>CM040128.1:131594330-131945489 GCA_022559845.1 Amorphophallus konjac
AGAACAGAGCCGATCCTCTTATAGAACTCAACACAAGCAAAATCACCATCGCGGACAATCTCGCCTGTCTTGGAGAGAGACTCCACGATGTCAAGAGAAACCCAATTATCCGACTCCCTATCGGTGAAATGGAGTTTCGTTGTGGACCCGTTGGGTAGAGCGGCTTTCATAATGAGAGGGGCAAAACCAAAGGCTCGGTCCATGAGGACATTCATTTTGGCCACAAAAGTTGACCACTCGGACGCATGGTCTTGGGGATCGGCCATGGGTAGTGGACATGGACATGCATACACACGGTGACAAGACACTAGACCGACTATGCAAGTTTGGAATGCATGCACACTAAGGACCCTAGACGTAAACCAAGACTCGGCACGTGGCGGAGATAACCGATCCGAAGATCACTCGCACAAGTGTGCGGCCTTCCCGATAGGCGTGGCCTAACGTTCGGACAACACCTTTTGATATACCGAGTAAAGGGATGTATGTGACCCAAAATGACTCTTTTTTGTTGTTTTAAAAATATGATGATCTTAGACTCGACGTAGACAATGAATAATGACTAGACATAAATGACACTCTTTTTTTTTTGACACCCTAGACTCAAACTCGCTCTGATACCAAATTGATGTGGGACGGGACCACGGACACGACAAGCTCGCGGTTGTCCCTTAACGAGGGAAGCGTCGGACGTGCACGGTTGAGAAACCGGCAAGAGCTAGGGTGGTCGGCTCGCACTTTCATGCCCGGATCGGGTCACGGGACGGTCTCGCTCACTCTCTCGCAGCAGCGGTGATATGAAGTTATAGCGAGCTAGGTCCTAAAACATGCTCTCTAGCAGTGGCATAAACAAGCATATATGAAATCAAGCAAAATGCCAAGTAAGGAGCGAAGACGATACCTCCACGCGCTCGGCGTGGGGACGACGGACCCGGCCGAAACTCGTACTCCCGGAACAATATTACCCAATATTACAGAAATGCAAGCCGCTGCCCACTCCACGCAGGGAGGTAAAGGGCTACACAATGGGGTCCGGGAGGACCGAATTCGGGTTGACGGGCAGCTTCTCACGTTGATTCGGCAGCACCCAAACTAGTGACGGTGGGGCCCACGTGCTGTCTAGAGGGGCCGTGTGGGACCCGGTGGCACCACTGTAGGGGTGGATGCCCGGAGGATCGCTCCTTGGGATGGCGGCGTGCTGGAACGCCGGCCGGAGGCCCGAGGGCTTCGTTCGGCACCCGTCGGGTTTGCTGCCCGCGGACTGGATGCTGTTGTTTTGCTGCGCGCGCTCTGGCGAGAATGAACGCTACGATCAGCCCCGATGTCGGATCGACACGAGACTGGCACCGTTGGAAAGCTAGCTTGAAGTTCTTCAACCTAAATCCAAAGATCTGGCCTGGATCAGCTCGGATCTTGACTTATGGAATTTTCAATCTTCTGTTGTACAGTTCCTGAAATCACAGGTCAGCAGAGAACTTCCCTGTGGATTACCTTTGACCGTGAGGGAGACATTCGAATCAGGGGTTATGTTCTTCAGCAAAGTTGTTGGAATTTGAGCTGGGAAGACAGAAAAATTAGTTGGATCCGTTTGGATGTGTCTATGATTTTCTGTGTTTTGTTTAGTGGACGAAGGTCGGATCTGGGATCTGGCTGAAAGTACTGTAGCTCCGGTAGAACATGAATTTTGAAAAATAGGTAGAAGGATGATAAAAATTTAATAAAAATGGTGGTGGTAGGGGACGATGGACAGAACACACAGTTAAATTGGGACATATAAATAAAATTAAAAGGGTGGTCAAAGGTGGATAACGCAAGGCTACTGTCACTGTAGACAGTGACAGAACAGATCTGAGATTGAGAGTTCAATGAAGAGGAAACAATATGAAACGGTGGCTTTTGAACCTGGATTTTTTTGTGGAGAAGGGGTTAGAAGATAGGAACCAACCCTAAAAATTTCAAATCGATCAGAACTCTTGGCTAGCTTCAGGAATTCACGAACCACACCTCTATCCAGTAGGACAGAAAACCGAAGACGATCCCGTGGCGGCTCGAAGGCGGCACGAACGGCGGCGGCGGCGGCACAGACGATCACCGGAGGTTGAGGGGAGGGGATTGAAGATAGAACCACTCTAGAATTTGGAGTTGGAGAAGGAAGAACACCAGGGGAGAGAGGGATAGAGGGCACACCCTTCTTGCTTCAAGCAATGTTCACATAATTTCTTCATTAATCTCTAATGACACTATACATAGGCTTATATAGAAAATGGCAAGGGGTGGGGGGCTGATAATTTCGTGGGAAATATGTCATTTTCATCCCCCATGTGGTCAAAACTCAAAATAATTAAATTACATATGAATGGGGCACTCCTTTGACTAGGTAGGTAAGGTAGGTGGCCTACCTTTGAAATTTTAACCCCTTTGTCTCCCATGTGGTCAATTAGCATTCAAACCTTCCAGATGGCCACCTAGGATGGTTGACCAGCCCCACATGGATGAGGTGGACCAATGGGGAAGGGGAGGGGCCCCCCTAGCTGGACCTACTACACATTTGCATAAAAACCCACACAATCCAAGGGAATGACACATTGGCTTACAAAGCCGTACAATTGCGCTTATACTTTCCCATGGATATAAAAATAAACTAAAGGACACAAATGTAAAATAAAATGTACATGCTCGGCGTTGATTCCCATCAACTCTCCCCGGGTGGGAGGAACTCGACCCCGTCGAGTAGGGGTAAGGATGCTCGAATACTCCGGCGGATTCGTCACCGTGCCAAGTAACGCGGGTACTCTCCACTCCAAGTGACCGTCACCTACTCATTCCATATATACTCGATATGCACAAACTGCTGTGGGCTAAAGGTGGACACTCCGAGTGGGGTACTCTCAAAAGGGAAGGAAGCAGCTCGAAGACTCACTAGGAATCACCGCTGAGTCCCAATAGGTGACTGATCCGGGTATAGATGTAAAATCGACCCAATACTCATCAAGTGAGTCCACTTGCCTCTTACTCATAAGAGAACGACAACGAGCTTGCACAAGACGCATGCAGACAAACAAACGACACACAAACCATGCAAACAAATCACTCAAAACAAAAGCACACAAAGAAAAAGCACACTGTTAGTCCGACCCATTCATGGGTGACGGCGGACCAGGACACCCGAATATGTGCCATGCATATACTACATGTACATGATGGTTGATGGAAGGGAGGACTTCTAGACACCCTAAGATGTACCACTCATGCATTGGTGACCGATGGGATTTGGGTGAAGAAGGGGTAGGAGATCCAAAACTACCCTCGTCATCATCCCTAGATGTAGAGACGGCTTGCCGAATAGACCGAGGGGTATGGGTGGAATAGTGAACTCCTTGGAAGAGGTGGAGGGAATGTGATAGCTCGGGAGCTTCACTAGTAGAGGGGTCAAAAGGGTCAAAGAAGGTATGACCCCGGGAGATGGGTTCCTCCATGACACGGTCCCAATCGTGAAATTCTTGAAGGTGTGAATGGTCACCTTCATCCGCCATAGTGAACGGGACGATGGTCATGTAAAGAAAATAAACTTCCTCCCTTGGGTAAAAGAGAATGAAGTCGGACTCGGTCGGCATCGGGAGGAGTCGAAGAATCTCCGTGGTGACACACCCCACGGTGCACACGGAGGTAATGGATCCTAAGGCCGGATGGGTGAAGCTAAGACTAGCGGGTTGGTCAAAGCCTCGGGCCAAAAGATGCGTCAACTCCCATTGTGAATCTAATCCCATAATAAGGTCATCCAAAGTATCGACATGGTGACTAGACCGAAAAGTTGTGTGGTAGGAGTTGACGGACACCAAAGGTAGGGTAGGGTCCATAGACGGGTAAGGGAGTGGGACCAAGCCATCCTTGAGCCAACTAAGAAGCGGCTCGGCTATGTATAATGTACCCGTTAGAAATACGGGTGGCTCGGGATGAGGTGGCTCCAAGCGCGAATCCGAAGGTGGAGTGGGCCACTGGGGCTGGGTGGCTGGACATACGGGGTCCCTAAGGGTGATCTTACCGGGTAGGTATGGTGGGCATAAGGTGCAAGTCCTCTTGTCCCAGTCAAGATTGGCCCTTCTCTCTCCTAACCACTTTTGCCCTAAAATGATGCATGAACCAGCAAGTGTGCCGATCCTGCACCATGCACCATCGGTGTAGAGAACAGAGCCGATCCTCTTATAGAACTCAACACAAGCAAAATCACCATCGCGGACAATCTCGCCTGTCTTGGAGAGAGACTCCACGATGTCAAGAGAAACCCAATTATCCGACTCCCTATCGGTGAAATGGAGTTCCATTGTGGACCCGTTGGGTAGAGCGGCTTTCATAATGAGAGGGGCAAAACCAAAGGCTCGGTCCATGAGGACATTCATTTTGGCCACAAAAGTTGACCACTCGGACGCATGGTCTTGGGGATCGGCCATGGGTAGTGGACATGGACATGCATACACACGGTGACAAGACACTAGACCGACTATGCAAGTTTGGAATGCATGCACACTAAGGACCCTAGACGTAAACCAAGACTCGGCACGTGGCGGAGATAACCGATCCGAAGATCACTCGCACAAGTGTGCGGCCTTCCCGATAGGCGTGGCCTAACGTTCGGACAACACCTTTTGATATACCGAGTAAAGGGATGTATGTGACCCAAAATGACTCTTTTTTGTTGTTTTAAAAATATGATGATCTTAGACTCGACGTAGACAATGAATAATGACTAGACATAAATGACACTCTTTTTTTTTTGACACCCTAGACTCAAACTCGCTCTGATACCAAATTGATGTGGGACGGGACCACGGACACGACAAGCTCGCGGTTGTCCCTTAACGAGGGAAGCGTCGGACGTGCACGGTTGAGAAACCGGCAAGAGCTAGGGTGGTCGGCTCGCACTTTCATGCCCGGATCGGGTCACGGGACGGTCTCGCTCACTCTCTCGCAGCAGCGGTGATATGAAGTTATAGCGAGCTAGGTCCTAAAACATGCTCTCTAGCAGTGGCATAAACAAGCATATATGAAATCAAGCAAAATGCCAAGTAAGGAGCGAAGACGATACCTCCACGCGCTCGGCGTGGGGACGACGGACCCGGTCGAAACTCGTACTCCCGGAACAATATTACCCAATATTACAGAAATGCAAGCCGCTGCCCACTCCACGCAGGGAGGTAAAGGGCTACACAATGGGGTCCGGGAGGACCGAATTCGGGTTGACGGACAGCTTCTCACGTTGATTCGGCAGCACCCAAACTAGTGACGGTGGGGCCCACGTGCTGTCTAGAGGGGCCGTGTGGGACCCGGTGGCACCGCTGTAGGGGTGGATGCCCGGAGGATCGCTCCTTGGGATGGCGGCGTGCTAGAACGCCAGCCGGAGGCCCGGCGGCTTCGTTCGGCACCCGTCGGGTTTGCTGCCCGCGGACTGGATGCTGCTGTTTTGCTGCGCGCGCTCCGGCGAGAATGAACGCTACGATCAGCCCCGATGTCGGATCGACACGAGACTGGCACCGTTGGAAAGCTAGCTTGAAGTTCTTCAACCTAAACCCAAAGATCTGGCCTGGATCAGCTCGGATCTTGACTTATGGAATTTTCAATCTTCTGTTGTACAGTTCCTGAAATCACAGGTCAGCAGAGAACTTCCCTGTGGATTACCTTTGACCGTGAGGGAGACATTCGAATCAAGGGTTATGTTCTTCAGCAAAGTTGTTGGAATTTGAGCTGGGAAGACAGAAAAATTAGTTGGATCCGTTTGGATGTGTCTATGATTTTCTGTGTTTTGTTTAGTGGATGAAGGTCGGATCTGGGATCTGGCTGAAAGTACTGTAGCTCCGGTAGAACATGAATTTTGAAAAATAGGTAGAAGGATGATAAAAATTTAATAAAAATGGTGGTGGTAGGGGACGATGGATAGAACACACAGTTAAATTGGGAGATATAAATAAAATTAAAAAGGTGGTCAAAGGTGGATAACGCAAGGCTACTATCACTATAGACAGTGACAGAACAGATCTGAGATTGAGAGTTGAACGAAGAGGAAACAATATGAAACGGTGGCTTTTGAACCTGTATTTTTTTGTGGAGAAGGGGTTAGAAGATAGGAACCAACCCTAAAAATTTCAAATCGATCAGAACTCTTGGCTAGCTTCAGGAATTCACGAACCACACCTCTATCCAGCAGGACAGAAAACCGAAGACGATCCCGTGGCGACTCGAAGGCGGCACGAACGGCGGCGGCGGCGGCACAGACGATCACCGGAGGTTGAGGGGAGGGGATTGAAGATAGAACCACTATAGAATTTGGGGTTGGAGAAGGAAGAACACCAGGGGAGAGAGGGAGAGAGGGCACACCCTTCTTGCTTCAAGCAATGTTCACATAATTTCTTCATTAATCTCTAATGACACTATACATAGGCTTATATAGAAAATGGCAAGGGGTGGGGGGCTGATAATTTCGTGAGAAATATGTCATTTTCATCCCCCATGTGGTCAAAACTCAAAATAAATAAATTACATATGAATGGGGCACTCCTTTGACTAGGTAGGTAAGGTAGGTGGCCTACCTTTGAAATTTTAACCCCTTTGTCTCCCATGTGGTCAATTAGCATTCAAACTTTCTATATGGCCACCTAGAATGGTTGACCAGCCCCACATGGATGAGGTGGACCAATGGGGAAGGGGAGGGGCCCCCCCTAGCTGGACCTACTACACATTTGTATAAAAACCCACACAATCCAAGGGAATGACGCATTGGCTTACAAAGCCGTGCAATTGCGCTTATACTTTCCCATGGATATAAAAATAAACTAAAGGACACAAATGCAAAATAAAATGTACATGCTCGGCGTCGATTCCCATCATTAGGAGGTTAGGAAGAGAGGATAGCTAGGAGTAGTAAGCTATGGATTGATCAAGTTTGTAAGTGTTCTTCAAGTTTTTGTTTTGTGGCTTTGTTAGGGATAGATTTTGAAAGCTTTTGTATTCAAGTTTTGATGTTTGTGTTAAGCTTGTATTGAAGGATTTCATTGTACTCTTAACCATTTCGGCTCTTCATAATCAATTTACAAGCTTGTGTGATCTTTATTTCAATTTCTTGTCTTCATGAAAGTTGTCCATCTGTAAGTGTTCTTCAACTTCTCGTTTCATCATTTCCTTTAATTCCTTCTAGTTTAAAAGTTATTCTTTGTGTTTTTAAGTGTTGTCATGTTCATATACTGTTCATCCGGAGTGATAGTCTCCAACAATTTACCATTTTGAAGCCTTTACAATCATAATTTTACTCTGAGTTCTTCATGCAAGTTGTTACTCTCTTGTAGATCTAACTTTTGTTCTTCTTGCACTGCTTCTAATTCTTCTTAGTTTGAGCTCTAGAATTAATTCTTTACTGTTCTGTTTTTCTGTCAGTTACTGTTCACCAGCAGCGATAGATCTTGATTGTTCAAGTTTTTCATTGTCTTCCTTTCATTTTCTATTTCTTTGGTCTTCATCAAAGTTCTTTATCTTTTAATTCTCTACAACTTTCATGTATTCCATTTTTTCTAATTCCAGTTAGATTTTAAGTTATTCTATTTCTTCCAACCCCTATTTTTAATGAAATTCTGTTATGTTTTCAACTTAGTGTTTCAAACTTGTTCTATCCAACCTATTTCTTCATAAGTGTTTCACTCATACCCAAAGCGGTGGTCTTCTTCAAATCATCTCACGGCGTCGAATTCCAAGGCGGAGCGATCTTCATCAAAGGCTCGGCGAGGAAACGACGGCATTTTTCAATTCATTGACTAAATATTTCTTTAACTTATCTCTTGTTCTTTCAAATTGTAATTTCATTTCCGTTAGTTGTAATCGCACTCAAATCAAACAAAAGCAATTGGTTTTCCAAAATATAAGGGTATTTTCCAACTTACATTCAAATTTCCTCCCCGTGTGATCGACCCGTTCTTACCACTTTACTCGTATTTTCAAAATCATCTAAGTGAGTGAGTGCGGTTGTATAAATTTTAATATTTGTGTGGCATGGCATTTTTAAACGATGACTATCGAGCGCATCACCGTCCTTTCACCGGTGCGCCCAACACTAGAGGAGTCTTCAGATAGTCTTTGAGCTTGTCGAAAGTTGTCTGGCAATCTTCGTCCCAGTAAAAGGGAACATCTTTCATCATTAGCTTGTGAAAGGGCTGGCATCACCCCCACAAGTTGGATATAAACCACCAGATATATGCCAGGCGGCCTTGCAGAGATCTCAGTTCGGAGAGGTTCCTCGGTGAGGGTAACTCCTGAATTGCTTTGCTCTTTGCGGGGTCTATTTCAATTTCCTGGTATCTGATAATGAAACACAAGAACTTTCCGCTCGATACTCTGAACGCACACTTCATAGGGTTCATCTTCAATTCATACTACCTTAGCCTCTGAAAGATAACTCGGAGGTCTTGCAGATGGTCTTCATCCTTTCTGGTCTTGACTACCAGGTCATCTATGTAGCACTTGACCTTATGGTAGAGTAGCTCATCAAATATTCTAGTCATCACCTGCTGATAAGTTGCGCCGGCGTTCTTTAATACAAACGGCATTCTCTTGTAGTGATAAATGCCTTTGGGAGTTTGGAAGGTAGTGTGGACCCGGTCATGTTCCGCGATCCATATTTGGTTATAGTCGGACGACCCATCCATGAATGATAGGGCCTCATGGCCAGTTGTTGCATCTATCATGACCTCCGTTATTGGTACCGGGAAGTCATCTTTCGGGCAGGCTTTATTCAGATCTTAGAAGTCAACACATATACAGATCTGTCCATTCTTCTTCTTCACGGGCACAATATTGACCAGCCACGTGGTATATTGATTTTCTTCAACGAAACCCACATCAATGAGCTCGTCAACTTCTTTGCATATTTGAGTGATGAGCTCTGGCCTCATGCGCCATGGCGGTTGCTTCACCAGTTCGGCTTCAGGGCTAAATGCTAGCTCATGTTGTGAAACTGTGGGGCTTGTTGGGTTCGGTGCTATGTATTCAGAGGGGGGGTGAATGAATCTACCCTTTAAAAATTTCTCCCAATTAAAACTTCCTAACACAAACAGACTCTATCAAGAGAAGAATCAAACCTTCTGTTCAACCAGTAAGCAAATATGCAAAGCGTACCTAAGCATTCATCTAGCGCCAATCAGATAGAAGAAATCAAACCACTGCACAGAGGATTTTTAGGTGGTTCGGTCCTCCAGACCTATATCCACCCCACACTCAAACCCGAGTGTGGATTCTGCTAACTCACAGCTTGAACCGCTGGGCCTTACAGCTTGCCTACAACCGCTGGGCTTCATAGCTTGCCATCCCACTGAGCATCACAGCTTGCTGTCCATAGGAGTCCACCTCTGCAACGCTGAGCATCACAGCTTGCTCCGCTGGGCAATACAGCTTAGCCGTCCAGTGGAATCCTCCACTATAAACCGCTGACTAACAGCTTGAAGAAAGGTAAAAGAGAAAACAAGAAAATGGGAAAACACAGCAACAGGAAACTGTATGTGATGAAACACAATGTGGCTCTCAACAGAGCTGACTGGCCTGGATTTGATCCACGGTCTAGTAAAGACTGATCTTCAGACTGCTCTCTTCTTCTCTCGATCTCACTGTCTCTCACTCTCTTTATCTCTTCTTTCTCCTCTTTCTTTTCTTCTTCTTCTCTGCTACTTTTACACTCTGCTCTTCTTCTCTTTTTCTTTTTCTTCTGGATCGTGCAGGCTCTCTCTCTCTGCTTCTGCCCCTTCTGCTTCGATCAGTCTTGTTCTGAGGAAGAAGGCTTCCTTTTATAGCAGCAGCAGAAGATAGGGCGTGTGTCTTCCACATTTCCCACCCAGAAGCCTCAGTCCACGTGGCAGTATTTCAGCACAGTGGTTCCACGTGTCACGATAAGGGCCATCTTCTATTCTTGGATCACGTGCATCATTAACCTCCTCGAGCAGCAACTCTGTAATAACAGATTGTTATCAGTAGGGTCATGGCCTGTACAGACTTGACAACAGGTGTGCAGGAGAGAGTGTATAGACTTTAAGTGCATGAGATGCAGTTTGCATTATGCATAAGTATATACATTCAGAGTGAATGCACAGACAGGCCAGCACAAGTGTACAGACTTGCGTGAGACGCTGCATGAAGCAAGGCAAATGGATGTATAGAATTGTGTGTGCGTGCATGCTACAAGGTAGTGTATGGACATGAACGCGTGTAACAAGACAGTGTACAGACTTGTGTTCATGCAGCAACATGCGTTGTATGGACTTGCTATCATGCGGATGTATAGACTTGAGCAGACTCGCTATCATGCGAGTGTATAGACTTGTGCAGACTGACGATGTACATACTTGCATGAGACACAACATGAGATGCTGAACTGTCAAGAATGTATAGACTTGTAAGTGCTGACAGACGATGTACATACTTGCATGAGACGCTGAATGAGACGGATGTTCACGAGACATGAACTGCATTGGCTATACAGACTTGTGCTAATGCTGCAAGTGGACAATGTACAGACTTCAAGTACGTGCAGCAAGACATTGTGTAAACTTCAGCTCGTGCAATGCAGTGTATAGACTTTGCAATGTGTAGACTTTGCAATGTGATAGCAATGTATAGACTTTGCAATGCCTAGTGTTGAAACATGAAAGCACAATGCACAAACTGAGTGTGTAATGTAGAATGCATCAAGCAAAGTATGTACACTAGACATGGATGCATAGACTTAATGATACAGTATGCAAACTGTAGCAACCCTGATAAAATATTAATAACAATAAAGATTTTAAAATAAATCAAATAAATAGATAAATAAAATAATATAAAATAACGCCTCGGATAAAGGCGCTATTCAAATTAGAAACGCCTCTGGCTAAGGCGTTATTCAAGAAGTGACGCCCTGACCACACGGCGTCAAATTCTAAACGCCAAAAACGGTAAGGCAAAGTAACGCCCCTATCTTGGGCGTGTTTTAAAACATGAAACGCCCTTACTCAAGGCGCTTCTTAAGAAACGACCTGAACCAGGTCCTCAATTCAAGAATCGACGACCTGACCAAAGTCGTTAATTCCATTCCAGTCCCGTTTCGAATCCAGATCTTATCCAGGGTAATTGATAAGCATTAGAAAGAGTTTAAAAGTGGTAATGACTCTATCATGGAAGTATTACTTCCACACAATCACTAACCCTAATAGGATTTCCAAAATCCTATAAATAAACTATTCGATCCATCCCTAAATCTATTTGGACGGACGACTGCTGCACGGTACGTGAAGAACATATGTTCTTCTAATTCCTTTTGTTTTCTGCTTCGGTTACATGAAGAACTAATGATTCTTCATCTTATGTTCCTTCTTACAGGTCGGGAAACTCCTACGAAAGAACCAGGTAATGTTCTTTCTTCCTTATCCTCTCGTTAGGTAGTTGAAGAAACTAATATATGTTTCTTCTTTCCCTGTAGGATCTACAGCAAAAATTGACAAAACCAAGAACAGGTGTTCTTCATCGAAAACGAACTCCTTCTTAAAAAGATTTTCTTCCTCCTGCTACTACTGCGGTTGATTGGTTGCAGTAGAAGTTTCAGATCTTTCAAATCCTTCGTCAGTTCAATCATATTAAGGTAGGATTTTCTCAAGTATGTAGCCCAAAGTATATAAGGATCGTAGTGAAATCATATGAGCATGCACCTGCA
Organism: Amorphophallus konjac; assembly: GCA_022559845.1. Classification (NCBI taxonomy): domain Eukaryota; kingdom Viridiplantae; phylum Streptophyta; class Magnoliopsida; order Alismatales; family Araceae; genus Amorphophallus; species Amorphophallus konjac. Next base: position 131,606,047 of record CM040128.1, read on the forward strand.
TATAGTTTTCCTAAGTTTTAAACGTTTCTGATGAATTCTTGAAAGAAACGTCCTTACAAAGGGCGTGCTTTTGAAATATACGACCACAAACGAGGGCGCTACTTGTAAAGAAACGACCTTAAACAGGTCGTCAATTTCAGAATCAACGCCCCGTACACAGGCGTTAATTTCATGAAAATTATAAGTACCCATATTATAAAGATGATATATATGAAATCTTGATTCTAATATAATGCATGACTCTTCCTGCTAGTTTCCTGTCCTGTCCATGAAATTTGATCTCGGAAAATTGCTTGTTATATAACCTCGTTACGGTTCATGACCCTTGAAGAATTAACGACCTAAGTTAGGTCGTGACTTGTGAAACTAACGCCCTGAACTAGGGCGTGAGTATGTAAATAACGCCCCTTCATAGGGCGCGCTTCTGTAAATTCCTGAAAATATATATTCTGTAAAAAATGGAATTAAATAGTAACGCCCCTGCCCAGGGCGCGTTTTGATAATTCCTGAAAATTAATTATATTCTGTCAAATATGTAAACAATAAGACGCCTTCTGGTGTAGTCGTCAGATCTTGAAGAAACGACCCTGACCAAGGCGCGTTTTAGATAAATTACTGAATTAATGAAAATTCTGCAAAATAGAAACACGTGTAAACGCCCTTATGTTAGGCGTTAATTACTTGATACACGACTTTACTTAAGTCGTTATTTTCTGTAAACTGATTTTTATCCTGATTCTGTTAACCGATGGTTTCATATTATACATATACGTATATATCGGCACTATTCTCCACTCCGTGAGTATAGTCCCACTTTTCACGTTGTTTATCGATCACACTCAACTCTCATTGACATACAAGCTCTCCATTGGACATTCCGTTCATTTGGACTAGCGAGTTAGTCATAGAGACCTCTGTAAGACTCCTCGTACCTTGGATTCCCTCAAGGTCGACTGAGCTGGTTGTACCCTAAAAACCCATTACACCATTGATGCCATGTCACTCTAAGGAAACATGGGATACCGGCCCTTATGATTATACAAAGAGTATATCATAAGAAATTCTTAATGGGATGATGATATCATGCCATATCATGTCATTCTTGTAAAAACCTCAATTCCATGATAGGAATGAGGGTATCTTACCTTTGATATACTGTTCATGTGGACCTCAATTCTATATAAAGAATGTCCATACTGATTTGTCATGGTACCCAAGTTAAGGGAACCATATTCTACATAGATTTTTATCGAGATCGTGATTATACCGTTATTATCGCCATTCTATGTCCTTTGTCATATTTTGGACTCCATTCTGTCAAAGTTGTCATACACGTCTACAAGCTTGATTATTGAAATTCTATATTGGCTATAAACAAGAGTGGATGTCAAAACACATGATAAATGCCTGCGCATATAGGGCTCGATCTGGTCCTGGGAGGAGCACCCGAAAGTATTTGTGCCCATGGGAGTTAAAATGATAAGGTATCTGGCATTATACCGAGTACTTGTGATGCGGGACGGGACCGAAACGGGCTAGGACCTACGAATGCAATGAAGTGCGGCCAGCACTCACACGCCAAAGGCAAGCCGGGCGGCTGACCTCCGTAGCGTTCCTCCGGGTGGAGGCGTCTCTCAACAAGAAATCCAAGCCCACAGCCGTCCCTATGAGGGAAGCGTAGGGATCTCAGCGGCTAAGGAACCGCCGTGCGCCTATGGGAATCTAGTCCGAGCTCGGCGCTCGACTAGGACCACGGAATGGGGCTCTCAACTCACAGTCACGCGGTGAATAACAAACTAGCTAGTAACCTACACACACTCACGCGGCATGCTAGAAAGTATACTAGTAAAGCAAATGCCAACAAAGGGAGCGTCGCGCGTACCTCCACGCCTAGGCGTGGGGAAGAAACCCCGGCCGAGATCAACAACCCCGATACACACGATGAACATTAGTACAATGCCAACCAAAATGCCCACTCCTCGCAGGGAGATAATAGGCTACAATAATAGAGTCGGGGCTGCCGATGCACGGGCTGACGGGCAGCACTCGGTGAGGGGTTGGCCGCGAAGAGGTTCCCGAACGGTAATCTGCCGGTTCGCAGCAACGCGCGACTCGGCGGTGAAAGCTCCCACGACTTGATCCGGCGTCCGAATGAGACGCCGTCAGCGATGGCGCGTAGCTGGGTCTCGGGAGGAAGCCTCGGCCAAAGGGGGCGCTCAGATTCGCACCGAGGTGGCCATGAGGTCATCTGCAAGTCGTGACTGGTTTCCTGCACACAGAACAGCGCGCTCGAGCGAGAAATTTAATAACTTAAGGCTCCGACGTGCGAACGTGATTCCGCCTGTGGGAGGACGACGTGGACTCGTAGCAGAAACGTCTGATCAAAGGGCTTGACCAGATTGCATCGAGGTAAGCCGTGGTGGCTTCTGCAACATGTCGCTGGTACTGGGGTCGGACTGCACAGGATCAGTCTGCGCGGTCCCACGAGAATGAACGCCACGCACAGCACGATCGTCGAAATGCGGCGAGACTTGCGGCGTTGGAAGGAGGACAAAAAGTTGTTCGAACCATCAGAAGATGAGCCTCATCAAGTCACCAGCCTGGGCGCAATCGCAACAGTGGTAAGCTTCTGTCCTCTGGGCGAGCAGTCGGACAGAGGTACGATGGCCGTGGTGAAATTTTCTGAAACGAGGTCGGAATCTGACGAAACCACCTGGGTTGGTTCCGGGACGCCGAGGGCTATAACTTTGAAGAAGAAGACTTGGGCAGAAAACGGATGGAGAAATCGTGACAGGAACAGCACCCAACTGCACCCTCTGGACGGGTTGATTCGAATGGAGTCTGCGCAGTCGTGGGAGAACGAGTGCCACGAACAGTGCCGAAGTCGAAACGAGGCGAGACCACCTCTGGATCGAAGAGGACTCAGAGAGGAACAAACTCACAGAAGAACTCTCGGCCTGATTCGCACTGTGGACGTCGGGGTCGACTCTGCAATTAGGGCTTCAATTCTGCCTCGGATCTGCAGGGGTGCAGATTGCTTGTTCTTCACACTTGATGATGGAGATGGCGACGAAGGATGGCGATGGAGACGTGGATGAACGCGGAGGATAGATGCTTGGCGTCGCACCAAGGGGAAGGGGAGTCACACCCGGATTGATCCCATCGCAGGAACAAGGAGGATGGATGCCTTGGCGTCGCACCAAGGGGATGGGGAGTCGCACCCCGGGGTTGATCCCGTCGCAGGATCAAAGAGGGAGAGAGATGGGGGGCGCAGCCACCATGGAGTCTTGCTCAAAATATTCTTCATTATTTTTCAAAGAAAAAAATACAAGGCTTATATATGGGGAGGGGAGGTGCTAGGGTTGAAACCCTAGCCAAGAGGGAGGGGAGGGGGGTGCGCACATGGCATGGGGGGAAAGGGGGGTGCGCAACATGGCAAGGGGGAGAGGGGGGGTGCGCATCAAGGCAAGGGGGGAAAGGGGGGTGCGCACCCCTCTTCCTATAATCTAGGAGAGGGGGGGCGGCTGCCACCTTCCAAGAGGAGGGAAAGAGGTGGGGGCACCCAAAACCCTAACCCTAGGTGGGCTAAGCATGGGAGTGGGCGGCCAGCCCAAATGGGCCAGTGATTGAACCAAAGAAGTGGCCCAATAGCCCTATCCCTCACCTAATAAGCACAAAAATGACCCAACTAAAGCCTAGTTGGCTCCAATTGGCCTACAAAGGTCCACAAGTAATAAAATTGTCCACGCAGGGACTAATCAAAGGCCCAGCATGGCCTAAAGCATAAAATAAATGAAGATAACTCCGCTAGTCCGCCAAGTGATCGCCGAGCCAAAGGGATGCAGGCGAGATCCGTGTACTCCGTCGTGAAGTGTGGCGCGTGTCCTCACCAATTCTCCCCGGGTGGGAAGAACTCGACCCTGTCGAGTACGGGTCCTGGTCGCTCCAGTAGCGCTCCAGCAGGTCCGGGTCGATCCTCTCCAGCTCTCCACGTGTGATCCAGGCGTCGTCTGTCGCAGGGCGCCCTCTCCAACGCACTAGGAAGCGTTGGTAGGCTCCGCTCCTGGTCGTGGTCACCTGCTCATCCAGTATACAATCTATATGCTCGCGTTTCCGTAATGGGGCTGGAGGAGGTGGACGCTCAGAAGCTGTAATACTCTCAACAGGAGGGGAGGGCCCAAAAAGCTCACTGGGAATCACCGCGGGATCCCGATATACCACCAGATCTGAGACATTGAACGTCGAACAGATCCCATAGTCGTCTGGCAGCTCAATCTCATACGCATTCAACCCAATTCGCTTCAAGACTCGAAAGGGTCCAGCATCGCGGGCCTGGAGTTTCTTCACGGCCCCCGAAGGAAACCGTTCAGGTCTGACCCTGATCATGACGTACTCTCCCTTACGGAACTCACGGGTGGGCCGATGCGTATCAGCTAAATCCTCATAACGTGCGTTGCTGGCCTCAAGATGGTGATGATGATGTAGACTCCGAACTAGCTGTGTGGACTCATACCTATATGAATGCAGGGGTGGTCCTGGACATCCAAATATGGATCTAATAGGCCTTTGACATCTACCAGACTTGACAACTTGGGGAGGACCTGGACAACCAAAGTATGACCTATCATGCACATGTGTCCTACTAAATGTGGTAGACTCAGGAGGACGAACAACCCAAAACTCACTCATGAAATTACCCCTATATGGTGAGGAGCGTGGTGAAACATGAAGGAGAGACATGTGTCCCTGGCCTCCTAAACTCTGGCGTCTGGATGTATGCAAGGTGAGGTGTTGACTAGCAGGTCTGGATGGGGTATGATAATGGACCTTCTCGACAATGTGGGGAGAATAATATGAGTCGAGAGGCTCACTAGGGAGGGGATCGAATGGGTCAAAGAAATGATGACCCCTCCCGACAGGTCCCTTCACTATACTTGCCCATGTGCGACATTCGCCTAGGTGCAGATGATCACCTTCAGGCGCTCTAATGTATGGGGCAAGAGGCTCATGAGGAAGGCAAGGAAGGCAAGGTTCCTCCCTCGGGACCGTGATACCATAAGAGGGGACAAAATCAACCTCCACGGGTATGGGAAAGAATAAAAGGACCTCGGAGGTGATATGTCCTATGGTGTAGACTGAGGTAATAGACCCTAAAGCAGGGAGTGTAAAGCGATGACTATAGGGTTGGTCAGACCCTAAGGTCAACATATAAGTCAATTCCCATTGACAATCTAAACTCCTAAGGAAGCCCTTCACATTTTCAAGAAAGCAGAAGGACCGAAAAGTGGTATGAAAGGAGTCAAGGGGTACAATATAGAGGGCTGGTCCCATGGGTGTATAGCAAGGAATGGAGACATCTAGAAGTGGACCCTCCCTTAGCCAGCTAGCTAAAGACTCTCCAATGATCAGTTCACCCTCGGAGTGTAAGAATGGCTCTATATGAGGGTCTAAGGGTGAAGCATCTCTCTCGGGAATGGAAACGGAGTCCTCTATGATGTGGATGGGATCACTCCCTAACTCCTCAACCTCAGCTAAGTACTCCTCAGCCAACTCCTGTTCAGCAACGTAAGTCACTGGAACAAACCCGGGTGGGGCATCCGCCGAACGTGTGTCCTCCAAGATAGGGGAACGTGAAGGCCACTGGTCAGAGAACCGGACATTCCCACTACAGGGGGCCACAGGGGCGGGCTCTGGGGGTGGTGGCAGGCGTGAGCCTGGAGGCGGAGCGGACTGTGGGCTAGGGGAAATCGGTGATCCCATAGGAGTGCCCATCCTTTCTAGTTTCTCCCTAAAGAGTTGCAGGAGTTCTGCGAGGGGGAGATCTCTCAAGTTAGGGGCATTCGGGGAGACTTGCTGGTAATCATGAGATTTAGTCTCGGTCCTAGACTCACACACAGGTGGCACCTTGCTCCTCCAACTATGATGTGCTCGGTTGGGGGTAAGAGGTGATGGGCGTTGCGGAGGTTGAGCCCTTAGAGTGGCCTTAGACTGACCGAGGGAGATAGGAGGAGTGGTAGTGCTCCTCGGGCTATGGGTCTCTGAGTAGGAGGCGAAGCGTTGGGGAGCGTAGATCTTCCAAGTTCTACCTTCATCTCCTCCCATGAGTGTATGGGCTCTTGCCTCCAACCTGCCCTAAGACCTACTATGTGATCCCACACTTCCCTAGCTTGAGGTGAAAGTTGTCCCCTGGCAATGTTGACTCTCTCGGAACCATATATCCAATTCTTCTCAAAGTATTTTCCCATGGTAGCCTCCCACTTTAGATAGGCTCTAGGGCTCGATCCATTAAAGCGAAGGTCCCCATCTACAATGATGTCCAGGAATAGAGGGTCGGTCGGACCCTTGTGGAGGATGTAAGGAGTAGCCATGATGAAGCACCTGAGGACTCTAAATACACATGCACGCCCTAGGACTATGGAAGGGACATGTAGGACAACTAAGGGATGGGACTAGACACAACTCAAAATGGTGAAGGAAACTGGGGAAGAATACGGACTCAAATGCACCTAAAACAGACCTAATGACTTACATGCAACTTAGACAAATCTAATGCTCTAATTGCACCCTAGACAACCTAAAGACTCAAATGACCTAAGACCCCAATTTGTTAGAACAAACTGGTTCCCTAGGCTCTGATACCACTTTGATGCGGGACGGGACCGAAACGGGCTAGGACCTACGAATGCAATGAAGTGCGGCCAGCACTCACACGCCAAAGGCAAGCCGGGCGGCTGACCTCCGTAGCGTTCCTCCGGGTGGAGGCGTCTCTCAACAAGAAATCCAAGCCCACAGCCGTCCCTATGAGGGAAGCGTAGGGATCTCAGCGACTAAGGAACCGCCGTACGCCTATGGGAATCTAGTCCGAGCTCGGCGCTCGACTAGGACCACGGAATGGGGCTCTCAACTCACAGTCACGCGGTGAATAACAAACTAGGTAGGAACCTACACACACTCACGCGGCATGCTAGAAAGTATACTAGTAAAGCAAATGCCAACAAAGGGAGCGTCGCGCGTACCTCCACGCCTAGGCGTGGGGAAGAAACCCCGGCCGAGATCAACAACCCCGATACACACGATGAACATTAGTACAATGCCAACCAAAATGACCACTCCTCGCAGGGAGATAATAGGCTACAATAATAGAGTCGGGGCTGCCGATGCACGGGCTGACGGGCGGCACTCGGTGAGGGGTTGGCCGCGAAGAGGTTCCCGAACGGTAATCTGCCGGTTCGCAGCAACGCGCGACTCGGCGGTGAAAGCTCCCACGACCTGATCCGGCGTCCGAATGAGGCGCCGTCAGCGATGGCGCGTAGCTGGGTCACGGGAGGAAGCCTCGGCCAAAGGGGGCGCTCAGATTCGCACCGAGGTGGCCGTGAAGTCATCTGCAAGTCGTGACTGGTTTCCTGCACACAGAACAGCGCGCTCGAGCGAGAAAGTTAATAACTTAAGGCTCCGACGTGCGAACGTGATTCCGCCTGTGGGAGGACGACGTAGACTCGTAGCAGAAACTTCTGATCAAAGGGCTTGACCAGATTGCATCGAGGTAAGCCGTGGTGGCTTCTGCAACATGTCGCTGGTACTGGGGTCGGACTGCACAGGATCAGTCTGCGCGGTCCCACGAGAATGAACGCCACGCACAGCACGATCGTCGAAATGCGGCAAGACTTGCGGCGTTGGAAGGAGGACAAAAAGTTGTTCGAACCATCAGAAGATGAGCCTCATCAAGTCACCAGCCTGGGCGCAATCGCAACAGTGGTAAGCTTCTGTCCTCTGGGTGAGCAGTCGGACAGAGGTACGATGGCCGTGGTGAAATTTTCTGAAACGAGGTCGGAATCTGACGAAACCACCTGGGTTGGTTCCGGGACGCCGAGGGCTATAACTTTGAAGAAGAAGACTTGGGCAGAAAACGGATGGAGAAATCGTGACAGGAACAGCACCCAACTGCACCCTCTGGACGGGTTGATTCGAATGGAGTCTGCGCAGTCGTGGGAGAACGAGTGCCACGAACAGTGCCGAAGTCGAAACGAGGCGAGACCACCTCTGGATCGAAGAGGACTCAGAGAGAAACAAACTCACAGAAGAACTCTCGGCCTGATTCGCAATGTGGACGTCGGGGTCGACTCTGCAATTAGGGCTTCAATTCTGCCTCGGATCTGCAGGGGTGCAGATTGCTTGTTCTTCACACTTGATGATGGAGATGGCGACGAAGGATGGCGATGGAGACGTGGATGAACGCGGAGGATAGATGCTTGGCGTCGCACCAAGGGGAAGGGGAGTCACACCCGGATTGATCCCATCGTAGGAACAAGGAGGATGGATGCCTTGGCGTCGCACCAAGGGGATGGGGAGTCGCACCCCGGGGTTGATCCCGTCGCAGGATCAAAGAGGGAGAGAGATGGGGGGCGCAGCCACCATGGAGTCTTGCTCAAAATATTCTTCATTATTTTTCAAAGAAAAAAATACAAGGCTTATATATGGGGAGGGGAGGTGCTAGGGTTGAAACCCTAGCCAAGAGGGAGGGGAGGGGGGTGCGCACATGGCATGGGGGGAAAGGGGGGTGCGCAACATGGCAAGGGGGAGAGGGGGGGTGCGCATCAAGGCAAGGGGGGAAAGGGGGGTGCGCACCCCTCTTCCTATAATCTAGGAGAGGGGGGGCGGCTGCCACCTTCCAAGAGGAGGGAAAGAGGTGGGGGCACCCAAAACCCTAACCCTAGGTGGGCTAAGCATGGGAGTGGGCGGCCAGCCCAAATGGGCCAGTGATTGAACCAAAGAAGTGGCCCAATAGCCCTATCCCTCACCTAATAAGCACAAAAATGACCCAACTAAAGCCTAGTTGGCTCCAATTGGCCTACAAAGGTCCACAAGTAATAAAATTGTCCACGCAGGGACTAATCAAAGGCCCAGCATGGCCTAAAGCATAAAATAAATGAAGATAACTCCGCTAGTCCGCCAAGTGATCGCCGAGCCAAAGGGATGCAGGCGAGATCCGTGTACTCCGTCGTGAAGTGTGGCGCGTGTCCTCACCAATTCTCCCCGGGTGGGAAGAACTCGACCCTGTCGAGTACGGGTCCTGGTCGCTCCAGTAGCGCTCCAGCAGGTCCGGGTCGATCCTCTCCAGCTCTCCACGTGTGATCCAGGCGTCGTCTGTCGCAGGGCGCCCTCTCCAACGCACTAGGAAGCGTTGGTAGGCTCCGCTCCTGGTCGTGGTCACCTGCTCATCCAGTATACAATCTATATGCTCGCGTTTCCGTAATGGGGCTGGAGGAGGTGGACGCTCAGAAGCTGTAATACTCTCAACAGGAGGGGAGGGCCCAAAAAGCTCACTGGGAATCACCGCGGGATCCCGATATACCACCAGATCTGAGACATTGAACGTCGAACAGATCCCATAGTCGTCTGGCAGCTCAATCTCATACGCATTCGACCCAATTCGCTTCAAGACTCGAAAGGGTCCAGCATCGCGGGCCTGGAGTTTCTTCACGGCCCCCGAAGGAAACCGTTCAGGTCTGACCCTGATCATGACGTACTCTCCCTTACGGAACTCACGGGTGGGCCGATGCGTATCAGCTAAATCCTCATAACGTGCGTTGCTGGCCTCAAGATGGTGATGATGATGTAGACTCCGAACTAGCTGTGTGGACTCATACCTATATGAATGCAGGGGTGGTCCTGGACATCCAAATATGGATCTAATAGGCCTTTGACATCTACCAGACTTGACAACTTGGGGAGGACCTGGACAACCAAAGTATGACCTATCATGCACATGTGTCCTACTAAATGTGGTAGACTCAGGAGGACGAACAACCCAAAACTCACTCATGAAATTACCCCTATATGGTGAGGAGCGTGGTGAAACATGAAGGAGAGACATGTGTCCCTGGCCTCCTAAACTCTGGCGTCTGGATGTATGCAAGGTGAGGTGTTGACTAGCAGGTCTGGATGGGGTATGATAATGGACCTTCTCGACAATGTGGGGAGAATAATATGAGTCGAGAGGCTCACTAGGGAGGGGATCGAATGGGTCAAAGAAATGATGACCCCTCCCGACAGGTCCCTTCACTATACTTGCCCATGTGCGACATTCGCCTAGGTGCAGATGATCACCTTCAGGCGCTCTAATGTATGGGGCAAGAGGCTCATGAGGAAGGCAAGGAAGGCAAGGTTCCTCCCTCGGGACCGTGATACCATAAGAGGGGACAAAATCAACCTCCACGGGTATGGGAAAGAATAAAAGGACCTCGGAGGTGATATGTCCTATGGTGTAGACTGAGGTAATAGACCCTAAGCAGGGAGTGTAAAGCGATGACTATAGGGTTGGTCAGACCCTAAGGTCAACATATAAGTCAATTCCCATTGACAATCTAAACTCCTAAGGAAGCCCTTCACATTTTCAAGAAAGCAGAAGGACCGAAAAGTGGTATGAAAGGAGTCAAGGGGTACAATATAGAGGGCTGGTCCCATGGGTGTATAGCAAGGAATGGAGACATCTAGAAGTGGACCCTCCCTTAGCCAGCTAGCTAAAGACTCTCCAATGATCAGTTCACCCTCGGAGTGTAAGAATGGCTCTATATGAGGGTCTAAGGGTGAAGCATCTCTCTCGGGAATGGAAACGGAGTCCTCTATGATGTGGATGGGATCACTCCCTAACTCCTCAACCTCAGCTAAGTACTCCTCAGCCAACTCCTGTTCAGCAACGTAAGTCACTGGAACAAACCCGGGTGGGGCATCCGCCGAACGTGTGTCCTCCAAGATAGGGGAACGTGAAGGCCACTGGTCAGAGAACCGGACATTCCCACTACAGGGGGCCACAGGGGCGGGCTCTGGGGGTGGTGGCAGGCGTGAGCCTGGAGGCGGAGCGGACTGTGGGCTAGGGGAAATCGGTGATCCCATAGGAGTGCCCATCCTTTCTAGTTTCTCCCTAAAGAGTTGCAGGAGTTCTGCGAGGGGGAGATCTCTCAAGTTAGGGGCATTCGGGGAGACTTGCTGGTAATCATGAGATTTAGTCTCGGTCCTAGACTCACACACAGGTGGCACCTTGCTCCTCCAACTATGATGTGCTCGGTTGGGGGTAAGAGGTGATGGGCGTTGCGGAGGTTGAGCCCTTAGAGTGGCCTTAGACTGACCGAGGGAGATAGGAGGAGTGGTAGTGCTCCTCGGGCTATGGGTCTCTGAGTAGGAGGCGAAGCGTTGGGGAGCGTAGATCTTCCCAAGTTCTACCTTCATCTCCTCCCATGAGTGTATGGGCTCTTGCCTCCAACCTGCCCTAAGACCTACTATGTGATCCCACACTTCCCTAGCTTGAGGTGAAAGTTGTCCCCTGGCAATGTTGACTCTCTCGGAACCATATATCCAATTCTTCTCAAAGTATTTTCCCATGGTAGCCTCCCACTTTAGATAGGCTCTAGGGCTCGATCCATTAAAGCGAAGGTCCCCATCTACAATGATGTCCAGGAATAGAGGGTCGGTCGGACCCTTGTGGAGGATGTAAGGAGTAGCCATGATGAAGCACCTGAGGACTCTAAATACACATGCACGCCCTAGGACTATGGAAGGGACATGTAGGACAACTAAGGGATGGGACTAGACACAACTCAAAATGGTGAAGGAAACTGGGGAAGAATACGGACTCAAATGCACCTAAAACAGACCTAATGACTTACATGCAACTTAGACAAATCTAATGCTCTAATTGCACCCTAGACAACCTAAAGACTCAAATGACCTAAGACCCCAATTTGTTAGAACAAACTGGTTCCCTAGGCTCTGATACCACTTTGATGCGGGACGGGACCGAAACGGGCTAGGACCTACGAATGCAATGAAGTGCGGCCAGCACTCACACGCCAAAGGCAAGCCGGGCGGCTGACCTCCGTAGCGTTCCTCCGGTGGAGGCGTCTCTCAACAAGAAATCCAAGCCCACAGCCGTCCCTATGAGGGAAGCGTAGGGATCTCAGCGACTAAGGAACCGCCGTACGCCTATGGGAATCTAGTCCGAGCTCGGCGCTCGACTAGGACCACGGAATGGGGCTCTCAACTCACAGTCACGCGGTGAATAACAAGCTAGCTAGGAACCTACACACACTCACGCGGCATGCTAGAAAGTATACTAGTAAAGCAAATGCCAACAAAGGGAGCGTCGCGCGTACCTCCACGCCTAGGCGTGGGGAAGAAACCCCGGCCGAGATCAACAACCCCGATACACACGATGAACATTAGTACAATGCCAACCAAAATGCCCACTCCTCGCAGGGAGATAATAGGCTACAATAATAGAGTCGGGGCTGCCGATGCACGGGCTGACGGGCGGCACTCGGTGAGGGGTTGGCCGCGAAGAGGTTCCCGAACGGTAATCTGCCGGTTCGCAGCAACGCGCGACTCGGCGGTGAAAGCTCCCACGACCTGATCCGGCGTCCGAATGAGGCGCCGTCAGCGATGGCGCGTAGCTGGGTCACGGGAGGAAGCCTCGGCCAAAGGGGGCGCTCAGATTCGCACCGAGGTGGCCGTGAAGTCATCTGCAAGTCGTGACTGGTTTCCTGCACACAGAACAGCGCGCTCGAGCGAGAAAGTTAATAACTTAAGGCTCCGACGTGCGAACGTGATTCCGCCTGTGGGAGGACGACGGGGACTCGTAGCAGAAACTTCTGATCAAAGGGCTTGACCAGATTGCATCGAGGTAAGCCGTGGTGGCTTCTGCAACATGTCGCTGGTACTGGGGTCGGACTGCACAGGATCAGTCTGCGCGGTCCCACGAGAATGAACGCCACGCACAGCACGATCGTCGAAATGCGGCGAGACTTGCGGCGTTGGAAGGAGGACGAAAAGTTGTTCGAACCATCAGAAGATGAGCCTCATCAAGTCACCAGCCTGGGCGCAATCGCAACAGTGGTAAGCTTCTGTCCTCTGGGTGAGCAGTCGGACAGAGGTACGATGGCCGTGGTGAAATTTTCTGAAACGAGGTCGGAATCTGACGAAACCACCTGGGTTGGTTCCGGGACGCCGAGGGCTATAACTTTGAAGAAGAAGACTTGGGCAGAAAACGGATGGAGAAATCGTGACAGGAACAGCACCCAACTGCACCCTCTGGACGGGTTGATTCGAATGGAGTCTGCGCAGTCGTGGGAGAACGAGTGCCACGAACAGTGCCGAAGTCGAAACGAGGCGAGACCACCTCTGGATCGAAGAGGACTCAGAGAGGAACAAACTCACAGAAGAACTCTCGGCCTGATTCGCACTGTGGACGTCGGGGTCGACTCTGCAATTAGGGCTTCAATTCTGCCTCGGATCTGTAGGGGTGCAGATTGCTTGTTCTTCACACTTGATGATGGAGATGGCGACGAAGGATGGCGATGGAGACGTGGATGAACGCGGAGGATAGATGCTTGGCGTCGCACTAAGGGGAAGGGGAGTCACACCCGGATTGATCCCGTCGCAGGAACAAGGAGGATGGATGCCTTGGCGTCGCACCAAGGGGATGGGGAGTCGCACCCCGGGGTTGATCCCGTCGCATGATCAAAGAGGGAGAGAGATGGGGGGCGCAGCCACCATGGAGTCTTGCTCAAAATATTCTTCATTATTTTTCAAAGAAAAAAATACAAGGCTTATATATGGGGAGGGGAGGTGCTAGGGTTGAAACCCTAGCCAAGAGGGAGGGGAGGGGGGTGCGCACATGGCATGGGGGGAAAGGGGGGTGCGCAACATGGCAAGGGGGAGAGGGGGGGTGCGCATCAAGGCAAGGGGGGAAAGGGGGGTGCGCACCCCTCTTCCTATAATCTAGGAGAGGGGGGGAGGCTGCTACCTTCCAAGAGGAGGGAAAGAGGTGGGAGCGCCCAAAACCCTAACCCTAGGTGGGCTAAGCATGGGAGTGGGCGGCCAGCCCAAATGGGCCAGTGATTGAACCAAAGAAGTGGCCCAATAGCCCTATCCCTCACCTAATAAGCACAAAAATGACCCAACTAAAGCCTAGTTGGCTCCAATTGGCCTACAAAGGTCCACATAATCAAAGGCCCAGCATGGCCTAAAGCATAAAATAAATGAAGATAACTCCGCTAGTCCGCCAAGTGATCGCCGAGCCAAAGGGATGCAGGCGAGATCCGTGTACTCCGTCGTGAAGTGTGGCGCGTGTCCTCACCAACTTGACTTGCTTGATTGGACATTCCACACACATCTTGTACTTGAATCGTACTTGACTTGACATGAAATGCGTGGCCCGAAAAAGGGTAAATTACTTGCTTGCTACATGATAGCCAAAGTTCTTGACATGACTTGTTAAATGTACTTGCTTGAATATCTCAAATGTCTTGATTATCTTATTGAAAGTTCATGATAAGTTCATCTTATTTCCTTGATATTACATTCTCTCTATCTTGTCGTTTTATGCGAGCATGCATAGCTTTATTACATTCATGAAAGATGTAATTACTTAAACCCCTTGCTAGTACTTGAGATATAATTTCCTACTGAGCGTTCGCTCATTCCGTTTGTCCCTTTTTACTTTTCAGGTAAGTCCGACGACGATGGAAGTCAATCGGATGGGAATGGTCAAGAGTGAAAGTGATAGAGCTGCTCAAGTGTCATCTAGTCTTTTCTATAGTTTCTTGAGTCAAATATGTATTCTTTTCCTTTTTATTAAACAGAGTATTGGATTTGTAATAGTCTATCCATTATGAAATAAAGGATTGGGTTATCTTGTTATTTTGCGCATCTCTGTCTTTGTGTCGAATACACGACCACTCTGATTGATATGATTGATATAAACTCGTCACGCGTCTCCGGGTATCTTCCACGCTCGGGGCGTGACAGTTTTTGTGGTATCAGAGCCTAAGGTATTCAATTCCTTGGAAAAAATCCAAGTCCAAGGATAAGTTGAACGTTTAACCAAGTGAGATTGGGTAGAACCAAGGGGTAAGAGTCAATGAGTCTTTTAATAAGATCACAGTGATATAATACTAATGTAGCTATTATAATTGTAGGATAATGGCTGCCGAACGTGCTCAATGGCGCAACATACAGCGTACCCTCCAAGGGATGACTCAAGTGCTACAACAGGTAGCACAAGGTGGTACTCCACGAGCTGGAAGCTTACACCAAGCCTTTAAGAACATGAATCCCCCGAAGTTTATGGGATCGACCGATCCGGACGATGCCGAGCATTGGGTTCGGGAAACCGAACGCATGTTCCGTGTCATGCAATGAACGGATCAGGACAAAGTTCTATTAGCTACATTCCAGTTAGAGAAAGATGCTAGATGCTGGTGGGAGTCTATTGAAGCAACCATCGATCCTACTCAAGTAACATGGGAAGAATTTGTGGAATACTTCAATGCTAAATATTTCTCGGACCGAGTCCAAGAAAAGAAGGCTGCAGAATTCGCTGCATTAAAGCAACGATCTTTATCATTAGCAGATTATGAAGCTCAGTTCTCCAGATTGTCTAGATATGCTAAGCATCTTATTAGCACGGAGAAGATGAAAGCCCGTAGATTTCTTAATGGGCTTAGGCCCCACTATATCACTCAACTAGCGCCGATGGATATCCAAGTTTATTCCAAAATCGTGCGCCGAGCTCAATTACTTGAAGATGCCACGGAACTATCTGATAGGATCCGTGGAAAAGACAAGAAGGAGCAAGTCACAGGTTCGGGTTCTTTCAAACCCAACTTTAAGAAGAGGCCCAATAATGGAGGTTCATCCTCTCAAGATTCCAAGTTCAAGAAATCCAAGCCCTTCTCTATCACCACTACCCCTTCAAATGTAGTGTGTAAGCATTGTGACAAGGCTGGTCACAAGACAGAAGAATGTTGGAGGAAGTTAGGAGCATGTCTCCGTTGTGGGAGCCGCGAACATCGGATTCCTGACTGTCCGTTACTTAATGACCAAGCCGGAAACGGTAAGCGCCCGGTGACAAAGAACGCTCGACTTCATGCAATAAAGGAGACCGAGCAAGAAGAAGGTGGTCTGGTAGAAGGTACATTAACAGTTTGTTCCAAAAGTGCTTATGTCTTATTTGATACAGGTGCATCGCATTCCATTATTTCTAAGAAGTTTGCCGACCCGTTACCGTTAGAACCAGAATGGATAAAAATAGTTCTAACTACTCCTCTTGGAAGTGAAAATGATATTACTCATCACTACCAAAACTGTGAGGTAATGGTTCAAGGTCGGAATTTACCTATAGATCTCATATGCCTCGATCTAAAGGAGTATGATGTTATACTGGGAGCGGACTGGTTATCCAAATACCAGGCAACAGTTGATTGCCGCAATAGCCAAATTGCTTTCAAAGATTTTCCAGAATTAGTCTTTACTCGCCTCAAGAGTCGGAGCAATTCCCCTCTTATTTCGGCCCTCCGAGCTAGCAAGCTCATCAGGAAAGGATGTACATCTTTCCTTGCCTTTGTCACAATTAAAGAAGCTAAGGAAACCAAGCTAGAAGACATTCTAGTAGTGCAGGAATTCCCGGACGTGTTTCCGGAAGAGTTGCCGGGATTACCCCCTCAAAGGGATGTGGCCTTCACCATTGACTTAGTTCCTGGTGCTGGTCCAGTTTCAAAGGCACCCTATAGAATGTCCCATGCGGAACTCAAAGAGTTGAAGAAGCTGTTGATGGAACTAATTCGAAAAGGGTTTATTAGACCAAGTACTTCCCCGTGGGGAGCACCAGTCTTATTTGTGAAGAAGAAGGACGGATCCATGAGATTGTGCATCGACTATCGACAGTTGAATCATCTCACTATCAAGAACAAGTATCCACTGCCGAGAATCGATGAGTTATTTGATCAGATTTCAGGATCCAAATATTTTTCCAAGATTGATCTCAGGTCGGGATATCATCAATTAAGAATCAAGGATGATGACATTCATAAGACTGCATTCAGAAGCAGGTATGGCCATTACGAATTTGTTGTTATACCTTTTGGACTAACAAATGCCCCTGCTGCCTTTATGCAGTTAATGGCATATTCAGGCCTTATCTAGATCAATTTGTGGTGGTTTTCATTGATGATATATTGATATATTCCAAAACTAAGGAAGAACGTGAGGAGCATTTAAGGATCGCATTGCAAGTCTTGAGGACAAATCAACTATATGCTAAGCTCAGCAAATGCGAGTTCTGGCTTGAAGAAGTGGCTTTTCTCGGACATGTCATATCCAAGGACGGCTTATCTGTAGATCCGTCAAAGGTTGAAGCTGTAAGAAACCGGGAAAGACCTACTAATGCTAGCGAGATCAGAAGTTTCTTAGGTCTTGCAGGCTATTATCGGCGATTCATCAAAGATTTCTCTAAGATCGCCGTACCACTTACAAGATTAACTCGTAAGGAGATCCGATATGAATGGAGTGAGGAATGTGAAAGAAGTTTCCAAACTCTCAAGGATCATCTCACTACAGCTCCGGTGTTAGCTCTACCAATAGAAGGAGAGAAATTTGAGGTCTACACAGATGCTTCTGGCATTGGCCTCGGATGTGTCCTAATGCAACAAGGAAAGGTCATAGCATACTCTTCACGTCAACTGAAGAAGCATGAGGAGAATTACCCCGTCCATGACTTAGAACTAGCCGCGGTGGTATTTGCCCTAAAGATATGGAGACACTACTTATATGGAGTGCAGTTTACTGTATACTCCGATCACAAAAGTCTCAAATATCTATTTTCACAAAAGGAGCTAAACATGAGACAAAGACGCTGGCTAGAATATCTCAAGGACTTCGACTTCAATATACAATACCATCCCGGAAAGGGTAATTATGTGGCTGATGCCCTTAGTCGAAAGCCGAGAGCAATGATAGCCAATTGTATGATACAAGAATGGAGGTTGCTAGAACAATTCTCCGAGCTCAGTATAAGCTTGGACAAGGAAGCCAAATTTGTCACCTTATCTCATGTAAGCATACAGTCAGATTTATTATCTAAAATACAAGCACTTCAGGATGATGATCCTATATTAGTGGAAATCAAAGGCAGAGTAGAAGGACAATCTGATTTTCAACTAACTTCTGATGGAAGATTATTATTCAAAGGTAGAACTTGTATACCCGACTGTCCGGAATTAAAGAAGAAGATCTTAGATGAAGCACACCGATCAAGGTACACTATTCATCCAGGATCAACCAAAATGTACCAAGATGTAAAGAGGAACTTTTGGTGGCCTAATATGAAAAGAGAAATAATAGACTATGTATCTCGCTGTCTCACTTGCCAACAGGTCAAGGCAGAACACCAAAAGCCTGCTGGAAAACTTCATCCTCTAGATATTCCTAAGTGGAAATAGGAGGATATTGGTATGGACTTCATCATGGGTTTATCTAAATCAAAAGGAGGACATGATGGAATCTGGGTTATCATTGACCGATTAACTAAATCGGCACATTTCTTGCCAATAAAAAGCCGATGGTCAATTGATGTGCTAGCTGCACTATACATCAAGGAAATAGTCAGGATACATGGAATTCCTGTCTCAATCGTGTCTGACAGAGATCCCCGATTTACTTCTCACTTTTGGAAGGGATTACAACATTCGTTGGGAACAAGGCTCAACTTTAGTACTGCTTTTCACCCACAAACGGATGGTCAGACCGAGAGAGTTAATCAAGTTGTTGAGGATATGCTAAGAGCTTGCATCATTGACTTTGGTGGAAGCTGGCATGAATATTTGCCACTTGTGGAATTTGCATATAATAATAGCTACCAAGCTAGTATCCAAATGGCACCTTTCGAAGCTTTATATGGAAGGAGTTGCCGATCACCCTTATGCTGGAACGAAGTTGGAGAGAAACAACTATTAGGTCCAGACATGGTAAGGGATACAACTGAGAAGATAGAAGTAATCAGAGAAGGATTACAAGTTGCTCAGACCAGGTAAAAGGCTTATGCTGACACAAGAAGAAGAGATCTTGAATTCCAGGTTGGAGATCATGTATTTCTTAAAATATCGCCTGGACGTGGCATACGAAGATTTGGTGTTAAGGGCAAGCTTACGCCAAGATTCATCGGACCATTTGAGGTACTCGAAAGAGTTGGCGAGGTTGCTTATCGCATCGCGTTGCCTCCTCAATTGTCCGACGTGCACAATGTGTTTCACATATCTATGTTGAAGAAGTATGTGCACGATCCATCTCATATTATTGAACATGGAGATCTGGTGATCCAGAAAGATCTCACCTATGAACAGAAGCCTATGAAGATCTTAGATCGAGAAATACGAGCTCTAAGGAATAAGGTTATTCCCATGCTTAAGGTGCAATGGAATAAGAATACTGAACACGAAGCGACATGGGAAACCGAGGAATCTATGAAGAAACGATTTCCCGAGTTGTTCTAAGAGGTATATACTCTACACTCTCCGCGTGTATACATGATATGCAATTGAATTTGGGGACCAAATTCTTTTTAAGTGGGGAAGGGTGTAGCAACCCTGATAAAATATTAATAATAATAAAGATTTTAAAATAAATCAAATAAATAGATAAATAAAACAATATAAAATAACACCTCGGATAAAGGCGCTATTCAAATTAGAAACGCCTCTGGCTAAGGCGTTATTCAAGAAGTGACGCCCTGACCACACGGCGTCAAATTCTAAACGCCAAAAACGGTAAGGCAAAGTAACGCCCCTATCTTGGGCGTGTTTTAAAACATGAAACGCCCTTACTCAAGGCGCTTCTTAAGAAACGACCTGAACCAGGTCCTCAATTCAAGAATCGACGACCTGACCAAAGTCGTTAATTCCATTCCAGTCCCGTTTCGAATCCAGATCTTATCCAGGGTAATTGATAAGCATTAGAAAGAGTTTAAAAGTGGTAATGACTCTATCATGGAAGTATTACTTCCACACAATCACTAACCCTAATAGGATTTCCAAAATCCTATAAATAAACTGTTCGATCCAACCCTAAATCTATTTGGACGGACGACTGCTGCACGGTACGTGAAGAACATATGTTCTTCTAATTCCTTTTGTTTTATGCTTCGGTTACATGAAGAACTAATGATTCTTCATCTTATGTTCCTTCTTACAGGTCGGGAAACTCCTACGAAAGAACCAGGTAATGTTCTTTCTTCCTTATCCTCTCGTTAGGTAGTTGAAGAAACTAATATATGTTTCTTCTTTCCCTGTAGGATCTACAGCAAAAATTGACAAAACCAAGAACAGGTGTTCTTCATCGAAAACGAACTCCTTCTTAAAAAGATTTTCTTCCTCCTGCTGCTACTGTGGTTGATTGGTTGCAGTAGAAGTTTCAGATCTTTCAAATCCTTCGTCCGCTCAATCATATTAAGGTAGGATTTTCTCAAGTATGTAGCCCAAAGTATATAAGGATCGTAGTGAAATCATATGAGCATGCACCTGCATATAGTTTTCCTAAGTTTTAAACGTTTCTGATGAATTCTTGAAAGAAACGTCCTTACAAAGGGCGTGCTTTTGAAATATACGACCACAAACGAGGGCGCTACTTGTAAAGAAATGACCTTAAACAGGTCGTCAATTTCAGAATCAACGCCCCGTACACAGGTGTTAATTTCATGAAAATCAAAAATACCCATATTATAAAGATGATATATATGAAATCTTGATTCTAATATAATGCATGACTCTTCCTGCTAGTTTCCTGTCCTGTCCATGAAATTTGATCTCGGAAAATTGCTTGTTATATAACCTCGTTACGGTTCATGACCCTTGAAGAATTAACGACCTAAGTTAGGCCGTGACTTGTGAAACTAACGCCCTGAACTAGGGCGTGAGTATGTAAATAACGCCCCTTCACAGGGCACGTTTCTGTAAATTCCTGAAAATATATATTCTGTAAAAAAATGGAATTAAATAGTAACGCCCCTGCCCAGGGCGCGTTTTGATAATTCCTAAAAATTAATTATATTCTGTCAAATATGTAAACAATAAGACGCCTTCTGGTGTAGTCGTCAGATCTTGAAGAAACGACCCTGACCAAGGCGCGTTTTAGATAAATTACTGAATTAATGAAAATTCTGTAAAATGGAAACACGTGTAAACGCCCTTATGTTAGGCGTTAATTACTTGATACACGACTTTACTTAAGTCGTTATTTTCTGTAAACTGATTTTTATCCTGATTCTGTTAACCGATGGTTTCATATTATACATATACGTATATATCGGCACTATTCTCCACTCCGTGAGTATAGTCCCACTTTTCACGTTGTTTTATCGATCACACTCAACTCTCATTGACATACAAGCTCTCCATTGGACATTCCGTTCCTTTGGACTAGCGAGTTAGTCATAGAGACCTCCATAAGACTCCTCGTACCTTGGATTCCCTCAAGGTCGACTGAGCTGGTTGTACCCTAAAAACCCATTACACCATTGATGCCATGTCACTCTAAGGAAACATGGGATACCGGCCCTTATGATTATACAAAGAGTATATCATAAGAAATTCTTAATGGGATGATGATATCATGCCATATCATGTCATTCTTGTAAAAACCTCAATTCCATGATAGGAATGAGGGTATCTTACCTTTGATATACTGTTCATGTGGACCTCAATTCTATATAAAGAATGTCCATACTGATTTGTCATGGTACCCAAGTTAAGGGAACCATATTCTACCTAGATTTTTATCGAGATCGTGATTATACCGTTATTATCGCCATTCTATGTCCTTTGTCATATTTTGGACTCCATTCTGTCAAAGTTGTCATACACGTCTACAAGCTTGATTATTGAAATTCTATATTGGCTATAAACAAGAGTGGATGTCAAAATACATGATAAATGCCTGCGCATATAGGGCCCGATCTGGTCCTGGGAGGAGCACCCGAAAGTACTTGTGCCCATGGGAGTTAAAATGATAAGGTATCTGGCATTATACCGAGTACTTGACTTGCTTGATTGGACATTCCACACACATCTTGTACTTGAATCGTACTTGACTTGACATGAAATGCGTGGCCCGAAAAAGGGTAAATTACTTGCTTGCTACATGATAGCCAAAGTTCTTGACATGACTTGTTAAATGTACTTGCTTGAATATCTCAAATGTCTTAATTATCTTATTGAAAGTTCATGATAAGTTCATCTTATTTCCTTGATATTACATTCTCTCTATCTTGTCATTTTATGCGAGCATGCATAGCTTTATTGCATTCATGAAAGATGTAATTACTTAAACCCCTTGCTAGTACTTGAGATATAATTTCCTACTGAGCGTTCGCTCATTCTGTTTGTCCCTTTTTACTTTTCAGGTAAGTCCGACGACGATGGAAGTCAATCGGATGGGAATGGTCAAGAGTGAAAGTGATAGAGCTGCTCAAGTGTCATCTAGTCTTTTCTATAGTTTCTTGAGTTAAATTTGTATTCTTTTCCTTTTTATTAAACAGAGTATTGGATTTGTAATAGTCTATCCATTATGAAATAAAGGATTGGGTTATCTTGTTATTTTGCGCATCTCTGTCTTTGTGTCGAATACACGACCACTCTGATTGACATGATTGATATAAACTCGTCACGCGTCTCCGGGTATCTTCCGCGCTCGGGGCGTGACACAAACGATGGATAGGCATAGCTCATGAATGTATACACTTGAGTGCATGCATGCTATCAAGACGATGCATTGACTATATGTATGCATGAAGAAGATAGGCTGTACAGACTTCAGACTCAGCTGCGAACTGAGCTAAAGAATGTATAGACTTAACCGATGTACAGACTTTGCATGAGACGCAACATGAGACGCTCAATGTACAGACTTTGCATGAGACACAATATGAGACGCTCAATGTACAAACTTTGAATCAAAGTACAGACTTGCTAAGATAATGCATGGACATAACAGAAGAATGTGCAGACTTGAAGTGAATGCATGGACTATGCACAATAAATGTATAGACTTGCTCATGGACTATGCACAACGAATGTATAGACTTGCTATAACAAATGTGCAGACTTGGTGGAACTGAGCGTAGGTAAAGATGAGGAATGTATAGACTTGTTCAGTTCAACTGCATGAAGCAAGGCAATGTATGGACTTGCCGATGTACAGACTTGCCGATGTACGCTAATGCACAAAGGCTTGGTCCGATGTACAGACTTGCCGATGTACAGACTTAGTGCATGAAGCAAGGCAATGAGGAATGTATAGACTTTCACGATGTATGGACTTGCCAAAGGAGTGATGCATGAGCAGGCAATCAATGTATAGACTTTATGTGTTGTGCAGACGGATGTATAGACTTAGCATGAGACGCTAAGTGAGACAGTGTGCAGACATTCAGCAACACACGATGTACAGACTTTCTAGGCATGAAGGCAACCGCTGTACATACTTACTAGGCATGAAGGCAGCCGCTGTACAGACTTCGTGTGCTTAACACTTAAGCCTGAATGCATGATGTGTAGACTTGAGTGCATGTGTGCAAAATAGACTTTGTGTGTAATGTGCAGACTTGCTATGTGTCATGTGTGCAGTATGCAAACGATGCTCAGCCATAGCAGCAATGTACAGACATGTTAAATAATGCACACACATAGCAGCAATGTATAGACTTGTTAAACAATGCGCACACATAGCTGCAATGTACAGACTTGGAATGCAGCAATGTATAGACTTTATATTCATGAATGCACCATGTATAGACTTGCCAAAGGAGTGATGCATACAAATGAACAAATGCAATGTATGCTGAACACAATGACTGGCTCACTGTGATACTCTCATTGTGTTGCTATCATCAAAACAAAATAGCATATGCTTGTGCCTAAGGGGTACAACATTCTCCCCCTTTTTGATGATGGCAACAAAGTGACAGTGAGTCACCAACCCAATTTTCTCCCCCTTTGACATAATCAAAAAGAAGGAAACACATGAGTGTAACATGCAGAATACATTGTAGATTTCCCTTAGAACAGCTCAAACTCCCCCTGAATGAATAACTCCCCCTGAATTATTCCTCCCCCTTTGAGAAGGAATATGGATGGATGAAATAAATAATCAAAAGGTAGAGAAGGTAGGAGGGAAGGAACATGAATAAAGAAGGGGTCACTACACAACAGCTGAAGCATTGGTTCAGAAGGTGAGCATGATTATAAACACCTTTTAAAGCATAAGAATCAGCAATATACAGTTTTGAAAAAATTCAGGTTTAACAGTGATAATGATAGAGTAAAGCAGCTGACCACTGAAAAAGAGTTATAGACTCCATTTATAGCAATGAATCTAAGGCACATGGTTTTAATAGAAAACTTAGAAACAATACCCTTTGTGATTAAACATGGAAGTTCAAGAAGGTAACTTGAATATGTATTGAGAAAAAATAATTTTCACTCAATGACTTTTGATTTCAAAGGGTTACAGCAGTTTGTTTTTCACTTTTTAATTTTTCAGAAACTGAACTAAGTGAATAGACCAGTGGCATTTATGCTGTTGACATTAGGTGTACACCTTGATCAGAGGCAGGTACCCCCAGTTACTAGGTATAAACTACTAGATCTATTTCAGATCAAGACCTACAAGGAACAATTTTCACCTTTGACATTAAGGGTACACCTTGATCAGAGGCGAGTACCCCCAGTTACTTGGTGAAGACTCCCCCTATAGATTTGACCCTATGAACAGAGGTAGTCTGAAGCACTTCATGACTTATGAATTCTGTTACTTCTTTGGAGGAGATCACAGTTTCTCAATGCAATTCAGCCATTGCTCTGTCACTGTTTTCAGCTCATTACATTGATGATCTTATTTACTGCTGTCCTGATTTCTTTTAGAGTGATTGTTTAAAAACAGTACACACTCTTATTCACCTTTTCTAGACATTTCCAGTTTAACACATTCAGGCATAAAAAAAAAACTTTTTCTATTCTAACCATGAGACAGAGATTAAGAGCTATAAAGGTTTTCTTTTATCTCAAGTTCTGAAATGCAGACACTTAACTCTTCAATTTATAAAAGTTAAACCTTTAGTTTCTTTTAATTTTCAAGTGTGATTCTTATAAATGAACAATTGCAATAACCACAGCTCAATGTACTAAACCAGAAGCAATACTGTTGTTCAGTGAAAGTGATAGGGAAATGATAGCAATAGGCATTAAGATCCAAGAGCATATGATGTCAAAGAATATGAATGAATTGAGTGGGGACAATGAGAAGTGAAAAAGATTCAATGTACTGAACTTAACTCTCAGCTCCACCTGACACCAAGATGCAACAATTATGATATGCAATGCTTTCAACTAATTAAGTGCAGACTATGCAACAATGTGCAGACTATGCAACAATGATACATAAAGTAAGTATGCAATCATTTCCAGTTTATGCACCCAAGTCATGAACATTTTATCCTTATTCATAATTTTCAAATTTAATGATATGCAGTACACTGCTCTATATGGAGACTTGACCCTTAGTACTTGACGGAGAACCTGGTCTCAAGGACCATCTCACACATAGTAAGAACCTCCAGGTAGATTTCCCTGCCTTTTAGTAACTTACCATTTAATATACCAGGGTTATGCAAAGAGATGCAGTGCAAAACAGTCCTATATGCATTGAAAGACTTCCTTGATAGTCATGCAAATGATATATGCAGACATTAGACACATGCATTGACTATATGCATTAATTGAATCATTCAAACTCAGTGCAAAGTATGCATTAACTATAAAAATGATTGTGCAATGCATCTAGCATCTTATGTACACAGTGCAAAAATTGGCAAAGAGAAGAGCATCGGATTTGTGCAGAATTAAATTCAGTAGCTGAGTCTGGAATGGAGACTGATCAGCTAGACAAGAAGAGAACATCAGAAATCAAACAAACAAATTAACATGAAATTCACCCATTTTGACTCACAATTTCAGACGATGAGATTTGAATAGAGTTCAGAACTGACCTGATGTATAGGATCTTGGGGTTTTTCATTTTGAGTGCCTTGGCTTATTGACCCCCTTTATTTATCCCAAGGCACACCTGCAGAGAAATGATCATTTTGATCCAGTAGGAACCCAAGTAGTCTTGGGTCCTGTATTGGCCCTAGCAGGAGTTCTGAACAGTCGCTTAGCAATGCTATAATCACAATCCATCTGATAATATTTGGTCATGAAGTGACCCAATTTTCCACAATATCTACATGAAGCATCAGAAGTTTTGATCCTATGATGCATATTAACAGCAGTATGAGACCTATGTGCATAAGCATGAACAATTCTGTTGTATGCATGAACAATTTGTTTCTTATATCCTGATGACCAACATTCAGTATACTTGTGACCTAGCTTGCCACAGTTAAAGCATGAAAGACTTGCAGATCTTTTAGCATAGAATTTTAAAATTTTGTCATTAACATGGCCTCCTTGGGCATGCGAACAGTCCTTGACTGTGTGGCCATACTTTCCACATTCTAAACATGATGAATTCATTCTGTTAAAATTCTCATAGACTACATATCTTTTTGTAGGGATTTTAGCAGGTTTGGAGTTAAGTGTTCTTCCCTTAGCATGCCAATAATTTGCAACAATATGGCCCAATTTGCCACAATGAAAACATTGAATGTTCTTCTTATGATTTGCATGATTTTTAACATGAACATTCCTATCATGCAATTTTCTAGCATTGAGATCATCCTATTTCTTTAATCTACAATTATGCATAAGATGACCTATCTCATGACAGTAAAAATAGTGGATTCTTTTCGTTTGAACAAGAGAGTGTTTCTTACCATAAAAGTTCCTAGCATGCTTTTTATCAACATTCAGATCATCCTTTTTCATCACATAACAATCAGCCATCTCATGGCCAAACTTTCCATAGTAAAAGCACTTAACATTCTTGACAATAGGTTTGTTGGCCTGAACTTTCTTAGGATGCTGATTGTTATCATCCTTTTTCAATATTTTCCTTTTCTGTTTTATTTTCTTTTTTTCTTTATTAGCAGGCATATTTGAAGAAGAAGATGAAGTGCTAGCTAACTCAGAGCTAAGCACAAAGGTTGTGTACAATCTTTTTCTCACTTCCTGCTTACTACCTCCATCAAAAACTTTCTTCTTAGATGCAGCTTTCAGATTTTCTTTATTCTTAAAAGACTCAGACAGAGATTTGTTCAGTTCAGTGATTTCATTTTTGAGAGAAGAAATGAGCATTTTAGAATTTGTGACCTTTTCATTAAGTTTGACATTAATAGCTTTGCAGCTGTCAATCTCTTCTATTAATGTACTCACTCTCTCACATTCATTTTCAAAAGAACTCTTCCCTTTTTCTAGCATTAAGAGTCTCTCAGACATTTTAGTTTTTAGAAACTTCAGCTCTTCATTCTCCTTTCTTATTTGTTCATTCTGAACCAGTTCATTAGTCAGGATTTGATCATTTCCTAATGAATTCAGCTTATCTTCTAGTTCAGAAATCTTGGCAGTAAGTTCATCATTTTCAATTTTCACTAAATTATTCAGCTCCTTATGTTTGCAAACATCCATCAAACATGCATCAAAAGATTCTTTCAGTTTAGAACAATTTTCACAGGGAGCTTTCAAATTTATCTGATCACATTTCTTTTTCAACATTTTATTCTCAGATTTTAATTTTTCACATCTATTAGAAAGTTCCTCATTTATATCCCATAAATCATCAATTGAGATTTCTTCGGATTCAAATTCAAAATTTACCTTGGATGAGGCTTCCTCATCATCATTTCCCTGGTTTGCCATCATGCAGCTATCCTCATGTTCGTTATGAACAGAAATGACTCTATCATATATCTCCTTTCCAGAAGTGCACCTGAGAGCAAAAGGATATATATCAGTATTAATCGCAGCTCTCAAGATATTAAGAATTATGACATTGTCACGGTTCTTTATTCTGTCCTCTCTAGACCACTTGGTCTCATCATGAGGTAATTGATATGGGCCTTTAGATAGTAGCCTCCATAGTTTGGGATCAATGGAGTCTACGTACACACATAGGCCTCCTAGCCAACTATTGAGGTTAGAACCATCATAAACAGGAGGACGAGCCATTTGGACAGATGGCAAACAGATTCAATGCGCAAAACAATCGACAAGAAATATATCAGAAGCGAAATAGCACCAAATACATCAGGATCGGATCTGCAGGTCGTTGGACCCTCTGTGCAGACACCCGCTCTGATACCAAGTGTTGGGTTCGGTGCTATGTATTCAGAGGGGCGGGTGAATGAATCTACCCTTTAAAAATTTCTCCCAATTAAAACTTTCTAATACAAACAGACTCTATCAAGAGAAGAATCAAACCTTCTGTTCAACCAGTAAGCAAATATGCAAAGCGTACCTAAGCATTCATCTAGCGCCAATCAGATAGAAGAAATCAAACCACTGCACAGAGGATTTTTTGGTGGTACGGTCCTCCAGACCTACATCCACCCCACACTCAAACCCGAGTGTGGATTCCGCTGACTCACAACTTGAACCACTGGGCCTCACAGCTTGCCTACAACCGCTGGGCTTCACAGCTTGCCATCCCGCTGAGCATCACAGCTTGCTGTCCAGAGGAGTCCACCTCTGCAACGCTGAGCATCACAACTTGCTCTGCTGGGCAATACAGCTTAGCCGTCCAGTGGAATCCTCCACTGTAAACCGCTGACTAACAGCTTGAAGAAAGGTAAAAGAGAAAACAAGAAAATGGGAAAACACAGCAACAGGAAACTGTATGCGATGAAACACAGTGTGACTCTCAACAGAGCTGACTGGCCTGGATTTGATCCACGGTCCAGTAAAGACTGATCTTCAGACTGCTCTCTTCTTCTCTCGATCTCACTGTCTCTCACTCTCTTTATCTCTTCTTTCTCCTCTTTCTTTTCTTCTTCTTCTCTGCTGCTTTCACACTCTGCTTTTCTTCTCTTTTTCTTTTTCTTTTTCTTCTGGATCGTGCAGGCTCTCTCTCTCTTTGCTTCTGCCCCTTCTACTTCGATCAGTCTTGTTCTGAGGAAGAAGGCTTCCTTTTATAGCAGCAGCAGAAGATAGGGCGTGTGCCTTCCACATTTCCCACCCAGAAGCCTCAGTCCACGTGGCAGTATTTCAGCACAGTGGTTCCATGTGTCACGATCAGGGCCATCTTCTATTCTTGGATTACGTGCATCATTAACCTCCTCGAGCAGTAACTCTGTAATAACAGATTGTTATCAGTAGAGTCATGGCCTGTTTAGACTTGACAACAGGTGTGCATGAGAGAGTGTATAGACTTTAAGTGCATGAGATGCAGTTTGCATTATGCATAAGTATATACATTCAGAGTGAATGCACAGACAGGCCAGCACAAGTGTACATACTTGCGTGAGACGCTGCATGAAGCAAGGCAAACGGATGTATAGACTTGTGTGTGCGTGCATGCTACAAGGCAGTGTATGGACATGAACGCGTGTAACAAGATAGTGTACAGACTTGTGTTCATGCAGCAACATGCGTTGTATGGACTTTCTATCATGCGGATGTATAGACTTGAGCAGACTGGCTATCATGTGAGTGTATAGACTTGTGCAGACTGACGATGTATATACTTGCATGAGACACAGCATGAGACACTGAACTGCCAGAATGTATAGACTTGTAAGTGCTGACAGACGATGTACATACTTGCATGAGACACTGAATGAGACGGATGTTCACGAGACATGAACTGCATTGGCTGTACAGACTTGTGCTAATGCAGCAAGTGGACAATGTACAGACTTCAAGTGCGTGCAGCAAGACACTATGTAAACTTCAGCTCGTGCAATGCAGTGTATAGACTTTGCAATGTGTAGACTTTGCAATGCGATAACAATGTATAGACTTTGCAATGCCTAGTGTTGAAACATGAAAGCACAATGCACAAACTGAGTGTGTAATGCAGAATGCATCAAGCAAAGTATGTACACTAGAAATGGATGCACGGACTTAATGATACAGTATGCAAACGATGCATAGGCATAGCTCATGAATGTATACACTTGAGTGCGTGCATGCTATCAAGATGATGCATTGACTATATGTATGCATGAAGAACATAGGCTGTACAGACTTCAGACTCAGCTGCGAACTGAGCTAAAGAATGTATATACTTAACCGATGTACAGACTTTGCATGAGACGCAACATGAGACGCTCAATGTACAGAGTTTGCATGAGACGCAACATGAGACGCTCAATGTACAGACTTTGAATCAAAGTACAGACTTGCTAAGATAATGCATAGACATAACAGAAGAATGTGCAGACTTGAAGTGAATGCATGGACTATGCACAAAGAATGTATAGACTTGCTGATAGACTATGCACAATGAATGTATAGACTTGCTGTAAGGAATGTGCAGACTTGGTGGAACTGAGCGTAGGTAAAGATGAGGAATGTATAGACTTGCTCAGTTCAGCTGCATGAAGCAAGGCAATGTATGGACTTGCCGATGTAAAAACTTGCCGATGTACACTAATGCACAAAGGCTTGGTCCGATGTACAGACTTGCCGATGTACAGACTTAGTGCATGAAGCAAGGCAATGAGGAATGTATAGACTTTCACGATGTATGGACTTGCCAAAGGAGTGATGCATGAGCAGGCAATCAATGTATAGACTTTATGTGTTGTGCAGACGGATGTATAGACTTAGCATGAGATGCTAAGTGAGACAGTGTGCAGACATTCAGCAACACACGATGTACATACTTTCTAGGCATGAAGGCAACCGCTGTACAGACTTGCTAGGCATGAAGGTAGCCGCTGTACAGACTTCGTGTGCTTAACACTTAAGCCTGAATGCATGATGTGTAGACTTGAGTGCATGTGTGTAAAACAGACTTTGTGTGTAATGTGCAGACTTGCTATGTGTCATGTGTACAGTATGCAAATGATGCATAGCCATAGCAGCAATGTACAGTCATGTTAAATAATGCACACACATAGCAGCAATGTATAGACTTGTTAAACAATGCGCACACATAGCTGCAATGTACAGACTTGGAATGCAGCAATGT
This sequence comes from Amorphophallus konjac, assembly GCA_022559845.1. Taxonomy (NCBI): domain Eukaryota; kingdom Viridiplantae; phylum Streptophyta; class Magnoliopsida; order Alismatales; family Araceae; genus Amorphophallus; species Amorphophallus konjac. The sequence goes on from CM040128.1 coordinate 131,636,995, forward strand.
ATAGACTTTATATGCATGAATGCACCATGTATAGACTTGCCAAAGGAGTGATGCATACAAATGAACAAATGAACAAATGCAATGTATGCTAAACACAATGACTGGCTCACTGTGATACTCTCACTGTGTTGCTATCATCAAAACAAAATAGCATATGCTTGTGCCTAAGGGGCACAATAGGGCTCAGTCCTGGCATTTCCTTGTAGGTCCAGGCAAAGCAATCCCGGTATTTTTACAGTAGCTAGATGTACAGCTTCTATTCTTCAGCAGAAAGCTGGGCGCTGAGGAAGGTCGGTCTATGGTCATCCTCATCTCCCAGATTAACTTCTATCAGTTCATCGACTGTGGCTTGGCCTCTATCTTCTATTTCTAGGGGCGCTGGCTGAAGGTCGACAAAGTCTGGAATATCATCTTCAAGGTCAAGAACCTCGATATTTTCATTTGGTTCTATTTGAACTTCAGCAGGGATCTCCGCGCCAGCCAGTGGCGGCTGTGCGAATTGTTCCATTAGTGAATCCATCGCCGTTACAGCTTCGAGGGGTGAGTTCACATCTTCATTGCCTACAGATAGGTTTACAGTCATGGAAGACTGGTGGTTATTTACTTCTGGGCTGGGGTAGCATCGCAACATTGTAACAGAAGGTGAGAAGATCTCGCTCTCCTGGATTGCCATGTCCTCGGTGGAGGTGGCTTTTTTCTTTTCAGCAGCATACATTTCTCGATCGGTTTCGACAGAAGCTTCCCTGATTGGCATGAGAGGCGCTGAGATCATCATTAGCAGAGTCCCGCCAGAGGGAGACGTCCCCGTTTCTTCAACATCTTCGGCTTTGCTACTGCTGGCCATGTCACATCTGGCTTGAAGGGCCGCTTCTTCAGGATAGACTTGCTCCAAACATCGACAAGGAGTCATGGTCTCTGCTTTTGAGTCCCTTGGTCGAGCCAGGTTCAGCATATTTCACTTCTGCTGGGTATTCATCGAAAGTTGCCCCCAGCGGATTGTTTTCAGCAGGATAGAAAGCGGAGATGGCGTCCACCTCATAGCGCCCACTGTAATAATATTATTCAAGGGTAAAGCCCAACCCTGGATGCTGAGAAACACGTCTCATTTCTTTGTCCATACTTGCGGGATACCACATCTTCTGGAATGCTTCTTTCTCTTTGCGTGACTGGTCAGAGGGGACGTGCTGCTTCTAGAACATCCTGGCCATCCAACTTGTCGTGAATGCTAGACCCTGGACGGGAGCTAACGGGTTCTCTATGTCTTCGGGTAGATGATAATAAGTGTCTTCCAGGGTAGGGTGCTCCTCGGTAGTATAAAACAAGCTACCAGGGCCATCTATCTGCCCTACCTCCCAAGCTTTGAAAGGCTCGACAGTGGCATTATCGAGGCCAGGGATTGGCTTGGTAAGGCCTTCCGGGACCCCTATATGGTCGTGTCGCGGATCGACCTTGGCTTCATTGGCTTCGGGGTATATAGCAGGAGGTGCTATCCTACCCACGGCTCCGGTGATGGTGATATGAGAGACCACCTTGGGCTTGATATATCCGCGCGGCGGTGGTGGAAACCAGTCATCGCCGGAGGTGCTTTTTGGTTCCCCTGCAGGGGTCTTGGCTTCATATGTCTTTTGAGACCGATCTGCATATAGATGAGCGTCTGCCAGGTGACACTCGGACACTTCGAATGGATGAAGGTCAGCAAATATCCTCTCTTCCCTCCGTTCGAGACTGTATTTGATGCACTAGTGGAGCGTGGATGGCAACACCATATTCTCATGCAGCCAGGGGCGGCCAAGCAGCGCCTTGTACGAGGTGCGGGAGTCGATGACATGAAAGTGCACCCTCGTAGTAAAGTCCGCCATGTTGGGTCCCGCGAGGTGTAAACGGATCTAGTAGGGGGGTTGAATAGATCCTATCAAAAGCTTTGGCCTATTTAAAACTCTGAGCTATCGGAAGCATGAACACTCTTATAAAGTGAATGAATCACTTAGGGACAATGCACAGCGGAATTAAGTAGAGTGGCTCAAATGAAAAGACTTGGATTACAAGCTATGAAACGTCCACACTTCTTTAAGCACGTTTGTGATCTTGAAAGAAATAAGCCTTGTAGTGCAGGGATCATAAAGCATAACACTAGAGCATACAATAGCTTGCAACAACCGTGTGTGTGTGTGTGATATGTTGATTACTAAAAGTGCATATTGTTAGCGCAGCAAGAGTGATATAGAAGGGGGGGGGATGAATAGATCACTCCCAATTTGTAGAAACTTAGGCGAAAAATAAATTCTACTGCTAACGCACCTCCTTAATTCGTACACAGAGAAATGTAAATGAGAATGAAGAACTGATCACATGGAAGCAAAGAGACAAGCAGATGAAGAGCGCAGATAACAGTAGCAAACCACAGAGGAGGCACTCGGGTTTTAGGTGGTTCGATTGTAGTCCGCAATCTACATCCACCCCTCACTCCAACTAGAGTGAGGATTCCACTAGACGATGCTAGATCAATGCAGACTCAGTCTGCGAACAACATGCTGCCACACAGCTTGAACATCAAGGGAAACAAATCCCTCAACCAAGTTCTGCTACCCACAGAACTTGAAACCTGTTCTAGCTCCCAGCTAGAACACAACCGGAGAATCCTCTCCCTTCCTCCACACACCGGAGGGAAACTGTTAATGACAACCAGTCACTAACACCACCAGAGATCACCAATCTCTCTTCCTCTGCAACTCAGAGGGAAACTGGAGTAATACTCCCTTCCTCCACACACCGGAGGGAAACCAATTCAAATCAGAAGGATGAACAAACTGAAACGAAAGCAAAGTAGAAACAAAAACCAATGAAGAAGAAATCGGTTCTGAAACCCAATACAAATGTAGCTTCAAATGAAGCAATTCATCAATCCACACACACTACTCTCTCTCTCTCGAACAAACTCCTCTAGGATCTGGAACTCTCTGCCCTTTTTCTTTTCTGGATCGTGCAAACTCTCACTAATGACTTCTGCTTTTTCTTTTCATGATCTATCTTCTACTGAAGGATGAAGCTCTATATTTATAGCAGATATTGGCGTGTGGCTGCCAGGTTCCCGCCCATGCACTTTTGGCCAGATCATTTGAATTTCTACCACATGGCAGCATCCTGACCAGGTTGCCATCCACGTGTCATGTGCCTGTTGTCTTGGATCACGTGCCAGGTGCCAATCTCGGTTCACGTGCCCAATCATCAGCCTGAATCGCCTGCAGACAGACATATGGAATGTATAGACTTAGTTAGTTCAGGCTATTAGCATGAATGTATATACTTCAGAACCTTCAACTGATTAAGTGTGTACAACGTGAGAGAGTGTACAGACTTAATGAAAGAAGCGCATGTGTGAAGGCAGTGTATAGACTTATGAACAGTGCAGACGAATGGCAGTGTATAGACTATGAACAATGCAAATGAATGGCAGTGTATAGACTATGAACAATGCAAATGATCCTTACCAGTGTGTAAACATTACAAAGCTTCTGCCACTGTATAGACTTCACGAAGCCTAACCAATGTACATACTTGGAACCTGTGTGAGACTCTTAATAAGACGGTGATCAATGTATTGACTTGAACCCCAACGGAGATGTATATACTTAGACATGCTTGAGCCAGTGTTCAGACTTTGAACCAATGTGCTGTGAGCACTGTATAGACTTTGCCAGAGTGAGACGATGCATTAGACACTCGGCTGTACAGACTTGGAGATTTTTGAATGAAACGATCGGCTGATGAACCGATGTACAGACTCTAAATGTAAAGGCAATCTGTATAGACTTGAATCGCTTGAAGCGATGTATAGACTTTGTGAAGCTCAAGCACTGTACAGACTTGTGAAGACTTCAGCATTGTACAGACTTGGTGAAGCTCAAGTGAATGTATAGACTTGATGAACTATTGTGGATGTGTGGACTTGAGCGAGTGAAGCCGATGTACAGACTTGCCTAAGACGCAGCATGAGACGCTGGCTGAGACGGACGCTGTACAGACTTTGAAGAGCAGTTCAATGTATAGACTTGAACGAATGAGGCCGATGTACAGACTTGCCTAAGACGCAGCATGAGACGCTGGCTGAGACGGACGCTGTATAGACTTTGAAGACATTGAACGTTTGAGCAGTATGCAGTGTACACACTTAGTGATGTACAGACTTGGCCAGGAAAGCGTAGGGAAATGTTGAGTGTATGGACTTGGCCAAGCGTAGGAATAGATGAGGAGTGTACAGACTTGGCGTTGTATCAATGTGCAGACTAATCAATGTATAGACTTTGCCCAAGGAACCGAATGTGTAGACTTCAAAAGAAGCAGTCCGATGTACAGACTTCAAGATTTCTAGACAATGAACGCTGTACAGACTTGGACTCAAGGAGTGTATATACTTAGCATGAAGACTGCCAGACGATGTATAGACTTGGCTGAAGCTAACTCTGAACCAATGTTCAGACATTGTGCAATGTATGTACTTTAGTGTGTGCGAGCCTGTTGACAAGCAATGTGTAGACTTTGATTGTGTAAAGCAGGCGATGTACATACTATGCAAGCATGACACTGGGCGATGTATGGACTTACACTATCGAGTGTTTAGACATCAAGAGAATGCAGCAGCCAGTGTATAGACGTGAAGCTTGGAATACCAATGTATAGAGTTGAAGCTTGGAAGGATGTATAGGGTTGAGGTGAACTGACTTTGAGTAATGAGACCAGTGTATGGACTTCAGTTAGAAAGTGCCCGATGTACAGACTAGAAGAGGATATGCCAATGTACAGACTAAATGGATCAAGCTGGTGTATAGACTTTGTGCCCAAGCTATCAATGCTCTGATGCGTCGACCCACCCTTGCTGATGAGTCGACCCAGTACTGTTCATATTAACCAAACAGTGTAGATAGAATCAAGATAGCATGCTTATCTGACAACCAAATGAACTGTAGTCACTCACATGATGAAACAGCATTAATCTAGAGATAGGAGATTGATTTATAGTGTGAGACATCATCAAAACCATAGGGATGCAACAATCTCCCCCTTTTTGATGATGGCAACACTATGAATCAAGCAATATCAAGTTTCAACAAGAGATTTATATCAGCTGCAACAAACAAAGTAAATTCAAGGCATGCACATGCAGATGAATTATACAATCCCTACAACACACTCTCATCTCCCCTACAACTCATAACCATATCTTCCACGAAGCAACATGACTCCCCCAAAGCTCAAGACAAATCAAGACTCACTGATATTGCAGAACTTCTCACTGAAATTGCAGACATTGCAAACTTCTCTCCCCCTTTGACATCAGCAAAAAGAACTACAGAATGTATGACAGTGCTGGAAACATGAAGAAGAAGAGCAGTAATTTCATAGTGTAGACAGTCACTAGGAGGTCTTAAGATAATAAGTGAGTTTCTAATCTCAAGAGAAGATTCTTTAGATTTCAGTACACAATAGAGAAGTAGAATGATTTACAAGTTTATCGGCATACATAGTGGATGATTTAGAGCAGGAGTTCACAAGTATGGCCAAATATAGCTGATCATTCAACTATCTCACAAGACAGCAAGAAACAAAATCAGAGAGGTGTTCTCAAGGTATTGAGGACAAGCAATCCATTAGTTGCATAACAACAAGGAATTCTTTTTTTTTTGTTGGAGATGATTTTCAAGAAGATTAATGAGTAAGTTGGTAGTTCACTCCTTTGACATTAGAGAGACACCTTGATTAGAGGCCTGAATCTCCAGTTACTCAGAGTGAGTACCTCATTACTTCCCCCCCTTTTTTTATTATTAGGGAACAGAGATAGTAACTGTGGCTTTTGACATGAGGAAACACCTTGATTAGAGGCCAGAGTCCCCAGTTACTCACCAGCAAGCCACCATTGCTCTGTCATGTCTTTTCATTCATTTTAAGCATTTGACACCTCATGACATGGGAGAAAAGTTCATTTCATTGATGAAGCTCCCAGTTTCTCAGTGATCAGAACAGAACATTTTTTTTCAATTAAGCCCTTGAGTTAAAGAGATAGAATGATTGAAAACAATACCAAAAAGGACTATTTCTTGAATTGAGTCTTGAAGTCTAGATTTCAAGTTGATTGGGTCAGATAACAAGACATACAAGTTTTTGGCCTGAACCAGAATCAATGACAATGTAGGAAGATATACTTTATGCAATTAGTCTAGATCTCTGAAGAAGTACTAAAGGAAAGATTCTAATCTGGAGATTAGAGTCACTGACTTATGGACTTAAGAGATAAGTAACACTCTACTGTCTGAGAGAACCACTCTAGATCAGTCATGCAAGACTAGCAAAGTTACACATCTGGACAGCCCTTTTGAATCTGTCAAAGAACTTCTCTTCTCACATCACAACTCAGCTCCCCCTAAGACATAGCATTCCTCAATAAAACATTTCAGCATAATCTCAAAGCTTCCCCTTACTCAAAGTATTCCTGAAAGCTAACCAGTAAGCATTCTGAACTCCCCCTTAAACCAACATGAAAGAAGGCTAAACATCAGACAAACACAACTCCCCCTCACAACAAGAACAAGCTTCATAATTAAGACAATTTGTATAAGCCTAATTCTCTTCTCAATGTGGTGAATTTTTCATTATCCAGAGGTTTTGTGAATATGTCAGCAATCTGATTATCTGTGCTTACATGAATCAGTTCAAAATTATTCTTAGACACCTCATCTCTTATAAAATGATGTCTTATTTCTATGTGTTTGGTTCGTGAATGCAAAACAGGATTTTTAGCAAGATTGATGGCACTAGTATTATCACAATAAATTGGTGTGCACCCCAGGTCTACTTGGTAGTCCTGAAGCTGGTGTTTAATCCATATTACTTGTGTTCCACAACTCCCTGCAGCCACATATTCAGCTTCTGCAGTGGAGAGGGCCACAGAATGTTGTTTCTTGGAGCCCCAAGACACTAAACACCCACCCAAGAATTCACAATGACCACTAGTACTTTTCCTGTCTAGTTTACAGCCTGCATAATCAGCATCTGTGTATGCTACTAAGTTAAGTGTGTGAGATGCAGGAAACCATAAACCAAGAGAATGACTAGCTGACAAATATCTGAAGATTCTTTTAACTGCAGCTAAGTGTAATTCAGTAGGTCTAGATTGATACCTTGCACACATTCCTACACTGAATTGTATATCTGGTCTAGAGGCTGTCAAGTAGAGAAGTGATCCAATCATACCTCGATAAAGTTTGGCATTTACTTCTTTACCTGTCTCATCTGCATCCAATGAGGTATTGGTGCCCATGGGTGTAGTAATGTGCTTTAAGTTTTCCATGCCAAACCTTTTGAACAGTTCCATTGTATATTTAGTTTGGTTGATGAAGCATCCATCTTCTAGCTACTGTACCTGCAATCCAAGAAAATATTTTAGTTCGCCAACCAAGCTCATTTCAAATTCAGCAGACATCATGGTAGAAAATTCATCACATAGTTCATGCTTAGTAGATCCAAATACAATGTCATCTACATATACCTGAACTATGATGAGATCTTTATTTATGCCCTTGGTAAATAAAGTTTGATCAACTTTATCTCTTTTGTAGCCCTTGCTGATCAGAAATTCAGACAATCTTTCATACCAAGCTCTTGGAGCCTGCTTTAGACCATACAAGGCTTTGTTTAACCTGAAAACTTGGTTAGGTTGAGGAGAATATTGAAATCCAGGAGGTTGTTCAACAAAAACTTCTTCTTTAATGACTCCATTTAAAAAGGCACTTTTAACATCCATTTGTTGGAGTTTTATATTCTTTGAGCATGCAAAGGCAAGCATCAATCTTATAGCTTCCATCCTAGCAACAGGTGCATAGGATTCATCAAAGTCTACACCAAATTCCTGACAGTAGCCTTTGGCTACTAATCTGGCCTTATTCCTCGAGATGATTCCATCTTCAATCATCTTATTTTTGAACACCCACTTGGTTCCTATGATATTTATACCATCTGGTCTTGGGACAAGCTCCCAGACATTATTCCTTTCAAACTGACCTAATTCCTCACACATAGCATTGACCCAAGCTTGATCAGCTAAGGCTTCTTCTACTGATGTGGGTTCAATTTGTGAGACTAATGCAATTAAGTCATCATTATTCACATTTCTAAAATGAGACCTAGTCCAAAGAGGATCTTCAGGATTGCCTATAACTTTATCTAAAGGATGGTCTTTAAGAAATCTGATATTTGTTGAAGACTCACCTGTTTCTCTTGGCCCTTCCTGATTGGGGGAATTTGTTTCTCCATTTGGCTGAGTCTTCTCTTCTTTCTGTTGGTCTTCTAGAAAATCTCCACCATGATTGGAATCCCTGTCAAGATTTTCAACATTAGAAACATCTTTCTTTTCACTAAAAAGGATGTGTGGAGACTCTTCCACTTTCTGATCTGATATGTTAAATACCCTATATGCCCTTGACACTTCAGAGTAACCCAAGAATATTCCAGGTGAACTCTTGGCTTCAAACTTGTCTAAATCTTTCTTATCATTGTTATGAATAAAACATTTTGCTCCAAAAATTCTGAAATGAAACAAGTTTGGTTTCTTACCTTTTAGAAGCTCATAGGGTGTTTTCTTGTGTATGGGTCTTACCATGGCCCTGTTGATTATGTAGGTTGCAGTATTGGCCGTTTCTGCCCAAAACCTTCTAGGTAATTTACTTTCAATCAACATGGTTCGGGCCATCTCCACCACTGTTCTATTTCTTCTCTCCATAATCCCATTTTGTTCAGGTGTCCTGGGAGAAGAAAACCTGTGAGTTAGTCCCTCTTTTTCACAAAGATCAGTAAACATGGAGTTTTCAAACTCACCTCCATGGTTAGATTGAATAGAACAGACTTTGTATTTCCCTTCTTGTTTGACCTTATTAAAAAACAGATTAAACTTTTGAAATGCATCACTCTTATTCACTAAGAAAAATATTCATGAATATCTAGAGAAGTCATCTATGATGACAAAGCCAAACCTGTTTCCATTAAGACTCTGAGTTCTAGTGGAACCGAAAAGGTCCATATGAAGAAGTTCCATTGGTCTAGAAGACAATGCCTCAGATCTTAATTTAAAGGAATTTCTGGTCTGTTTGCCTAGAGCACAGGCATCACATGCTTTTGATAATGAGTTGAATTTAATTCTAGGCATGCCTCTAACTAAATCATGCTTGACCAATTTATTTAAAGTTGAAAAGCTAGCATGACCTAGACGTCTATGCCATTCAAAGGCCTCATTTTCAGAATTGGCAGATAAGTAAATAGTGGAATCAGATTTCTCATCTAAGTCTACAATGTAGACATTATTAATCCTATTGGCTACAAATTTAACCATGTCAGAATTTGTTTCAAGGATTTTACATGAACTATCATCAAATACAACCTTGTGACCCCTGTCACATAACTGACTAATGCTAATCAGGTTGTGTTGAAGCCCTTCCACAAGTAAGACTTTTTCAATGGAGTTTGTGGAAGACTTACCTACTGTTCCAACTCCAATTATTTTACCTTTGTTCTTTCCTCCAAACTTGACCAGACCCCCTGGCTTCATCTCTATCTTGCTAAACTTGGATCGGTCTCCTGTCATATACCTGGAGCAGCCACTGTCGAGGTACCACTTGTTATCTTCAGCTGCCAGGCCGACCTACACAGATACATCAAGCAGAGTGATTTGGAACCCAAGATGAGTTGGGTCCAATGACATTGTTCAAATCTCTGATCAAGTGTTTAGGTATCCAGATTTTTTTCAGCATGGTTTTCTCTGGCACCTTCCTTTCTGGTTTATTAAAGTTGAATCCAGCTGAACTGGAGAAGTGAGCTCTATTCCATTCATTAGTCTTCCTATTCCTAGGAAATTTCCTGTAGGCTTGTTGATTAGCATATCTTTGATCATGAAAGTAATTTCTCCAGTAGGTCCTGTTTGGACCCATCTGATTGTTGTAATTTCAGCTCTTATTCTGATTTACTTTCTTGGTCCATCTACCATTTGTGTTCTGGTGAGTGGGCTTAGTGTTATTCTTCATAAAATTCATTCCCATCTTAAATGGTTGTCTAGTACAGGTTTTTGTATTTTCTTTAGGACTTTGAATTTCCTTAGAGCTGTTTGAGCTGGATGGTGTGTCCAGCTTTTCTTTTCCCTTCTCTGGGCAGAAGGTGATGGTCTTGAATTGCAAGGGTCTCTTATTGGTTGGGTCGTAGCCTAGACCTTCCTTATTGAAATTGACCCTAGTCCCTAGTATAGCATCTAAGCTAGTCTTTCCTTGGACAAACTTTTCTAAGACTTTTTGTTTGTCTTCCAGCTCCTTTTGAAGGGACTCAGAATTTTTTAGGAGTTCAACATTTACTTTCTTCACAGCTTCATATTTCTCTGAATTCACTCTAATTTCATTCATGCTTTTTTCAATTTTAGTTTTGAATTCATTGAGCTGTTTTTGACTTTCTTGAGTTTCTTCCTTGAGCTTATCATTTTCTTTCCTTAGTGAGGCCATTTCTTCTAGTTGTTCTTTTAGCTTCTCATTTTCCTCACAGACCAGAGTTTGTTCTTCAACATTTGTGTTAAATTTTCTTTTCAGAACTCTGTGCTCTTTGCTAAGAGAATTAAATTTATCTAGCAAGTCACCATAAGCATCCTCCCAGTCATCAATTGAGAAATTTTCAAAAACATTTATTACCTCCTCTTCACTGTTTGCCATAAGGCAAATTCCATCTTCATATTCTTCTGAGGAAGCTTCTTCTGGGTCTTCTTCTTCCTCACTCCATGTGCAGACCATCGCCTGTGGCTTCTTCTTCTTCTGCACCTTTATGTTTTTCTTCTGAACATAGGGACCCTTCTTCTGGAGGTCTGGGCATTCGCCTTTCATATGTCCCTGTTTGTTACAATTAAAACAAGTCAGTCTCTTAGGATTTCTATCCCTGTAATTAGTAAATTCAGCACTCTTGTTGAAAGAGTGTGGCTTCTTCTTCCTAAAGGTCTTTCCCTTTTTCTTCAAAAATTTTCTGAACTGTCTAGTGAGCATTGCCTGCTCCTCCTGGTCGAGATTTGAAAGACCTTCAAGCTCGGACTCAGACTCGGGGCTACTGCTACTGCTCCCACTGTTGCTACCCTTGTTGCGGGATGCCCTTAGAGCCACATTCTTACCCTTCCTCTCACTTCCTTCTCCACCTCCTTTGAAATTCATCTCATAGGTCATAAGAGATCCTATGAGTTCATTCACAGTCAAGATAGTCAGATCTTTTGACTCCTTAATCACAATGGCCTTAGTGTGCCATGCCGGGGATAAAGATCTAAGGATTTTCCTGACTATATCTGCCTCAGCAAGATCCTTCCCTAGCCCTTTAAGTGTGTTAGTGATCAAGGACAGCCTGGCATACATTTCAATTATATTCTCATCTGCATTCATCTTAAACATTTCATACTTAGAAGTGTAGAGGTTTACCTTCGAGGCTTTCACTTGAGCTGTACCTTCATAGATCAATTGCAGCTCATCCCACATTCGCTTGGCAATTCTGTATGCAGATATACGGGCATATTCCTCTGGATGAACAGCACACTGGATGATGTTCAGCGCCGTCCAGTTGAGTGAGGAGAGCTTGACATGGTCATCTATCCAAGCGTCCTCGTTTGGTGGCAGATCATATGGCCCCACCATGATTACTCTCCACAGTTTATGACTCTGAGCCCTGATGAACACTTCCATCCTGTTCTTCCAAAACAGATAGTTACTACCATCGAAATAAGGAGGGCGACTAATGGATTGACCTTCGGCCATGAAGGTTCTAGGACCACTAGCATTTCCTTGACCGTTCGTCCACATGGCGTAAACCTGCTCTGATACCAATTGTTAGCGCAGCAAGAGTGATATAGAAGGGGGGGGATGAATAGATCACTCCAAATTTGTAGAAACTTAGGCGGAAAATAAATTCTACTGCTAACGCACCTCCTTAATCTGTACACAGAGAAATGTAAATGAGAATGAAGAACTGATCACATGGAAGCAAAGAGACAAGCAGATGAAGAGCGCAGATAACAATAGCAAACCACAGAGGAGGCACTCGATTTTTAGGTGGTTCGATTGCAGTCTGCAATCTACATCCACCCCTCACTCCAACTAGAGTGAGGATTCCACTAGACGATGCTAGATCAATGCAGACTCAGTCTGCGAACAACATGCTGCCACACAGCTTGAACACCAAGGGAAACAAATCCCTCAACCAAGTTCTGCTACCCACAGAACTTGAAACCTGTTCTAGCTCCCAGCTAGAACACAACCGGAGAATCCTCTCCCTTCCTCCACACACCGAAGGGAAACTGTTAATGACAACCAGTCACTAACACCACCAGAGATCACCAATCTCTCTTCCTCTGCAACTCAGAGGGAAACTGGAGTAATACTCCCTTCCTCCACACACCGGAGGGAAACCAATTCAAATTAGAAGGATGAACAAACTGAAACGAAAGCAAAGTAGAAACAAAAACCAATGAAGAAGAAATCGGTTCTGAAACCCAATACAAATGTAGCTTCAAATGAAGCAATTCATCAATCCACACACACTACTCTCTCTCTCGAACAAACTCCTATAGGATCTGGAACTCTCTGCCCTTTTTCTTTTCTGGATCGTGCAAACTCTCACCAATGACTTCTGCCTTTTCTTTTGACGATCTATCTTCTACTGAAGGATGAAGCTCTATATTTATAGCAGATATTGGCGTGTGGCTGCCAGGTTCCCGCCCATGCACTTTTGGCCAGATCATTTGAATTTTGACCACATGGCAGCATCATGACCAGGTTGCCATCCACGTGTCATGTGCCTGTTGTCTTTGATCACGTGCCAGGTGCCAACCTCGGTTCACGTGCCCAATCATCAGCCTGAATCGCCTACAGACAGACATATGGAACGTATAGACTTAGTTAGTTCAGGCTATTAGCATGAATGTATATACTTCAGAACCTTCAACTGATTAAGTGTGTACAACGTGAGAGAGTGTACAGACTTAATGAAAGAAGCGCATGTGTGAAGGCAGTGTATAGACTTATGAACAGTGCAGACGAATGGCAGTGTATAGACTATGAACAATGCAAATGAATGGTAGTGTATAGACTATGAACAATGCAAACGATCCTTACCAGTGTGTAAACATTACAAAGCTTCTGCCACTGTATAGACTTCACGAAGCCTAACCAATGTACAGACTTGGAACCTGTGTGAGACTCTTAATACGACGGTGAGCAATGTATTGACTTGAACCCCAACGGAGATGTATATACTTCGACATGCTTGAGCCAATGTTCAGACTTTGAACCAATGTGCTGTGAGCACTATATAGACTTTGCCAGAGTGAGACGATGCATTAGACACTCGGCTGTACAGACTTGGAGATTTCTAAATGAAACGATCGGCTGATGAACCGATGTACAGACTCTAAATGTAAAGGCAGTCTGTATAGACTTGAATCGCTTGAAGCGATGTATAGACTTTGTGAAGCTCAAGCACTATACAGACTTGTGAAGACTTCAGCGTTGTACAGACTTGGTGAAGCTCAAGTGAATGTATAGACTTGATGAACTACTGTGGATGTGTGGACTTGAGCGAGTGAAGCCGATGTACAGACTTGCCTAAGACGCAGCATGAGACGCTGGCTGAGACGGACGCTGTACAGACTTTGAAGAGCAGTTCAATGTATAGACTTGAACAAATGAGGCCGATGTACAGACTTGCCTAAGACGCAGCATGAGACGCTGGCTGAGACGGACGCTGTATAGACTTTGAAGACATTGAACGTTTGAGCAGCATGCAGTGTACACACTTAGTGATGTACAGACTTGGCCAGGAAAGCGTAGGGAAATGTTGAGTGTATGGACTTGGCCAAGCGTAGGAACAGATGAGGAGTGTACAGACTTGGCGTTGTATGCTTGGGCTGAAGGCAATGTGCAAACTAATCAATGTATAGACTTTGCCCAAGGAACCGAATGTGTAGACTTCAAAAGAAGCAGTCCGATGTACAGACTTCAAGATTTCTAGACAATGAACGCTGTACAGACTTGGACTCAAGGAGTGTATATACTTAGCATGAAGACTGCCAGACGATGTATAGACTTGGCTGAAGCTAACTATGAACCAATGTTCAGACATTGTGCAATGTATGTACTTTAGTGTGTGCGAGCCTGTTGACAAGCAATGTGTAGACTTTGATTGTGTAAAGCAGGCGATGTACATACTATGCAAGCATGACACTGGGCGATGTATGGACTTACACTATTGGGTGTTTAGACATCAAGAGAATGCAGCAGCCAATGTATAGACGTGAAGCTTGGAATACCAATGTATAGAGTTGAAGCTTGGAAGGATGTATAGGGTTGAGGTGAACTGACTTTGAGTAATGAGACCAGTGTATGGACTTCAGTTAGAAAGTGCCCGATGTACAGACTAGAAGAGGATATGCCAATGTACAGACTAAATGGATCAAGCTGGTGTATAGACTTTGTGCCCAAGCTATCAATGTTCTGATGCGTCGACCCACCCTTGCTGATGAGTCGACCCAGTACTGTTCATATTAACCAAACAGTGTAGATAGAATCAAGATAGCATGCTTATCTGACAACCAAATGAACTGTAGTCACTCACATGATGAAACAGCATTAATCTAGAGATAGGAGATTGATTTATAGTGTGAGACATCATCAAAACCATAGGGATGCAACACATATGTGTGTGAACAATCTAACCAAGTATGGAAGCACACGAACCTGTGAATGGGGTTAGAAGATATAGATCAATCACACATGATAAACAACCCACAACACAGGGATTTTTAAGGTGGTTCAGTTGCAACCCCGCAACCTACGTCCACCCCTCACCAAAACCCGGTGAGGCTTCCTTGCTGACTCACAGCTTGACTGGGGACACTCCCCAAACCACAGAACAGAGAAAACCCTCTTTCTGTCTTCCTACACACAAAGCCGACAGGGACGGCTACACCGCAGATTGGAGAACTCCCGATTGCCTTCCTACTAACCACCAGTAGGGACGATCTACAGTTTTAATAGATTGAATGAAATGAAAATAGAAACAAGATGAAAATGCTCAAACAAGATATGAAGATATGCTAGAATGAACTAGATCTTGTCTGAGATTGTTGGATCTTGAATCTGTTAAGGATTTGATCTTCCTTTGATCCTTTTGAGTTGATGGAGCAGATATAAGATGTAGCTTGATCTTTCCTTTGAATCTCCTTGAGTTGATGAAGAAGAATATTGGATGTAGCTTGATCTTTTCTTGAATCTCCTTGAGTTGATGAAGATGTGTATGGATGTAGCTTTGATCACCTTTGAGAGCCTTGAATGCTTCTTGCTTGCTTGGAGGTTGCTTGGCTTCAGATCTGAGCTTGAATCACCTTGGAAGGATGAAGAACTCTCGCCTGAAGTACTGTTCACGGAGGTGCTACAGTGCTTGCGAAATGCCCTCCCTTGAGCTCTCTTTGATTCACTTCATCAACTACATCAACTAGGGTCTATAACCCTCTTGTATTAGTTTTATAGACTTTGAATGGTCTATAGACAAGCCCCAGACCAGATCCACAAATCATGGGTGATTAGATGACTTTTGGATTAAATAAATCCATGTTGAATGGCCTTTTCGAAGTGGAAAACAAAGTCAACATTGGTTGGCTCGGGGCTGGTGGTCGACCTGTGGTAGGTGGCGGTCGACCTCTACTGAGAAATACTGTAGATTGGTGAGCCCTGGGATTTTCGGTCGACCGCTATAGGTTGGCGATCGACCTGCAGCTGAAACTCGTGCAAGCTGGCATCTGCTGGCTGTGGCGGTCGACCGCCAGTTGGGTAGAACCCGGGCTTGCCCGGGTCGGTCCGTTATCCGCTTCAGCTCCGTCGTTCAACTCCATTAGTAGCCCGTGCATGTTTGCGGCATCACCCTTGACAGTATAGAAGGTATCAACTGAGTCTTTAACCTTGGATTCTCTTGGCTATACTTCTTTGTGCATTTGACCTTGGCTATTAATGGATGTGTGGACTTTGTGTGCATGTATGAACTCTGTATAGACTTTATACCTTGATCATGCATGAGCCTGTACAGCCTTGCTTCATGAGCGTACAAACTTGGTAACTTGATGCACGAACACAACAAAACGTAATGTATAGACTTTGGGTGTGAAGCAGCCGGCCAATGTATAGACTTGTGTTGCAGCCATCAACCAACGTATAGACTTGGAGTTGTGCTAGCAGCCAACGTACAGACTTGGAGTTGTGCTAGCAACCAACGTACATGCTTTGTCTTGTGCAACGTACAGACTTTGTGTTGTGCATGCAGCCAACGTACAGACTTCATCTGCAGCAACGTATAGACTTTGTGTTGTGCATGTAGCCAACGTATATACTTTGAGCAGCAGCCATCCAACGTATAGACTTCATCCAACGTATAGACTTTGTTGGATGTATAGACTTGCTGAAGCCGAGTGTACAAACTTTGTTGGATGTATAGACTTGATGAATCCGAGTGTACAGACCTTGTTGGATGTATAGACTTGATGAATCTGAGTGTACAGACTTTGTTGGATGTATAGACTTGCTGGCTGTATAGACTTTCTGATTTATAGACTTGCTGGCGAAGAATGTACAGACTTGCTACTGTATAGACTTGATGTGCCTGCAACAGGATGATGTATAGACTTTGAGTTGCAAGATGTATAGACTTAGTAATGAAGATGCATGGAGAATGTATAGACTTTGCATGGCAAGCTATGCAATCTAATGTATAGACTTCTTAATGGATATGCATGGAGACTGTATAGACTTTGCATGGCAAGCTATGCAATCCAATCTATAAACGTTATGTGTAGCAGCATAAGAGATGCACCAACTATATGAATGAACCAATGCAAGATATGAACAATGGTATGCACTGATGCATTGCTCATGCACACAACCTATTCGATGAAATGACTAACTGTTTAAACAGATGCATAATGACGTCATATGCAAACACAATGTGACTTAGTATTTGCTATCAAAAACCATGCACTGCTCATGCACACAACATGTTCAATGAAATGACTGATTGCTTAAACAGATACACAATGACATCATATGCAAGCACAGTATGACGTATAGTAGTTGCTATCATCAAAACCATAACAGTAATCATGGTGCACACGTATTCAACATTCTCTCTCTTTTTGATGATGGCAATACTATGAGTCATTATATGGCAGAAATAACCAAGACAACAAAGTTTATGACATATGTAACATGCGCAGCTCAAGATCTATGATAGTGAAGCATGTGAATGCAGATATGTATGCATGGATATACGTATGCATGGAGAAGTAAAGTGTATGAATTCTATGTATAAACCCTCATCATAAATGAAGGTTCTCTCCCCCTTGGATTCTCCCATATCCACATAGCACTCTCCCCCTTTGACAACGCTCAAAGGCAGCATTAGGCAACATCTCCCCCTTTCTTCCAAGTCCACAGCAAGGACTCACAACAAGACATTCTCCCCCTTTGCCAACAGCAAAAAGGGGGGATACGGTACAGTGGTTGACAAAAGTCCTAGAGATCAGAGTGGAATGGTAGTGGAAGAGCAAGCCATTATATGGAAATTGGAAACATGCCGGGAGCAATATATATGGTTCAAAACTAATGAAAACCAAGATCATCAATAGAGTTCAAAAGGCATCGATATCCATGGTTTAATAGAAATGAACCAGAAGCGCATATCATGACAGTGTTTAACCTTCCCTTGTCTTATACATCCATATTCAAGAACTACAAAGGAAATAGCACAAACACTAGTATTGAGGCTAAACAATCATGATTAGATCATGGAATTTTATGATCGCAGCAAATGTGATTTTCAGTATCTTTTGCATTTGAAGGCACAAGACTCATATTTTACGAGCAGTCTAGTCTAGTACATGCCTCCTAACCGTAAGAATACACGTTGTTTAGACGCCAGTATTCCTAGGTATTTGGTAAGACTGACTGTTATGCTTCAAAATAAACAGAGATAGCAAAGTCACGTCATGACATATCCAAACTCATTTCTGTGATGAGAAGATATATTTCTCAGTAATTATGCCATTGCTCTGCCTAGAGTCCAAATGTAATTAAGACAGAGATAACAGAGGCACATCATGACATATCATTCGTCACTTGATTTGATGACGTGACATATTTCTCCGTGCAACACTATCATTGCTCTGTAAATTGATTTTTCAAGAATTCCATCTCATCAAGATGTTTAGAAACAATACTAAGCTCTAGAGTATCACCAAAGTTGTCAAGACGTTTGGATTTTCAGATTACAGGATAGTTATTCAAGGCACAACATGCAATCTCTAGTTAAGGTCTATTAAAACCACATAATATAGATGATTTCAAAAGATATATCAGAACTTCAAGGAAATCATTAAATCTGAACCATTCTCATTGAATGGACAATCATCAGTTCATATAATAGAAAGCTCTTACACAGTAGTGATGTCTGTCTCTTGAACTTATTATCACACTGGCGGCCATTGAGGTTCAGATGCAAAAAGGACGAATGAACCAAGAAAAATAACACGACTCCACCTAAGAATATGCAATGAATGCACTCAAGGAGTTATGTAGGCAGTCAAATAGAATGACGAATGTCAAGGAGAGGTTTACTTGAACCATGCAGGGGTTGACCTGAACAAACATGAAATGCATGAACCAACATAATGCATGATTTTACACTTATGAAATGCAACATAATGAATATGAACCATATGCACGAATGCCTCAAGAAGACAACTCCCCCTAGCTATATGGCCTATGTGCGACAGTGACGCATGGTACTTGGTGGAGGTGAAACCTCACGCATATTGAGTGCTTCGAGACAAGCATAACCTGCCCTTCCATACATCAACATTTGATATACCATGGCCGTGCAAGAGTGAAATGATGTAAAATGATTCAAGCTAGATTGATGTTGACTCCTCTTGAATACATGCATGGGTTGGCAATGAATTATGCAACCTAAGACTTATGTGTATACACAATGCAATGTAGATGCTACAAAATAATTGTGCATTTTTGTGTCTACTAAGCATGATGTGCATTAAGGTATATGTGATCACAATATGATGCAAACACAAATTATTCACAATTGATTTTGAACTGAATGCAACATGATGATGTCAATTGCTAGACTCCTCCTTTTGAATAATGCTAACATGAATAACGAGTTGAAAATGCAGCCATGACATGCATCATCAAAACCAAAGTCCAAGCATTTCATGTGGCTGATATCAGGTAGCAAACAACTCATCATCACATCAACATGACATTGGGCACACATATGATGCACTATCTACATGTCAAGACTAAACATGCAAGATGACTGAACTTAAAGGTTTATGTACATACCTGTGCCGTGAGCTTTTATTTACCTTATGATCCTTTGTTCAGCTCCAAGGCATCCTGCACCCAAAATTCTCATTTGGAATTTTTAAGTACCCAAACTTGCTTGGGTCCTTGTGGGTTAGCAACATGCTTAACATCTTGGCCCATCTTTTTCAAGGCAATCACACCAGCCTCCCTCATTGTGAGACAATCATATATCTCATGCCCATTTTTCCCACAATAGAAACAACACACAAAAGATTGATTTTTCTTTTTATGTTCATGTGCGTGTGCATGTGGACTATGCTTTTATGGGCGAGCATAATTTTTACCTTTCATGGTATGAGGGTGATGTCTTTCTTTCAAATACCAGCATTCCTGGTCAGTGTGACCAGTCTTACCACAATGAAAGCAGCAAAGAGAGGTATTTCTATTAAAGGCCATGGGGAGTGTCGACCTGTCTGGATAGGAATGTCGACACTTCTGATTCTCCATGTGATTCTGTTGAGCAAGCCCTCTGCCAGTGTTGACCTGTTTCTTTCCTTGCCCTTTCACTTGATGTCCTGCTCTAAGCTCATCATTTCTCAAGATAAAATAATCATGCACAGTGTGACCATGTTTACCACAATAATAACAATTGACATTCATTTTATTGAAGGCATGGTATTTAGCATTGGGCATGTTGTGGTGCATGTTTGGATGAGCATGCTGAATTTTACTTTTCTTTCGAGCAGTGTGCCCTTTTTGGTGACCACAGGAAGTGGTGGCTTCCGGTGAGCCAAAATCTTGGATTTGGGTAAACATTGACAGAAAATCATTCAAACCTTGAATTTCATTTTCAAGTGAGGAAATGTGCTGTTTAGATTCAACAAAGCCCTCTTCGCATGCTGCCAATTGCTCATTGAGCATGGCATTTACTGCTTTAAGATTTTGATTTTGTTGTTCTAAAGCATACAAAGTTTCAGAGTGATCTTCAATGACAGATTTGCCTTTTTCATGTGCAGCCAATTTTTCATGCAATTCTTCTTCAGCTTGTTCAAGTTCAATTTTCTTTTCCAATAATTCTTTATTCTCTTCTTTCAGAGAATCAATCAGTTTTTGTTGCCATTCAAGATCATCATGGAGACCAACATTTATGTTTCTCAAGAATGAACATTTTTCACATACAAAATTAGCAGAGCATGAAACAGAATTTTTGTTTCCTTCAATCAACTTCTCATGATAGATTAGCCCATCGGCCATAGTTTGATCATTAGAGATTGACTTAGGTTGGTTTTGAAGTTTTATTACAATTTCTTCCAACCTAGTGATTTCATCATGAAGATTTTCATTTTCTTCCCTTAGACATGCAATGCTTTGTTTATGCGTATCTAGATCAACTGAGAGAGTGTTGTTAAGCTCTTTAAAAACAGAACACTTTTTACAAATCGAGCTTTCATTTTGGTTAATTTTCTTGAGATCCTTTTTCAAATTTTTGTTATCTGTTTTTACCTTTTTGTATTGTGTGATCAATTCATCATAGGCTTCCATGAGCTCTTCAAAAGTGAATTCCTCGGAGTCAGAGTTTACCTGTGATGAGGATGTATTGCTGGACTGTTCTGCACGGTCGGCCATGAAGCATTCTTGTTCTTGTTCCTTCCCTTCATGGATTTTCACCAATTTGTCTAATACTTGCTTGGCTGTACTGCAAGAGGACACAAGATGAGTTAGTCTTACATCAACTGCAGCTGTAATTAAGTTATATGTAAGACGATTATCATTGTGTTTGGTCTCATGTTCGGCTAACCAATCAATTGAATTTGATGGCAGCTCATGAGGACCATTGTATATAAGAGTCCACAATTGTGGATCTTTGGAGCTAACATAGATGAACATTCTTCCAACCCATGTAGAAAAATCTGAACCATCATAAATGGGTGGAGAAGTCGTCGAAGCAAGTGTAGCATGTGAATCCATCTTAATAACAAACAGCGGGATCTTTCCCTGCAGATCGTTGGATCTGGGAATGACAGAGCCTCGCTCTGATACCACTTGTTGGGTCCCGCGAGGTGTAAACTGATCTAGAAGGGGGGGTTGAATAGATCCTATCAAAAGTTTTGGCCTATTTAAAACTCTAAGCTATCGGAAGCATGAACCACTCTTATAAAGTGAATGAATCACTTAGGGACAATGCACAGCGGAATTAAGTAGAGTGGCTCAAATGAAAAGACTTGGATTACAAGCTATGAAACGTCCACACTTCTTTAAGCACATTTGTGATCTTGAAAGAAATAAGCCTTGTAGTGCAGGGATCATAAAGCATAACACTAGAGCATGCAATAGCTTGCAACAACCGCGTGTGTGTGTGTGTAATATGTTGATTACTCAAAGTGCATATGTGTGTGAACAATCTAACCAAGTATGGAAGCACACGAACCTGTGAATGGGGTTAGAAGATATAGATCAATCACACACGATAAACAACCCACAACACAGGGATTTTTAAGGTGGTTCAGTTGCAACCCCGCAACCTACGTCCACCCCTCACCAAAACCCGGTGAGGCTTCCTTGCTGACTCACAGCTTGACCGGGGACACGCCCCAAACAACAGAACAGAGAAAACCCTCTTTCTGTCTTCCTAGACACAAAGCCGGCAGGGACGGCTACACCGTAGATCGGAGAACTCCCGATTGCCTTCCTACTAACCACCGGTAGGGACGATCTTCAGTTTCAATAGATTGAATGAAATGAAAATAGAAACAAGATGAAAATACTCAAACAAGATATGAAGATATGCTAGAATGAACTAGATCATGTCTGAGATTGTTGGATCTTGAATCTGTTGAGGATTTGATCTTCCTTTGATCCTTTTGAGTTGATGGAGCAGATATAAGATGTAGCTTGATCTTTCCTTTGAATCTCCTTGAGTTGATGAAGAAGAATATTAGATGTAGCTTGATCTTTTCTTGAATCTCCTTGAGTTGATGAAGAGGTGTATGGATGTAGCTTTGATCACGTTTGAGAGCCTTGAATACTTCTTGCTTGCTTGGAGGTTGCTTGGCTTCAGATCTGAGCTTGAATCACCTTGGAAGGATGAAGAACTCCAGCCCGAAGTACTGTTCACAGAGGTGCTACAGTGCTTGCGAAATGCCCTCCCTTGAGCTCTCTTTGATTCACTTCATCAACTACATCAACTAGGGTTTCTAACCCTCTTGTATTAGTTTTATAGACTTTGAATGGTCTATAGACAAGCCCCAGACCAGATCCACAAATCATGGGTGATTAGGTGACTTTTGGATTAAACAAATCTATGTTGAATGGCCCTTTTCGAAGTGGAAAACAAAGTCAACATTGGTTGGCTCAGGGCTGGCGGTCGACCTCTACTGAGAAATACTGTAGATTGGTGAGCCCTGGGATTTTCGGTCGACCGCTACTGGTTGGCGGTCGACCTGCAGCTGAAACTCGTGCAAGCTGGCATCTGCTGGCTGGGGCGGTCGACCGCCCCTGTGCTGGCGGTCGACCGCCAGCTGGGCAGAACCTGGGCTTGCCTGGGTCGGTCCGTTATCCGCTTCAGCTCTGTCATTCAACTCCATTAGCAGCCCATGAATGTTTGTGGCATCACCTTTGACAGTATACAAGGTATCAACTGAGTCTTTAACCTTGGATTCTCTTAGCTATACTTCTTTGTGCATTTGACCTTGGCTATTGATGGATGTGTGGACTTTATGTGCATGTATGAACTCTGTATAGACTTTATACCTTGATCATGCATGAGCCTGTACAGCCTTGCTTCATGAGCGTACAAACTTGGTAACTTGATGCATGAACACAACAAAACGTAATGTATAGACTTTGCGTGCGAAGCAGCCGGCCAATGTATAGACTTGTGTTGCAGCCATCAACCAACGTACAGACTTGGAGTTGTGCTAGCAGCCAACGTACAGACTTGGAGTTGTGCTAGCAGCCAACGTACAGACTTTATCTTTTGCATCGTTCAGACTTTGTGTTGTGCATGCAGCCAACGTACAGACTTCATCTGCAGCAACGTATAGACTTTATGTTGTGCATGCAGCCAACGTACAGACTTTGAGCAGCAGCCATCCAACGTATAGACTTCATCCAACGTATAGACTTTGTTGGATGTATAGACTTGCTGAAGCTGAGTGTACAAACTTTGTTGGATGTATAGACTTGATGAATCCGAGTGTACATACCTTGTTGGATGTATAGACTTGATGAATCTGAGTGTACAGACTTTGTTGGATGTATAGACTTGCTGGCTGTATAGACTTTCTGATGTATAGACTTGCTGGCGAAGAATGTACAGACTTGCTACTGTATAGACTTGATGTGCCTGCAATAGGATGGTGTATAGACTTTGAGTTGCAGGATGTATAGACTTAGTAATGAAGATGCATGGAGAATGTATAGACTTTGCATGGCAAGCTATGCAATCCAATGTATAGACCCATTAATGGATATGCATGGAGAATGTATAGACTTTGCATGGCAAGCTATGCAATCCAATCTATAGACTTTATGTGTAGCAGCATAAGAGATGCACCAACTATATGAATGAACCAATGCAAGATATGAACAATGGTATGCACTGATGCATTGCTCATGCACACAACCTGTTCGACGAAATGACTAACTATTTAAACAGATGCACAATGACGTCATATGCAAACACAATGTGACTTAGTATTTGCTATCAAAAACCATGCACTGCTCATGCACACAACATGTTCGATGAAATGACTGATTGCTTAAACAGATACACAATGACATCATATGCAAGCACAGTATGACGTATAGTAGTTGCTATCATCAAAATCATAACAGTAATCATGGTGCACACGTATTCAACACGCCAGAGTGAGTGTGAATTCTGCTACCCCCAGCGATACTTCACACTTTTGGTTGAAGCCGGCGATGCGCATATCTCTGACTTTAATGAGGCATACGTTGAAGTGGTGCCTCTGATATATTCTATATGGTAGAATGTTGACAGCTGCGCCAGGGTCGACTAGGATCCTGTTCAGCTCCCGTCCATTTTGGTGTCCACTTATGTAGAGCGGTCTGTTGTGGCTGATAGTAGGGAGCAACATGTCGTCCTGAGTGAAGGTCATGCTGGCCTCTGGCAGTGCTTCAGCCAAGCAAGTTTCATATTGAGCAGGCGTCTGCAAAGCAGTGGCGATCGCATGTCGGGTCTCTTCACTCAAAGAAAGGATCTCCCAGATTGTAAACCTTGCCGGGAGCTTCTTGAGTAGCTTCATTATCCTACTTCCAGCTCGGACATTTGACAGCTTCATTTCATCTGCCCATCTAGGCTTGGAGGAGTCTTGGACTGCTGTTTCTAACGGTCCTACCTCATCAGGCTCAGATTCTGCACCCTTTTGCTTGGTGCCATGTTCGTGTTGCCCTTCATTGGCTGCTGCCAGGCAAGCTTTATCTACATCCGGGGCTTCGGAAGACTGCTAGGGTTGCGGATAAGTACTCCCGACTGCAGGGTCGGCATCCTGACACGGTTGCCTTCCCTTGGACATCTTCAGGAATTCCAAGAAGGAAGGGGTAGTAGTGCTGCCCCCATTCCGGTTATACAGGCTTGATAGAGGAGGGATTTGAACTCCCTTGACCTCCGGGGATGGTATCTTGTAGGGTTGCTCTCCCCTGAATATGATATTATGGTTAGCAGGCGGCTGGCACCCCCATTTCCTGCCTGATCGGGTTGCGTGTGCTACAGTATCTACTTCCGCCTGGCTTGCCCCGGCGGTAGGTGTGAAGCATATTTCTTCCTCGTCCTCTTCACCAGGCAATTTGAAGAGAGCTGAGAGGGTATTGCATGACACAATCTGTTCTTTGTTGACCTTGGCGGCCTTTCTTTTCTTCTTTTGTTTCTTTCTCTTCTTTTCTTCAGCTAGTGCCTGCCCCCAGAATAGGCTGCCATCCTTGTCAGATGCTGCGTTAGCTTGCTGCTCCTACTTGAGTGAAAGCTGCTCTAGCTCTTGCCACGGGACGTGGTCCCATATTAGCAGAGGCTTCAATTCGGGCTGTACGTATTCCTCTAGCCCATTTATATAGTCTTGCAGCCGCTGAGCTTCTGGACTAATCTCCTTGACCATCGGCAGTGGAGTCTGTCTTCTCTGATTGTGTGTAGGTATTCTGATGACTACATGTGAATTGGTCCACACAGGTGCTTCCACCCGCGGGGTAGGTCGTGGTGTGATACCACGAACATGTGCCCTCACATTCGGGCGAGGTGCTGTCTTTTTCTTGTTCTTTGCAGGGACTTGCAGCCATCCCTGTGGTTCTTCTATGGGTGCCAGGAAACAGAGTTCATAAGTGCGCCGAGTGCTGGCTTCAGAGATCTCCTCAGGCAAGGCCTGGTATACAGAGACCATATTGACTGCAGCCCTCTTCAGAGGAGCTTCATGAGGCTGTGGAGGGTCGACCATGTACTCTCCCAAGTCAATCTCATCTTTCTTCACCATGCCTTCAATAATATCTTTGAAGATATAGCAGTTTTCAATTGGATGCCCCAACATCTGGTGGTAGGGGTAGAACCTTGGACTATCTTTTCTTTTAGGTCCTCCGGTCTCTTTGGCTCAGGCAGGGTGACCTTGTCATACTGGGTTACCCAGTCGAACTGAATTCTGGTCTTTTCTTTTGGAAAAGAGTAGGCCTTTTTTCATTTTATCCTGCAATGAGAGACCTTCTTTGCCATCTCCAGCTTTAGCGGGCTATGGGGCAACCGCCTTCTTGCCTTTATCCTTCTGTTGTTCAAATGCCTTAATGTCAAGGGCATTTGCTTCTTTAGGTGCCTGGCGCCGTTCTACTGCTTTGCCTTTTTGTGTAGTAGCAGTAGTTGATGCAGGGGCGGGTCTGGCCAAGAAGGCTTCTACCTCGGCCACAATGTTGTTTAATCGGTCGAATGACCAGATTTCCATTCCTATCATCTTTTCCAGGACCTCTCTTCTGAGGTTATGTTTATATATCTGTACATCATCCTCTTGATGCGGGGGCCGCTTGCATCTCATTCCGAGGTTCCTCCACCTCTTGATATAATCAAGGGCTGTCTCATCTACCCTTTGTCTTGTTGAGTAGAGTTCGGCCATTGTGACCTCCCTCTCTGTAACATGAAATCTTTCTCTGAACTTCCTCTGCATGTCCGACCAGTCGCTGATCGACCCGGTCGGGAGGCTGGAGTACCATTCAAAAGCGAGCCCCGTCAGCAAGGACCTAAAAAATTTCAGCAAATTTGACTCGTCGATGGCCAGATCACCCATGACGGTCATATAGTAAGCGCCATGTTCTTTTGGGGATCCCTTCCCGTTGAACTTGTCAAATTTTGGCGGCTTGCTGATCCCAGGAGGGAGCCGCTTGGCAGCATGATGCGGTGGGTATGAATCCCTGTATGCATCAAACACGATGTTGTCACCTTTACTTCTTTTAGTGAGCTTCAGCTCGATCATTCTCTCCACCAGCATTTTGTTCATGACGGTTGGATCAACCGGTTCTGGGTAGAAATGTGCCAGCTGTAGGTAAGGGGTGACCAGGGTGGTCGCCTGCAGAGGAGGACGCAGTAGTGGAGGTGTCTGGTGCACCTGTGGTAGCACCGGCGACATCAGCGGCTGCGGTGGGCATTGCTGAGTTGTCGCCAAGCTTGGTTTTACCGGCTGTGGCACGGTATTAAGTGGCGGGGGGTCATTCCGGTTGACGGCTCCCTGTGACGATTTGCCCTGCATCTCGAGTTACTTGGAGGCTAAAGACTGCTCTGTCTTCTCTATCAGTTGCTTCTTCAGTAGCTCTATCTGCTGGCGGTACCTTTGCAGCATGATTAGTACTGCCAGATCCATAGTTGTAGTGCTGGGGATAGCTTCTGTTGTCTCCCCGGATGCACCCTTAGGTAGGATGTCGAGCAAGACATCTTCTTCTTCTTCCGCCGTCACCACATTGGCGGTCAGAATAGTAACTTCATCACATCGTTGGTGGTGGGCTAGAGCTTGCTTTCCTTTAGCCGCTGCCAACAGTTTTCTTACGGCTTCTGCCCTTCGAGTGTTCGTCCCCGGGCTCTCGGCCAATCGAGCCAGCTCATGAGGATCCTCAAGAAGCCTCCCATATTGGCCGGATATGCTAGCCATGTTGCAGGTAAAGATCTGCATTCTTCTTCTCTGTCTATGAACCTTCCTCTTTGCATGCTCTGGGAAGGTTAACCTCTCAAACACAGAGATTCTTTTTCTTTCTTCCCGTCGAGGGGCGGTCTCACCGGCTTCAGCATCGAAGCCATCTTCATAACCACTATCGCCGACCGACAACATCATCCTCCTTTCCACTTCTTCTTCTTCAAATGCCATTGGTGGGCGGTAGTCTTCTTCAGCCATGGCTGCTTGTAGTAACCGTTGTTGACCCAGCGAGGGGTTGCCTAGACCCCTGAAGTAGCTTCTGACCATGTTGGTCATTTCTTCTTGCCCCCGTTCCTGATGTAGGATCGGGGATAATTGTCAACTGCCCACGGGAGGGATGTAAGCAAGCCGGGCTAGTCCGACAAGTTGCTGGAATCTTCTTCCCACTGTAGGGATGTTGGCTTGTCGGGCGTAGGCCCTGAAACTTTCACGGCATGGAGGGTCCACAACCGTCTCCTTTTTTCTTGGGGCCAAGCCCCTTTCCTTCTCTATCCCCACTCCGTCACGTGCAGGGCGGTGACGGACTGGTGCGTCCTGGTGAGCGGGTTGGATCTTCTTAGGGACCCAAACCTATTTGAACTTCTTCGGCCTGGGGGCCAGCTTCTCATGGCCATGGCGGCCGGCTTCTTTTTACTCAGCTCTCCTTCTAGAGATGATCTGGTAGGAGTTGTAAACAGGTACGGCGGGGATGACCCGATCCGGGACAACCCGAGCGTCGCGTACGTCCAGGAAGACGCGGAGTCCACCGATCAGCATGGACTTGCCAGACATGGAGAGACGTCTGGTAACAGTAGCAGTATTCCATCGGAAGCCCCTACGTTGGCATCCTCCGGAGTTCTTGGCAGGAATGGGGCCGGCCCCATTGGTGATGTGGTGCACCAGGCAGCTGGCGACTTGGATCGGACTCTTGAGCGAGCCCACAGAGCATCGAGCCTTCAAGGCTCGACTTTCTTCACAGTCTCCTCGGTAGGCTCCGAGGTCTCCACTTGAAGTAGATCAGCGAAGGCCAGCCCCAAAAAGTTGGGGAAGCCTACAACAGCAGGGAATGTCCCGAGGACAGTGGGCACCGCCAGGTACCCATCTTTAGCATGGCCGGTGACGATTGCATGGCTAAAGGTAAGAGCAGCAAGTCCTGATGATGCCATCGTCTGCTTGCCACAAAAAAACAAACAAACGATGAACAGTCTTTGGGAGGGCCTCGGGGTCCACATACCTCGGCAAAGAGATGAAAGGTGACACTGGTCCCACCGGCCGTGCCAGACTTGTTTGCGGGATTTTGTTTTCTTTTTATTCTGGGTCGACCAACCAATTGATTAATCAATAATCAATTAATTAGTTGACCGCGCAGGCATGCCAGTCACGTGAGTGACAGGTTTATTATGCGCTCATTCTGACCCGTCTGGCAGTCTTCGGACCAGCAATCTGCCATACCATAAAGGCTATGACGTTAATTACATCCCCCATAAGGGAAAAAACCTTTGATTAATTACTGAGATAGTGGGCCGTCCAAGGTCGAAATAAGATGCAAAAGGATGCATATGACGAGGTCACACGAAATACTTTTATCTATCATGCAAGAGAGGCATGGTTTATTGAGTTGGAAACCCTCGATATGTGGCAGAGGACATAGGTCCGAAGACCACCATCGCGCATAGTAAAGACTTCCAGTCGAGCGTAGCCCGGCCTTCCGTCAATGCCATTTGATATACCGAAGGTCCATGCAAGCATGCATGCACTAACATGGCGCTCATGATTATACTAGAGCAGAATGATTAATCAGGTTCATTAATCTCCACCGAGGGAGATGAAAATCATCCCGAAGATGAGTGGGGAATTAGAACGGTGTGAAGGAAAGAATATAGACCAAAATTGGCGTAGGGCAGCGTAGGAGAAGAGTTCCCCGACGCGGCCAAACGTAGGTAAAGGGGGGGTTAAACGGTGCGGCCATGGTAGGTGGTTTACCCGGCGCGACTGGCTTGGGGAGTGCCGGATTAGGGCGCGTCGGGTATGGGCCATTTAAAACCTATTGAGTTTGAGTCTAATGTTAAACTGGCACGGGGGGTACCGCACCTTATTAGGGCGCGCCGGGTTAAGGCCGCGCCATTTAAGTGGATTTTTGAAATATTTTTTGAGTCTATTTAGTTTATTAAGATGTTCTTGAGGATCTTGGGGTTGTTTGAGTTAATTGTTGATTGAATTGGAGCCCCGGGCTCTACAGAAGCAGAGTCATAAGCTCGTGCGAGGTTCATACTCAAGCATAGAGGTTCATTCTTTGAGAAATAAGTTTTATTAAGTCCAAAGTTAGTTGAAACTTGGTGAAAATTGGGCAGCATCTCTCCATCCCTAGAAGATTATAGGGGAGAAGCAGGGACATGCTCACGTGCGGAGTAAGCCCCTAACAAGCCAGACGGCACAATGGCGGCCAGCAGACCCCAAGCGGATAGGAAACCCCGAGGAGTAGCCTACGAGGGGCACCATGGCTCCGTGGGTTGAAAGCGATCGGATGAGATGACCATTAAGGGAAGGAAAACCCAGGGGATGAACCTACGAGGGGCACACAACCCGTGGTCAAACGCAATCCGAAAAGGGACGACCGATAGGGAAGGGGAACCCCGAGGACAAGCCTACGAGGGGCATACAACCCATGGCCACCACAATATCCCTAAAGATATTGGATTTGATATCGGGCTAAAGCCCTATCAATGTTCACCTCTAATGGATCATAGTAGTACATGTCTTCGAGGGGCATGGCCCTGTGATCCGACAGTGGTTCATGAATATTAGTGAGGGATGTCCCCTCTCCCCGTCTAATAGATTCTTCGAGAAAACAGTCATGAATAGAGCAGGATAGAATGCATTCGACAGAAAGAGTCGACTAGACCATGCACGACGATAAACCAATCAGTTAACTAGCCACCAGGAGGATTAGCTTACGTTAGCACCGAGGTTAGCCTGTTGGCACAGGGGTTAGCTTATTAGCGTGGGGGTTCCCACAACTGAGAGAGGGCAAACCACTAAACGGTCGGCAAGGCGAGCAGAGAGGCGATGATGCCAACGAGCGATACGTTTAGATTATAGGGACAACCTCATTCCCCTCTGTTCATGACTGGGAGCGGAGGGAGAGTGATGGGAGAAGGTCCCAGGGTTCTGACTTGGGGAGTATCGAGGTGCATTCCAATGGCCAATAAACCCTCCACGGAGATGGTTGAAGCTGATGCGAGGAGAAACCTCTGGGGAGAGGGGTGATGATATCACTGTTGCCCTTGAAAACACTAGGGCATATGCATCGGAGAAACCATAGGAAGAAACCGCTATCGAATAGACAGTAATGAATCTCCAGATATATATAGGTATTGGTACTTTTATTCAAATATCAGAAGGGCGAATGCCCAGACAGATCATTACAAGTGTTTTCACATCGCATAGCCAGCATTCCAACTGGGAATGAAAGGGATAGACGAGAGTTAAAAGAAGCAGTACATCGCAAGGCTCATATCATCGCCTAGGATGCTAGAGTATCGTACCCACGCAGGGGTTCTCTAAGAAAAGGGAAGGAAAAGGAGAAGATGAAGGGGGGAGGGCTCATATCATCACCCCTCCCGCTTCATTTACATTATATTAACATCAGAGAAGAATAGTAGGAGGCGGTCGAGAGAAAGCTCCGGAACCCACCTAAACCTTCACTCCAGGAGACAGAGTATCGAAACGACGCTTCTTCTCCAGCTCCGAGGCTATTCAGGCAAGATAGGGGAAGACGGAGGTGAGGACCCCTCTCAGGGGAAACCCTGCTTCTCCCCCAAGGCTCCTCTCTCCCTCGGACGAACAGGTTCGGAATGGCTCTTAGACTCTACCCCTGCCCTCTCTTTGGATTGTTCTCCGTCTATGTATCTCTCTCCGATATCTTCTATCTCTCTTCTTTTTTTTTAATTGGTCGAACCAAGTGTTTTTATAGAGATGGCCTAATACGGCGTGAAGAAAGCACTCCAGATAAGCTACCTCAACCATTTGCGCGCCGGGTAAGAGGGCACCGGGATGGGGGGCGTGCCGGTGAAAGGGCACGCCGGATAAGCCCCATTTGCTTAACACGGGTTAGACAGTGGGTCCGGACTGGTTTCGGGGCTCACCTTGACCATTCATCTCACCGTGGTCTTGCAAAACCTTGGTGAGAAGTCCTGACGAAGCCCCCGGGTCGATGTGCAACCTTCTTCGGAATCTCGTGCATCTTTAGTTTGAACACGCGAGTTTTTCACTGACACGGCTTCCGACACTGTGGTTCGTGCTGCCGACTCGGTCTGACTCGTGCTCAAAGCCTTTTTGAAGGGCGGAATTTCACTCAGAATGCTTCCGCCTTAACTGGGCGATCATTTGGTCACTAATTGACCCAATATGCTGAGAAGTCGTAGCCATGCCGGGTCATCGGGGTCTTCTGCTGACAGAGCCTTCGGTCCCCTATTCTGAAGAGCCAAGGGCGTTCTTTCACCTCGAGAGGATCTTTCATTCAGGTGGCGGGCCACCAAGTATACCCTATCCTTGGTCGGACAACGGATATATTCTCGTCCTTGGTCGGATGATGGATACATTCTTTTCCTTGGTCGGACGACGGGTATATCCTCATCCTTGGTCGGATGACGGATACATTCTCATCCTTGATCGGATGACGGGTACATCCTTGTCCTTGGTCGGATGACGGATACATTCTACGCGGCACAACCGAGTCGATACCGGCTCATCGGGCAGTCCTGATGACACTGCCGGCTTGTGGTGTATTCTTCTTGATCCTCCTGAGGTGAAGTTCCCGGTGTTCACACTGGGTGACTTGAGGCTCTGACATCTTGAGAAGGCTTCAGTGTATTGATCTCTTTCGGCTTCTGCGCTTCAGCGGGCCGCATCATTTGTCTTTGAGGCTTGGTCACCATTGGATATATTTTGAGTGCTAATAGGGAGACTCTGCCGAAATTTCATCAGAAATTACTTTTGGCACTGTTTATCTTTCTAACTTTGTTGCTTCTTTAATTGCACCCAATGGCTTCAACAACTTCTTCTATGACCGGGCAAGGGACAAGCGGCTCCTCTACAGTACGGCCACTAGTAATATGGCAGAACGTGAATGAACTCGATCAAGGACCGGACCGCCTGACTATTGTTACAGAATCATCAGATTCAGAGATTGATTCGATGGATGCTAGTCGTCTGACCATTTCTAACATGGATAACTTCTCCTTCGACTAGAGTCAGAACTACCGGGTCAATTTTTCGAAGGACAAGCACTTGATGGCTTTCCTCCATGCTTTCAACTTAATGGCAAAGCGTGACATCCTCTTGGTGTGAGCAGTCGAGTACAATATTCTCTCAAGCTGTGACAGCCAGATCGGTTCAATAGTGAGAAGTGAACCGATTTATTTCTCAGAAGACACCAGGCAATGGGACGCCGTTACCGGCGTGCTCAAACTGAGTTCGGAACAAGGCATGTTGACTCGTACCCCTGAATTTATTCTGGCCAGGTGGGACCTATCAGTAGGCATCGTTCACAAAGAGAAGCCAGTATTTGGCCTTTTCCTAGCCCCATTGAAGTGGGGGTTCAGAGAAGAGCCATTTCTTTTAGATTGTTTGGCAGTCAGGTTCAAACATCAGATTGTCGTGGGCTGGTTTGCTGATTGTAAAGCCATCGATGCTCATGCTTTCAGAGACAGGGCTGTTGAATTTACTGAGTACGTGCTCCAGAATTATGGTCCCATCCTGATGAAGGCCGGAGTGTACCAGAGTGTATATGCATCCCGCTTTCATTATCCCATGTCGAAGGGCTTGTGCTGCGGCATGATGGAGACGTTTTGTCCCGAGTACAATACCTTCTATACTGCGGAAAGGGAAACTTTCTTAGACTTGTGGAGTTAACATCAACTTTTTGGTCTTCCAATTGATGGCGAGCCGTATGAGGAAGTCTGCTAGCCTGACTAGATCAAAGACCGCACTGACGGCAAGGGCCACTATTATATTGGGTTTGCCTATCGGTACCTCATGAAGGTGTGCCGTACACTGTGGCTATCCATTAAGGATAGTGCCGAGTCCTCTTCGTCCCATTCGCGCAAAGAGCGGAAACGGGTGCACCTGGGCTTATGGCTGGAATATTTCTTTGAAGGCAAGACAAAGTACAAAGACTTTCCTTCTATCGGGATGGCTCCAAAATGACTGAAGACGCGGTCTCGTCGGAAGACTCACTTATCAACTTCTCTTCGCAGAGGGCGCCAGGGTGGCCCTAACCCAGCGGGACTGGATCCCATTACTCATTGCGTGGCCTACTTGACATATTGGTTGTGCACATTTGCTATGCTGCAAGGCGATGAAACAGTTATCTACGCCGAAGCCATATATCCGGTGTGTTTAATAGCATGGGGTGTGAAATTGTCCCTCTGCCCTGCAACATTATGTTTGATTTATAAGATGTTGGGAGATATCCGCCGTAGCCACCTCCCAGGGACCTTGTAGACCATTGGCCCTCTTCATTTCTTCAATGCCTAGATGTGTTCACTATTTTCAGAGTTTGCTCCTAGGTCACTACAGTCTCCAAACTTGTTCCCGAGAATGCTAGAGTTCACCGATGCCGAGCCGCGGTAGGTGTCAGATCAACGTTTCTCAATCAGGGGGCAATTGATGAAAGTGCCAATGAACGCTCCTGGGGCCTTGCATTTCTGGTGTCTGGCTGCTCATTCAAGCCCATTGGCGAATCGGCTAAGTGAATGCAAATTTGGCGAAGTTGAGCAATATGTTCACCCTATCTTGAGCAAGCTCAGTGATAAGCCGTCATTGGAGCTAGAGTTGGTAGACTGGGCTTTGTCCATTAGACCCAGTGTTTTGGTATTTAGAAAGGGCATCAACACTTAGAGCCCTATTACCCCTTCAGATTTAACAGAAATTTTGGTTATGATCAATAGATTCCTTCCTCTTCAGCATAGTTCCCATTGGAGAGTCGATCGAGAGGAGGATCAACCGCTGTCGAAGAAGCCCATATGTGGTGGGATTATTTTCACCGTCGCGAGGTTGCTTCTTTCCGGATGCTAGTTCCTGGGCGTTTTCCCCGGGTGACGCCAGAATATATTAAATGGTGGAATGCTCGTACTGGCTACTATCGGCTTTCTCGGAACGATTGCTGGGACGTTGCCGAGCGTTGGTTCTTAAGCTTTTTTTTTTTTTGATAAAAAGCCCTACCTAGTGGTGATTAAGAAAGTGCATCCCAATTGAACTACACTTTCTAGCTCACACCTAGGGGGTATCTTATTGATCATTGAAGAAAAATCATATTACATCAAATGGTTCTTAAGCTCCCAACTTTCCGCCGTGTTTGAAATTGATCCTTATCATCTGCGGAGGCTGACGCGTCGTAGAGATGCTGAGGTACAGGCTTATTTGGCGGCATGGAAAGCTATCAAATGGGAGAAGTCCAAGCCACAGTCGGTGCTTCCAGAGATTAATAAGGACAGCTTCACAGAGACTCTTCGGGGCCTGTGTAAAGTTAGCAGCGAGAGGATTGCTCTTCAGCAGTTTTCGCTACCAGTGGAGGAGCCTATCATAGCCCCAGCCTCATGGTGCCTAGAGATTGATCGCCTGTGTCCATATAGGAGTTTTGTGATGAAAGAAGATCGGGGTCCCATCGTGTATAGCCAAACCTCTTGGCTCTTTATCTTATTGCACATTCATGGCCTTTCTATTACTGATAAGGCTGAGGCTATATTGGAGAGGCCTCTCTTCATCACCTTTAACTATGCTGATGGATGGGGTATGGACCACCTCGGCTTGTACTATTGTCTTTCTGCTCATGGCCATGGGGACCTACCACTTCTAGCCAAGCATTGTGCCAAAATTGGCGACATCTGCTGGCTGATTCGGGAGGGGGCCTCCAGGAACAAGGAACCCTCCTTGTATTATTGGGTCGTCTCTCCATTGTATTTTGGCCCGCCAGGTATATGCTGCGTCATTCTTGGTTGTTCCTTTACCCATATATGCATCTTATTCACATAGTCACCCTGTGGACGCATCATTTCTCTACAGATTTCTCGTCCTCTAAAGTAACCCTAGAGTATCGGACTTTAATTAACAAGGTCCAAAAGCCAAGCTACTTTGAATCTTCGCCCGCTCCCCCGACTACCGCACCTTTACCCACCAGGGGTTCTCGGAAATGGGAGAGGTCTAAGGTCAAGGAGGCAGTTTCTCGGGCTAAGAGGGCCCGGGCAAAAGTTGCAGTGGAGAAGAGGACTACGCTTGCGGAGCCTGTCATCTCAATTCCCAATATTCCAACCTTTAGGGAGTTCGAGATAGCACATGAGCAAACTATTCCTTCAGTAGGTATATCTCCCTTGAACTTCCTTCTGGGGTATAACCTCATGGCTTTGCTATTTCTACTTTTCTTTCCCTTTTTTTATTTAAGCACCACAATTTCTTCTGTCCCAACTGTCGAGGAAGCGATAACTAGTGGCGGTGCAGGAGAAGTTGGGGGCGCTGAGACACCCGCCGTTCTGATCACCATGGACCTTCCTTCTCCAACGCATAGTCATGGCAATGAAGGTAATATTATAGCCCACGGGATCTCTATTACTGGCACCTCATTCTACTGCTCTTCTTCTTACTCATCATTCTTATCTATTTAATCATTCAAATATTATCCCTTTGGAACCTACCGAAGTTCCTCCTACAACATCTCATGCCCGGAGTACCTGGCCAACCCGACAGTGCTCCGAACGGCTGGCCGTGTTAACCCTTCAGAAAGTCTCTTCAGGGGCGTCGCTTGACAGTTCAGTGCGCCTTACGGGTCCAGGCACGACGGCAGCAAAACTAGCTAAAAGTTCTTCTTCGGAGGAACTTGTAGATTATGAACCCTCCAGTGATGAGGATGAGCAGGATGTAGGGTCGGAGGATAGCACTCCTTCCCTATCATATGGAAGCAACTTTGCTGCATTCAGCCCACCCTGATTGGCATTGGGCCCCTCAGGCGCGCTAAGCCCCAGGCGGGAGATTTACTCACCCTTGACGTAGCCAGACTTAGGAGCCCCGGGGGCCGCTGGTTCAAGCCTCGTTTCTTTGGAGGTAATCCTTGCACTCTTTTATGTGAGCTTTAGTCATGTCTTCTAGTATTCATATCTAAAGGTCTGACACAGCTTCTTGGTCTATCTCCTTTGTCCCTTTCCTCAGGAGCCCATGATCTCAATGGGGTTGAATTTGAAAGTAATGACTGCTACCACCGCTTTCTCCCCCTTTCAAGCAATAGGGACGGCCTTCACTCCCATCGTGGGCATGGTGCCCATATTAAAGCCCATTGCTTTGAAATTCCGGGCGGGTCCGGCTCTGTGTTGGACACAGGTGAGTCTTTGGTAAAACAACTTCAGATCCAGTCAGTGGAGTCCGGGCAAGAACTAGCTGATGTGGCCATTACCGAGGGTGCATCAGGAGTGGAGCCTGAAGAGGAAACGGCCGGGGTGCTACTACTTTGACCATCACAGCCAGCGTTGAATTGGAGCAGCCAGCCCTAGTGGGACAGCACAAACTGCCTTCCTCAGAAGGTGTAGGAATTCTTGAAGAAGTGGGAAATGGGACAACAGTCCTGCCATCTGTAGCGGAGTCTGAGTTGGAGCAGGCGGCCCAGATTAAATGGCATGAAGGGCCTCCTCTAGAAAATATAAAGCTCCCGGGAGAAACAACCGTCCTATCTATTACCCCCGGGACCGAGTTAAAGGAAATGTCAGAACCGACGGGGCAGCTGGAGTTTTCTTCTGAAAGTGCGGGCTTCGAGTCTATAGATCTTGTACCTCATTTGGATGGAGGACTTGAAGTGCCTACCTCGACAGCTATCGACTCCGTCGTACAGACGAAGGAGCGTATGACACCCCTTGTCTCCCTGCCACACTTCCTTCATGTTCTTCGGAGCCCATTGATGACCTCTGGGCCGAAGTTGATAGCAGAGTAGAGTTTCGTCTCCCCGATGCACCATCATTTGGCTTACAGTCTTCAGACGATATGGTGTGGCAAAACTTGGAGACGCTCAAGAAAACTGTGCTGGCTCGTCGGGACTTATCTTACGCCCAGTTGAGGGGACTGGCTGAGTCCATATCAGGCACCCTCATAGCCTTCGGTTGTCCCATACAGAACTGGGTGCCACGAGTAACATTATTACTTAAGTATGTAAATCTGTGAGAATTTATTAAGCACGGCTTGAGGGACCAGCTGACCACCCTGGCACTTCAACGGCAAGAATGCCATATTGCTATACGGGCTTCCACAGAGTTCATTAGCGAGCATAGGAATATCGTTGAGGGAGCTGCTGAACGAGCTTCCTTCTTGCGGCAACGAATTTCTGAGCTCCATGCTGAACTGGCTCAGGCCGAAGAAGACCTGGCTTGCACCGAGCAACTAGGGGTGCAATGCTCGGGTGAGGCCGAGTTAGCGGAGAAGCACGTTGGCTCTTTTCAGGAGGAGCTGCAGAGGCTGGAAGCCGAGGAACGTCGGTTGCAGGATTTAGCTGCCCATCCTTCTGTCGGACTTTCGGCACTCGATGATATATTTCACCATCCAGGCTAATGATGTGTACTTTCTTTTTTTTATTTTCTTCCCCCCCTTTTTTGGTGTGTAACAGTGCAGGGACTTCAAGCACCCTTTCCATGCAATGATATTTTCTTCAGCCTTGCCTTACATACTTGTGCCGAGCCTTAGTTGTGTATTTATTTTCCGTCCTTCCCCAATGTGAGTGGAGGTACAAGACTAGCTTCACCAATCTTGGGGTGTGTTAGCTGCTAGGATAGGAGAGTGCTCATGCCTTCAGGGAAGGGGCGAGGAGTTTGCTCCACTGCCACGCTATGTCCCCCGAAATCAAGGTTAGGCAAGATTGAGTGGAAAATATTCATTTAGGGTGATGCCAGAGCATTATTATATTCATCGGCTGAACGAATACTAGGGCCAAGAGGTAGATTCTTCATTAATGAGGATGAAGGGTCCAAGCTAAAGTCTTGTCCACTGATTTTGTCAATGATGACGAAAATCATGGTATTGTCGACATCGGGTAGAATGTCGAAGCAAAGAAGGGCTTTAATATCATTAATGAGGATGAAAGGTCCAAGCTAAGGTTTCAAGTACTGATGTCACCGATGCTAATGACGATCAGGGTAGATGTATTCATCGACATTGGGTTAAATGTTGAAGCAAGAAATAGTTTTAACATCATTAACAAGGACGGAAGGTCGAAGTTAAGATTTCAATCACTAACGTCACCGATGCTTATGACGATCAGGGTAGATGTATTCATCGACATTGGGTTAAATGTCGAGGCAAGGAATAGTTTTAATATCATTAACAAGGACGGAAGGTCCGAGTTGAAGTTTCAATCACTGACGTCACCGATGCTGATGATGATTAGGGTAGATGTATTCATCGACATTGGGTTAAATGTCGAAGCAAGAAATGGTTTTAATATCATTAACAAGGATGGAAGGTCTGAGTTAAGGTTTCAATCACTAACGTCACCGATGCTGATGCCGATCAGGGTAGATGTATTCATCGATATTGGGTTAAACATTGAAGCAAGAAATGGTTTTAATATCATTAACAAGGACGAAAGGTCCGAGGTAAGGTTTCAATCACTGACGTCACCGATGCTGATGACGATCAGGGTAGATGTATTCATCGACATTGGGTTAAATGGCAAAGCAAGAAATGATTTTATTATCATTAACAAGGACGGAAGGTCCGAGTTAAGGTTTCAATCACTAATGTCACCGATGCTGATGACGATCAGGGTAGATGTATTCATCGACATTGGGTTAAATGTTGAAGCAAGAAATGCTTTTAATATCATTAACAAGGATGGAAGGTCCAAGTTAAGGTTACAATCACTGACGTCACTGATGTTGATGATGATCAGGGTAGATGTATTCATCGACATTGGGTTAAATGTCGAAGCAAGAAATGTTTTTAATATCATTAACAAGGACGGAAGGTCCGAGTTAAGGTTTCAATCACTGACGTCACCGATGCTGATGACACTCAGGGTAGATGTATTCATCAACATTGGGTTAAATGTTGAAGCAAGAAATGGTTTTAATCGTTGAAACAGGCAGAAGGCCGATTTCGATTGGACTTTCTCGTATAGGTGGTGTGTTTTCGGTGGGACATCTAGTGGTGTCCTGCTTATGAGGATGTCTTGGGAGAAAACATGTCACGCCCCGAGCCTTTATTACAGCGGAAGACTCGATCGGGGAGCGCGAATAGCCGACATGGTAAGCCTCTTGCAAGTAAGAACGACCAGAGTGCAATACAATCACACACATAAATGTAATTACACAGAATTTAATCAAACTCCAACATTATTTCATAAATGATCAATACTCGAAATACAACCACTTTCCATCATCTTTCATTCAGCTAGACTCAAGAAATAGGAAAATTACATTGACTCAATCTAGACATTATAGACTTCCTAAGTCTTCGCTCATCTTTAATCACTCTCGGATCCGTTACTTGAATAATCTGAATCCGAACCCGACTCACTTTCATTTCCTGAAAAAGATTGGAAATAGGTAATGAGCACACTTGCCCAGTAGGTATCTTCGCATCAACATGAAGGCACTATTAAAGTGATTAATATTTTCACTCTAAAGAAATAAGGTAAAATCATGCAATGCGATGATCACGTGAT
Organism: Amorphophallus konjac; assembly: GCA_022559845.1. Taxonomy (NCBI): domain Eukaryota; kingdom Viridiplantae; phylum Streptophyta; class Magnoliopsida; order Alismatales; family Araceae; genus Amorphophallus; species Amorphophallus konjac. Next base: position 131,677,260 of record CM040128.1, read on the forward strand.
TAAATCAAAGTAACAAGACAATCATATAAGATGGAATGAGAACAAGAATGAACTAGCAATAATAGAACAAGAACATGATATTGGCCTTTTATGAACAAGAATATATCGAGAATGTACTAGGAAGTCACATATTCATCACTTTAGCATTTTATGCTTATGAGCAAGTGCTTCGTGAATTTCTGTTAAATATCAAGCAAGAATGTCATGTCGTATCGTGGATCTTCACTTATTTATAGAAAAAGTACTCCCAGCGTAATGCGACGCCAGTAGCATCATACCCCATGATTTATAAAATAGTATGTTTCTGGCAATCAGCCGAGGGGACTAGCATAGAGCCCTTGAACACAATCAGTGCTCGATCGCATCTTCAAGTATAAATTAAGCTACTTCCACGCATGTAACAGTAAAGTATGGCCAAGAATATAACAATTCCAAATAATGAAAATTAATGAATGAACGCTTCAATTTGAATATATGAGATCAAGAATGACTTAGACTACGCTATGCTTATGGAAATAAATCGGCAGCATAATAGTATATTCTCTTAACTTTCATTCATTATATTAAGTCTATTAAGCAATATGATAGGTTCTAGATCATCAAGGTTTATCTAGAAACATCGAAATGTCAACCCTTGGTCAAACCTTGGGTTGAGATATTCAAGTCATGTGACGGTTATTCACTGGGCCGTTACATTGTGTGACGATCTAGTATAGGATCGTTACATTTGTCTGAATCCAGAATCAAGAATTCAACCTCAGATGAATGTGACGGTCGTATATTGGGCCGTTACATGAGCCTGACGGTCCAATACAAGGCCATTACATTACTAGAATCAAAAAACAACGATAGTGTATTCTAGTTAATGGGTTTTAATGTTGCAACCAACTCGGTGTCCTAGTGGGAATCCCAGGCTCGCGGAGAATTATGGAGGCCTTGAAACAAGATTTCCTAATCCATTGGAAGGAATATCCAATAGAGAGGTCCTCAAGTCCAAGATTGTGTTCCTATAGTGCAAAGTGTGAACTAATGGTCAACATACCAGAGTATGTGTCATGTACTTATAGAAATGACTCTATTGATAGAGAGATACAAGTATCAATCGTGAAAATCATGATGAAAACTCCGACAATATAATAGTTAAAAGAATCATGATTTAGAATACAAGACTATAGAATTTTTGGCTTATGAAACTAACATAACTTAAAATATCATTAAGTTCCTGAAATCATGCAACCCCTATTATGAATAATTAAAATAACCTTAAATTCACATAATCAGGTGAAAACTCTAATCAACTAGGCTTAATAATAAGTAAGATTGACGAATCTTATTCTGTCTAGGGTTGACAGAACACATGGCTTCTGACGGTCTATAAGTGGTGCATCACAGTAGTGTGACGATCTATCAAACAGCCGTTACAATAACGTAACGCCCCTGCATAGATGCGTCAGAGTCAACAGAGAAATCAATAGGCAATCAGGGACTGTGACGGTCCATCGTATGGCCGTTACATGAGTGTGACGGTCCTACGCTGATTCGTCAGAGGGTCTGCTAACAGAAAGCGATATAAAACCTAAGGTATAAACTCACATCATGTCTGTAAATCAAATACCATGTCTATTCTAGGCATGCTAGCGAAGTATGGGCTATCTATATGCGTGGGTACCCGTGAGATAGACAAGATACATCTTTTTAATTTTCCAATTAGGCTAAGAGATGCATGTAATGTATAGAACTTAGTAAAACATGAAATTGATGCTCTACTATGTATGAACTTCAATGAAACTAGAGGGCTTATAGTGCTATCAAGTTATTTTTGCCATTCATGAGATAACCTACCTCTTGTCTAGGCTTCAAACTTCCAATTATGGTCTGAACATCGAACCCTAGTTCCCTTCTTCCTGTGATTTTTCAGCAACTTCTTTGTGCTCTAACTCCACGACCTCTTGACCTAAAGACGTGAAATTTGGAGAGAAGTTAGTCTAAATTATTATAAACAAATACTTCTAAAGAACTTACCAAAGATTACACCTTCTTACCTTGATTCCTTGCGAGACAAAAGTAAGGGACGCACAGTTCAGAACTAGGTCCTATTTATAGGGTTTTGAAGATTAGATCGATTCTAGAGTCCTTAATTTGCTAAAACCTGATCTCTAAGAGTCCTTAGTAATGTTATAACTCTTCCTACGTTGATCTCTAGTGGATAAGAGTCCAAAGTTTTGATCTTTGTACTTGTTCTTTCCTTCACGGAACTAACAGGATGTAACGGTCTAATGCAGGTGCGTTAGAGGCATGTAACGGTCTCACGATAGACCGTTACATTTATTGTTCCCAGAGTTCAACATGAATCAAACTCTTCAGCTTACAGAATTCACAGAGTGTAACTGTCGTAGACCCATGCGTTACAGCATGTGACGGTCTCACGATAGACTATTACATTCAACGTATATAGAGTTTCAAATAAATAAAACTCTGTTATTCATTTTCCTATATTATTATTTATATAATTCATTTTTATCCTTAAATAAGCTAAGTAACCTTTTAGAATATGGGCCAAACTTAATGGCTTTGGGCCTTAAACTTTTTTAGATGATGTGTAAATAGGCTTGGTTAATTATTCAACCTAATTGGACCTATGATGACTTATTAGTCTCAGAATTCTTTTATAAATATATTTAGGCCTTTATAAATTCTAGAAAATTATTTATATAAAATTATGCGGCACTACAAAACATCTTTGTTTTCATGTATATATATATATTTTTTTCTTTTTTCTTTTTTTTCTTTTTCTTTTTTGACCACATTACCGATGCAAGTGCCCTTTTCTGGTTTTCGTCGGCATCGGCCCCCTCTTGCTTTTGCCCACATGCCCTTTCAGATTTTCATGTTGCGGGGTACCCAATTTTGCCTGCAGCGCTCTTTCGGGTTTTCGCCACAGCTGGGTTATTGCCCTTTTTACCCTTGTCCTAATGAAGGAACAAGTCTGGCAGGGCACCTCTATGTTATGTCCCATTTTTTTTTATGAGATGACCGCTGAGAACAATAGGTGATTGTTGGCTCGGACACAGAGTCTTTCGGCGATAGATGGTTTGTTCGTTGGCAAAGACGGATGCCAACGCGAGAGAAGGAATTATTGCCGATTCAGACGTAAGGCCTACAATGGCAACCCTGTGTATATATTAATGGCTAGGGCACGAATCCTTGCGCCGACAAGGGGTGTATTCGTTGACAAGATCAAATGCCAACATAAGGGATAGAATTAGTGCAGATTTGGGCGTAAGGCCCACAATGGCAATGCTGTGTTTATATAGTTGGCTAGGGCACGAAGCCTTGTGTCAAAGAAGTGTTTGTTCGTTGACAAGGGCGAATGTCAACACAAGGAGTAGAAGTTTCACCGATTCGGGCGTAAGGCCCGCAATGGCAACACTGTGTATATATGAATGGCTAGGGCACAAAGCATTGTGCCTAAAAGGGGATTATTCGTTGGCAGGATCAAATGCCAACGTAAAGGGGGAAATATTTGCCGATTCGGGCGTAAGGCCAGCAATGGCAACACTGTAGACATAGTTGGCTAGGGCACGAAGCCTTGTGCCGAAGAACAGCTTATTCGTTGGCAAGGACGAATGCCAACGCAATGGATAGAACTGATGTCGATTCGGGCGTAAGGCCCGTAATGGCAATATGACATATGAGCTGGCTAGGGCACGAAGCCTTGCGCCGCTAAGCTATGTATTCACAGACATGGGGTTAATGCTTGTGCAAAGGAAAGAGTTTTCTTTACCATCGCGAGCGTAAGGTCCATCGAGGGCATTTATGGTGGTAGTATTCAAGGCGGGGTCCTTTTCATCCATACAGACACAAGGTCCATTGGATGTCTTGAAAATAGTATTCACAGGCATGGGTTTAATGCCCGAGCAAAGAGAGAGTTTTCTTCTTCTGAATAGACGTAACGTCCGTTGGAAGTCATGTAAGTAAGATTCACGGGTAAGGGGTTAATACCCGAGCAAAGAAGAGATTTTTCTTTACCCAGACGGGCGGAAGGTCCGTTGGAAGCATTATGACTTGGTGAGATTATGGTTAGACCATGGGTGTTTTTAGTCTTTAGGCGTCGGCGCAGCTGCCCGGTATAGCTTCATATGCTTCCCGTTGAGAGGGGAAAACTGAACTGAGCCCTTGTGATCTACAAGGATGTAAGCGCCTCCTTCGTAGACCCGATTGACAATATGCGGGCCCACCCAATTTTTAGTTAATTTGTCTTTGGGGTTGGCTGCCATCACTTCTCTTCTCTTGACCATAACGAGGTCACCTTTCTTGAATTCTCTCTCTTTGACCAACTTATCAAAAGCACGGGCCATGCGAGCTTGGTATAGCTGAATATTTTGTTGATCTCGGAATCACTTTCCTTCCAAATCAACAAGCTCCTCCAATCTTCTTTCCACATTGTCTTGTTCACTATCGACCAAACCATGCTGAATGGCGACTAGCAGTGATGGGACTTCCAATTCAATTGGTACCACCACTTCTGACCCATACACGAGGGAGAACGGTGAGCAGCCAGTTGGGGTTTTATAAACTGTACGATAAGCCCTGAGTGCTTCGTACATCCTTTCTTCCCAATCTCTTTTACTAGAGTTAACAATTTTCGCTAGAAAGGTGCACATCGTTTTATTGAAAGCTTCTGCAAGCCCATTATCTTGGGGGTTGTAAGGAGACAAAGTCCTCTAATCAATTTTATATTTATCAGCCAACCGATATATCTTCTGGTTCCTGAAATGGCTGCCATTGTCAGAAATGATTCGGTTGGGAACCCCAAACTGGAATATTATATTCTGGCGGAAGAAACTGGCGACCAGCTCCCCGGTTACTTCCCTTAACGCCACCGCCTCTGTCCATCTGGAGAAGTAGTCTGTGGCTGCCAAGATGTACTTGCATCCAGAAAAGGAGGGTGGCAGAGGACCTACCACGTCAGTGCCCCATTGAGCAAACAACCAACTCGGAATGGTGGGATGTAGCGGTGCCGGAGGCCTCCTCGAGATGTTAGCATGCTCTTGGCATTTCTGACAAGTCTTGGCGAACTTGCAGCAGTCATCAAACATGGTGGGCCAACAGTAGCCCAGCTTTTTTATCTCGGTTTTCATTTTCAGACCGGCCTGATGTGCTCCAGGTGACCCAGCATGCACCTCATGCATGACTTGCATGGCTTAATCAATGGACTAGCAACGTAGCATGATTTTATTTCTGGCATTCGCCATTATTCGAAACAAAGTCCCATTTCTCATTTCATAAGAATCTTTGGTTCTTATTAATTTCATTCTCTATTTTTTTTCTTTAGGCAGCTGCTGGCGTTGAAAACATTGTAGTAGATGCTCCCGCCAATCAGGTTGTTGAGCTTCTTTTACAGCCATTACTTCATCTTCTTCTCCCGTAACTGGAATATCCATCACACTCGGCACCTGTTGCCTATTGATGACGGTTACATTCAGGCTCTCATCCGGCGGGACTGCCAGGGAACTAGCTAGCTTTGCGAGGGCATCTGCCATAGCATTCTGTCCTCGGTTGATGTGCTTTATCTAGATGTAATAGAATTTTGCCATCAGGCCTAGCGCCAGCTGGTGATAGGGAAGGAGTTCCGACTTTCGGACATCGAACTCTCCTTCGACTTGTTTAACAATTAGCATGGAATCCCCAGAGACTTCTAGCATTTGTATGCCCATGGATAAGGTGATTTTTATGGCAATAATCAAACCCTCATATTCTTCCTCATTGTTTGTGCAAGGCTTGTTGATTGAACAGGCGGTGTGTACGACCTCCCCCTCCGGAGATTTCAGGACTATGCCTGCGTCGGCTCGAATTCTGCTGGGCCCGCTGGCCGTAGTGTCAATTATGGATGCACCATCGAAATATAGTTGCCACAATGTGGATTGCGCCTCGTTTGCTTCTAGTGTTTCGTCTTCGTGCAGTTCAGCCTACAATAGAGAATCTTTAGGTATTGGGTGTGCAGCAAAGAAATCTGCAATGGCTTGTCCCTTGACGGCTTTCTGCGGCACATAGGAGATATCGAACTCCATAAGTGTGACCGCCCATTTCCCCAGACGTCCTTTTAGTGCTGGCTGAGACAATATATACTTCAATGGATCTACCTTGGAGACCGACTTAATTTCATGCGACAACATATAGTGTCGGAGCTTCTTGACCCCGAAGACCAGCGCCAGGCAATTCTTCTCAATGTAAGAATATTTTTCTTCGGTCCTCACCAATCTTCTGCTGAGATAGTAGATGGCCTGCTCTTTTTCTTTACCATTATTTTGAGCCAACATCGCCCCTAGAGAACGATGTGTGGCTGCTATGTACAAGATCAGCGGTCGCCCTTTTACTGGTATGCCGACCACAGGAGGGGTCTTGAGGTATTCCTTCAGCTTCTCGAATGCCGCCTGACATTCTTCATCCCAATAAAATGGGACATCCTTCATCATCAGCTTGTGAAAAGGGTGACATCTTCCGTACAGATTTGATATGAATCGTCGGATATAGGTCAACCGGCCTAGGAGAGACCGCAGCTCGGAGAGGTTCTCTGGCGGAGGCAACTCCTGGATGGCTTTAATCTTTGCGAGGTCTATTTCAATCCCCCGATGCCTTACAATAAAACCCAGAAACTTGCCACTAGAGACTCCCAAAGCGCATTTCAGCAGGTTCATCTTCAGCTCATATTGCCTTTATAACACCCGAGAATTTTAAAATAGAAATGTATGAATAAAATATACATATATATATATATATTTAACTATTGAACTCATATTCTAATTCTATTTGATTAACTATTTAAACCATTTAATTAATAATTCAAAAACCAATAGATACTTTAGAAGATGCCAAATTATATTTTAGAAAATGCTAATTTATATTTTCAATCACATAGAAAACTAATAATACATCTTATTACACTATTCTAAAGGAATAGGAAATATGTTATATAGATAGAGTTTTAAAGGATAAGCATCAATTTTACAAGATGCCAAATCATATTTTCATAATTTAAAAAATTTCATATTCCAACTTTTACATTATGTCATTGTTTTGAAGAAATAAGGGTATATAGATGAAGTGTTAAAGGATAAACATAATTTAGGAAGTGAGAAAGGGTATATAGATAATTTTGGTTAGTGTAGAGTGAATAGAAAAGTCTCCGTTCAAAATCACGACCGTTATTAAGCCGTTACTCACGAAATTACGACATGTAAGGTGTCGTTATTCAACTAAAGTAGATACATAAGGATGGAAATGATATATATCCAATTTTGATCCTTAGAGGGTGATAGGAAAATGCTCCAAAAGAAGTAACAACCAATGCATGGTCGTTATTCACTAAACAACGACATATGTTAGGTCGTTATTTCCTAAACGTGAATAGTGACGTGAATAGTTCCACTTTTTATTTAAAAAGATTTTTTCAAAAAAATGTATATGTAAAAATAGATAAAAACGTAAGGATCTCACCCATGAAATTTCACGAATTAATGCCATCAAATTTTAATTATAAAAATCATGAATTGGCATGGGCGCTATTTCTTAGAACTCAGAAAAAGTCACGACTGGGTCATGGGCGCTATTTCTTAGAAGATGGTAGCCTCATAGGCGCCATTTCACATCCGACAACTCTTACGAACCTTTTATCGCAACAACCTATATTAGTTGGCATCGCATTATAGGTGGCCATATACCCTATAAATGTGGATCTTGTCTACCTATCCTGTCTACCTACAACCCAAATCCTACAATATATCCCTATACTTCCCCTTCTATCATGTTAGTTCTAAGGATTGATGCAGAGAACGTGGGAGCATTCTCTGAAGCATTGCAGAGGAGGAATGAGCTGATCTTCTTCCACTTGTACCCTTCCTGCCACTTCACAGAGGTAGGTGTTCTCAACTTTTAACTAAACTAGTAGCTAATCTAGGATGATTAGTCTAGGCAGTTAGTCTTAGGCTCATTTTCATGCGATATTTAGTGTTACGCAACATGTGTTAGCCTCATACCTAGGATAATTAGCAAGTATTAGTCTCATACCTAGGATAATTGGCATGTGTTAGCTTCAATCTAGGGTAATTAGCATGTATTAGCCTCATACCTAAGTTAATTTGCATGTATTAGCCTTATACCCAGGATAATTAACATGTATTAGCTTCAATCTAGGGTAATTGGCATATATTATCTTCATATCCATGCGATATATCATGTGTAACGCAAGTTTTTTCGTGTTTTTACGTAACTTGTTAGTTAAGCTATTAACTAATCTATTAGCATACCTAATTAACATGTTAGTTGATCTACCAACCAATTAGCTTACCTAATTAACCTTTTAGTCTACCTAATCTATACACCATATTAGATATAGATAGAGTTCTGCCTATTTAGAAACCCTGTCTCCATTTAGTTCCTATAAAATGTAAACTAGTATGATACGTCATGTTAAAAATTTGATATTTGAGAAACTAAAGCATGAAACGAGTGCATGAATACAGATCTGTAATCCTCACAATATTCTCTATCTGTCCATGTCATGAATTTTACATAAATCAGCTTAAATTGAAGGGCGCCCCTGACCCGGATGCCATTCATGAACAGCGACTATACAACATACGTTTTCTACCCAGGAAAAAGGACCCTATGTGAAGGGCACCCAACCCAAGGGCGCCTATTAAAAATTGAAGGCTGGCCCAGGGGCGCCTTCTACTGAGACATGGCTGCCCCTGGGGCGCTAATTTCTGATAGATGGCAACCCCATGGGTGCCTTCTACCCAACCAGATCAGCCCCTGATTATCCTTAACCTGTGTAATAGGCGCCCTACCCTGTGACTCCTTTCAATAGAACATGGCAGGCCCAAGGGCGCCTCTTGAAAATCGATGGCTGAGTCAGGGGCACCTTCTACTGAAACATGGCTGCCCCTGGGCGCCAATTTCACGAAGGTGGCTGACCCATGGGCGCCTTCTATCAGCCATTAGTTAGACCTAGATAGGTTAAACCTCTATTGTTACTAGTTAAACATAGATTAGTTAAACCCTGACTTAAGTAGTCAACCCATAGTCAATTAGCTTAATCAGAGCTTAAAACCCTCAAACATTAGTCAAACATCTGTTGCAATCAGTTAACTAATAGCCATTAGCTAAACTTCTGTGGCAATTAGTAAACCTATGTTAGTTAAACCTCTATTAACCAGTTAATCATCTAGTTAACCCTCAGCCATTAAGCCTTAGCCATTAGTTAACTTGGACAGCATATTTGATAGGCACCTGACCCTTGGGCGCCTATCAGTGATTCATGGCAGCCCCCAGGGCGCCATTTCTTGAAAGGAGTCTGACCCTAGGGCGCCAATTTCAAGAAGATGGCAGCCCCATGGGCGCCAATTTCAAGGAGATGGTAGCCCCACGGGCGCCAATTCCAGACCCTGAACCAGTAACCTATAGTCCCAGAAGCAGGCACCCTGTACCCAGTCGCCTATTACTGAAAGGTGGCAGTGACCCAGTCGCCTAGTAAACAGATCTGGAGTTTTGGTTCTTCCGAAACCCTAAACCCTGAATGATGCGCCCTTGAGACAAGACGCCATTCACTGATAAGTGGCAGCCTGAGAGGTGCCATTTAACTCCTGACAGGGTTCTCTAAACCATGTACAGTTCCCAGGAAGGGCATCCTACAGTGAGGGTGTCGTTTCTGAACATGTCAGGTAGCCCACAAGGCACCGATCTCACCCAGTTTTTCCGTGTATCAAACGTTGCTGATTTTTACTCCTAGTTCGTCCCTACATAACGATATGCCTTGGATTCCATTCTATAATCCACCTTATATATATCATACCTAGTCAACCCTTGAAATTTCATATTGGCTATAATTGAGAGTGGATGTCAACAAACATGACCAATGCTGTGCATATAGGGCTCGGTCTTATCCTGAGAGGAGCACCCGAAGGTACTTGTTCCCATGGGAGTTTATTGACCACGGTGTTTGGCATTGCACCGGAGTACTTGCTTGCTAGACTTTAGGCATTCCACTCATTCCCGTGATATTACTGATTGATTGACTTGAGACCCGCAGAAGGGTAAAAGTATTTACTTGAATGAATTGATAAATAGCCAATTCCAGTTATACATGCTTGAAATTACGTTGCTTACTATTACTTGCTTTACATGAGTTCTTACCTTCTTAGAAAATTGTTGTTAATTCCAGTTATTACTTGCTTGATATCTCTTGCTATTGCTGTATTGAAGCTGGAATCTATATACTCTCACTTGTTATTCCTATACTGCTCTTGTCGATTTTATAATCCTTGATATCTACTTGTCCACATGCATAGATTTACCTACATTAATTGAACTTGTAAACAACTTAAAGCATGTTAAATCCTGAGACGTAAATCCTACTGAGCGATCCCCTCATCCAGTTGCTTCTAACCTTTTCAGGTAGTTTGGATGACAGCCAGAACTCGGAAGGGAATGAGTCTGAGTGATGAGTGTAGGAATGGAGTCATCAATTGTCATGTTAATTGTGTTGTCAATGTGTTATTGTAATTCCACTATTTTGTGTTAAATGTAATCCTACGTATGTCAGTTGTCTTATCCAATTATGTCATTTGTATTTCCTTTGATCAAAACTAATAAAGGAGTGAGGACTAGTAGTTGTGTAATACCCCAAATTTTCAAGAAATTATTTAGAAATCTATTAATTAGAAATTCCTTAATAAATAGAATAAGCTAAATTTTGACTATTTTATAAAAATCCAGAAAATTATATTCTTGTAGAGGATAACACGTTTAACAAACTTATCTTCTGTGGACAACCCAAATAAAATCTATAAGTAGGCCGAATTAGTGGATTGAGCCAAAATTAAACACTTAGTTAACCATACCTTGAAACGCCAAATTTGAGCCCAATACCCCATCAAATGAGCCCAAACCGGTGGCAAATGAAAGGCCAGGATGAGAGGATCATTTTCCCTCTCTTAATCTCTCGAAACCCTAACCCTAGGAGATGCAATCGGCGGAGTTTGGATCGAGTCAACTTTTACGGCGGCGTTCACATTAACCCGACTTGCGTGGATGAATACTCCCCGCATAGAACCCTCCAGAAGGCGTGTGACCAATTAAAATGAAGCTCTCTAACCCTAGAATCGTTTAGAACTAGTTGCGGCTGTAGAGGAGCTGGATCGAGGGAGATCTCCCGTGATTAGTGGCTGCGTGTACCGGCGTCTTGGGTTTTCTTTCTCCATCCTTCTTCATCCGATTCAGGTAGGTGATAGCAAGATAAATCCTACAAATAATATATGGTTGGAAGCATCATCGTGTCAGCTTTTCATTGTTGTAGAAAGCCTTAAATTTTATCAAGTGTTCTGCGAGAATTTTAGGTTTTAGTAGAAGCATGTCAGAACTAGGGTTATAATTGTTCCCTTTCGATTAAGTAGTAATTTCAGGGTGTAAACATAAAATTGATTCATGAATCTTGTAGAGTTTTTTGTGCTCTTTATTTTGGTAGTAAAAGCCCCAAATTCCATGCTTTATATCATGCGAATTCTATGTTTTAGTTCTGACCCTAGAAACCTCGCCGGAGTCGGGCAAGGCGAAAGGGCAGCGACTTGTCTGGACTTGTGCGACCACATGATAGACCGCACATCCAAGACAGGCGGCCTGTTGTGGACCCTTTAAAGGTTTCTATCTCTGATCGTTTCCCTAGTACGTGAGGCCGGACACCAACCGCATGTCTGTCCTACGGCCTGTTCTAGACCGCACATCCCTTCCAGCGGCACCCTACCGACCGTCCATCTCCAGCAGGCCTTCGGACCTGAGGGGGCATGAGCGGCCTGTCTGTGACCGTCCATGGAGATGTAAGGTCTAGAACCGATCCAACATCTATAACAAAACAGATTAAATTGTCATTACAGCATGTTATGTTAAGTAGATTAGTGGTAAATGGCATGTTAGCAACGCACCTAATAAATTGTAATTCATGACAGTAAATAATTCTTGCTGATTTATTTAATTAGAGCTTGATCTTGATTCATGTTTCCAATGAATGTCAATCTTAATTGTGAATCCTTTATAACTGAAATGTCTCTTAGGTTTACACTTGTATAACCTTAGACCTGAACCGTTAATCTTGAACCTTTATTATCCTCTAGATTTGAATTTTGACTCAATCGAATTGTTGTGATTTGAGTTAGTCCGAATTGGACTAGCAGGGACATGCACGGCTGATAGTCGACCGCATATCTTCCTGAACGTCCCAGTGGCAACCGTTCATCCCTGGCTAATGCCAATTAGTCTTGGCCGATTATCCTTGATCTATCTTTGGCCAATCCCTGGTTTGATCAGCCCAGTAGACCCTAGCCCGACCAGCAGACAGTGGGTTGGACTCTGGTTCAGTTCCACCCTGCCTATGGCAGCCTGGGAGCCCACTTGGGCGAATTTCTAGATTATTGTTAGGCCCTGTGTTGTGCGGCCAGTAATGGCCCGTACATCTTTCAGGCGGCCCTTAATTGATAGTTCAATTAATGAGCGGCTCTGTTAGGACCGCATATCATGTCCTCGATTTTATGAACTTCTCGCCTTGTGCGGCCCAAGAATTACCGTTCATATTGAAGAGCGACCCTTAACCAGCCGTTCAACCTTGACCGCGCAAAGGCTGAACCCAGCCCAGTTCCTGTTCAGTGCGGCCCAGAGTTGACCGCACAAGTGCTTAAGCGGCCCAATAGTGACCGCATATCATCCAGAGACGAGTTTTCTCCGTGTTTTATGGTTTTGAATCCAAGAACATGATGGTTCTTGATAACTTAAACTCCTGGAAAGAAATTCTAGATAGTATGTCTTCAACTTAGCCTTGGGATATTCCGAGGTAAGTTTATACTTGATTATAATTGGCCATTTAACTTGATTAAAGTCTAGACGGAACTTGGGATCTTGGATCCAATAAATCAATGCCAACGCATCATAGGGGCCCGGTCTGGTCCTGGGGGGAGCGCCCGAAAGTACTTGTGCGCATAGGAGTTTGTAATGACATGGTGAGGCATTGCACCGAGTGCATGACTAGCGTGATATCTATGACAATGATCTCTTACTTGAATCGTGTTCTACTTGGTTATATTCATACTTGTTGGCCAATTTCCTTCAATTTCCTGTTATTTATATTGTTTATAATCTTGCTATTCTTGTAGTTATATCATTATGCCATATTGTTATTTCATTTCGTTCTTAGCACTTTCTTTTTATGTTGTTTCATCCGTTCGTCATTTATTTTCTTCCGTTTCATATAACATGTAATTAATTGGTTAATTACTTACACTTGCCTGTTGTTACCTACTGAGCGTTCGCTCATATAGTTGTTTTCCCCCTTTCTAGGAAGCTCAGGTGAAGATTCACAGATGGGTGGGAGTGGGCAAGAGTGATGACTTGGAGTGTACCAGTTAGTAGATATTGAGATTGTTATAGTTGTTTTGCTTCTAGCTATGTCTTAGAGCTTGTGTTAGTTATTATAACGGAGTCGAGTTGAGATTATGCTTGATATGTTTAAGTCGATTTGATGGTTATTGTAATAGATTTGGAGTTATTTTTGTTCATGATGTTATGTAAATTCTTAGCTTAGCATGTTATCATTACTAGAGTTTTCTACTGCCAGTCCCGATATTCCGCGTCGAGACGTGACTGTTTGGTGGTATCAGAGCCAAGTTTTCTGATATTCCTAGGTTCTCTAAGTTCTAGGATCCCAAGCGATATCATAGGACCTATAACCTTGTTATAAGTCTGAGGACCCAACCTGGTGAGATTTGGGTAGAAGACTGGGGTTGAGTTAATAATCTAATTGCATGATTATCCATTCTTAATTGAACCTAACGTAACCTATTCCACGTGTAGGCTTTTGCAATGGCAGCAGAACGCGCGGAATGGAGGAACTTGCAGCGTACGGTTCAAGGACTTACTCAGGCTTTGCAACAAGTGGCCCAAGGAGGAGCTGTAAACCATGGCACTAGCTACCTTTATCAGAACTTTCGTGGGATGAATCCCCCGCGATTTGGAGGCTCGACTGACCCTGATGAAGCCTAGCACTGGCTTGAAGAGATAGGGAGGATTTTTGAAGTGTTGCAATGCAGCGATCAAGAACGTGTCCTCTTGTTGACCTTTCAACTTGAACGTGATGCGAGGACATGGTGGGACGCAGTGAAGGGTACCCTTGGTGATAGACAAGTCACATGCGAAGAGTTCGAGGAATTCTTCAATGGTAAATATTTTTCTGATAGAGTACAAGAGAAGAAGGCAGCTGAGTTTGCTGCTTTGAAGCAACGAAATCTATTTGTCACGCCCCGAGAGCGGAAGATACCCGGAGACGCGTGACGAGTTTATATCAATCATGTCAATCAGAGTATTAGTGTATTCGACACCAAAATCAAAGATGCGCAAAAGTAAAGAGAACCCAATCCTTTATTCCTTCATAAGAATATGTCTATTACAAACCTTTGAAGTACTAACTAAAATAAAGGAAAAATACAAGGTTGACTCAAGAAAATATGAAAAAGACTAGATAACACGGAAGAAGCTCTATCTCTTTCACTCTTAATTTTCCCCATCTGTTTGGGTCTCGTCATCCAACTTACCTGAAAAGTAGGGAAACACTAAGTGAGCGAACGCTCAGTAGGAAATTATATCTCAAGAACTAGCAATGGGTTTAAGTAATTACATCTTTCATGAATGCACTATAGCTACGCATGCTCGCATAAAATGACAAGATAGAAAGAGGATATAACAAAAAAAAAGAGCAAGAAGAACTAGTAATGAACTTTCAAGAACTTATCTCAAAAGATATCAAGATATTCAAGCAAGTAAACTCATCATGTCATGTTGGAAATTGGCTATTTTGTTTCAAGTCAAGCAAGTATACAATTACCCTTTCTCGGGCCACGCAAGTTATGTAATTATCAAGTCAAGTACAAGTACAAGATTTGTGGAATGTTCAATCAAGCTAGTCATGCACTTCGGTATAATGTCAATACCGTGATCAATCAACTCCCATGGGCACAAGTACTTTCGGGTGCTCCTCCCAGGACCAGATCGGGCCCTATATGCGCAGGCATTAATCATGTATTTTAACATCCACTTTTGTGTATAGCCAATATGGAATTTTAAGAATAAAGCTTGGAGATACGTAGGATAACTTGGATAGAATAGAGTCCAAAAATATGACACTTGACATAGAATGACGATAATAACGGTACAAGCACGATTATTGATAAAACTAGGTGGAATTGGTTCCCTAACTTGGGTACCATGACAAACAAGTATGGACATTCTTTATATAGAATTGAGGTCCACATGAACAGCACATCAATGGCAAGACGTCCTCATTCTTAATATAGAATTGAGGTCCACAAGAACATCATAACAAAGTTGATATAGAATTGGGGTTTACAAGAACAGCATCAAATGGCATGATAACCTCATCCCATTAAGAAAGTTCTCATGATACACACTTTGCAAAACATGAGGGCCGATATACCATGTTTCTATAGAGTGACATGGCAAAATAGTGTAATGGGTTTTTATGGTACAACCAGCTCAGTCGGCCTTGAGGGAATCCAAGGCTCGAGGAGTCTTACGGAGGTCTCTATGACTAACTTGCTAGTCCAAAGGAACGGAATGTCCAAAGGAGAGCTTGTATGTCATTGAGAGTTGAGTGGGTGATGCGATAAATCGTCGTAGAAACGTGGGACTATACTCACGGAGTGGAGTAATAGTGCCGATATGTATATATATATATAATGAAACTCTCGGTTAACAGTAATCAGTAAAACAGTAATGCAGGAAAATAACGACTTTGGTAAAGTCATTTTTAATCAAATTAACGCCTTAATCAGGGCGTTTATTTCGAATTTGACGACGCATACATCAGTCGTCCTTTCAATATTTCTATTTTACAGAATATCAATAATCTGGAAGTTTTAATAAAAAAGCGCCCTGGACAGGGGCATTATTTTACAGTATGCGCCCTGGTCTAGGGCGTCAGTTTAATAAGAAACGACATTGACAAGGTCGTGATTTCAAGAATTTATCAATTTTTCAAACAATAAAATTTTAGGAAACGAGGTACATGGTCATGACAAGATAATTAACAGGATTTCACATGTATGGTCATGCAACATATTATATTCATGGTTACATAGATTTTAAATATTAAACGTGGATATTTATTAATTTCATAAAATTGACGACTCCTGGGTAGGGCGTCAAAACAAGAATTAGCGCCCTAGTGTGGGTCGCTTCTTCAAACTAGCGCCCTGGTAAAGGGCGTGGCTTTTGAAAATTGCGTAGAAATAGTTGAAACCACAAGAACTATATGCATGGGGGATCGAAGATATTATTAAAGAGATTAAGCTAGTTTGGGCTACGTTCTTGAGAAAACCTACCTTATGAAGATTTTGACCGACGAACGGATGAAGGTTCAATAATAACGATGCTCTGATCTTCCGGAAGCAGAGGAAGATGATAAGGAAAAACTCCTCCGACAATCGGTAGTTTTGAAGAAGATGTAGACGATGATGAAGACCCTTCGTTCTTCAGCACGTCAACCTACAGAACACATGAAGAATATTAGTATCCTTCATGACTAAGAACTGTGGACAGAGTAAGAAAACGGTATGAAGAACCACCTGTTCTTCACGCAGCAGCAACAGCTTTAGGGTTTGATCGGACAGGGTTATTTATAGGATTTTAGGGATCCTAATAGGGTTAGAGTTGTATTAGAAGTAATACTTCCATGATAGAGTCCTTACTATATTCCACCATCGACGTAGTTATCCATAACTTGCTCTGGATAGACTCCTGGGTCGAACGAAACTCGAACTGAATTAACGTCTTAAGCGAGGGCGTCAAATTTAATTTGACGCCTTGTCAAGCGTCGTTACTTATGTAAAACGCGCCTAGGTAGAGGGTGTTTCATTTCCTTTCCTTAATTTTATCTTCCCGTCGTTCGAGATTTGACGTCCTATTGTCTAGGCGTCCTATTTAAATTAACGCCTTACATAGAGGCGTTACCTTTTGAATCAGCGCCTTGATAAAAGGCGTTATTTTCCTCTTGATTAATGATTTACTCATTTATGCTCTTTGTCATCTATTCACTTATCTTTTATTTTTAATTTGATTTATTTAAAAACCTTATTTTTATCAGGGTTGCTACACCCTCCCCCACTTAAAAGAATTTGGTCCCCAAATTCAATAGTATGAATAACTGGAGAGTGTAGAGCATATACCTTAAAATAATTCTGGAAACCGCTTCCTCATGGATTCCTCGGTCTCCCATGTAGCTTCATGTTTGGAGTTCTTATTCCATTGTATCTTAAGCATGGGAATAGCCTTATTCCTTAGGGTACGTACTTCACGATCTACTATCTTCATAGGCTTCTACTCATATGTGAGATCCTTCTGGATAACTAGGTCTCCATGTTCAATAATATGCAATGGATCGTGCACATACTTCTTCAACATAGATATGTGGAACACATTATGAACATCGGACAGTTGAGGAGGCAAGGCGATGCGATAAGCAACCTCGCCAACTCTTTCCAGTATCTCAAAGGGTCCGATGAATCTGGGTGTAAGCTTACCCTTAACACCAAATCTCCTTATCCTACGTCCAGGCGATATTTTGAGAAATACATGATCTCCGATTTGGAACTCAAGATCTCTCCTTCTCGTGTCGGCATAAGCCTTTTGCCTAGACTGAGTAACTTGCAGTCTTTCTCTAATCAATTGTATCTTCTCAGTGGTAACCCTTACCATGTCTGGACCTAGCAGTTGTTTCTCTCCAACTTCGTCCCAGCATAAGGGTGATCGGTAACTCCTTCCGTATAAAGCTTCGAAAGGTGGCATTTGTATACTTGCCTGGTAGCTATTATTATATGCAAACTCCACCAACGGTAAGTGATCATGCCAGCTTCCATCGAAATCAATGATGCAAGCTCTGAGCATATCTTCAACCACCTGATTAGTTCTCTCGGTCTGACCATCCGTTTGAGGATGAAAAGCTGTACTAAAGTTAAGCCTTGTTCCCAATGAATGTTGTAGTCCCTTCCAAAAATGAGAAGTAAAATGGGGATCTCTGTCAGACACGATTGAAACAGGAATGCCATGTAATCTGACTATTTCGTTGATGTATAATGCAGCCAAAACATCAACTGACCATCGTCTCTTTATTGGCAAGAAATGCGCCGATTTAGTCAATCGGTCAATAATAACCCATATTCCATCATGTCCTCCTTTTGATTTAGATAAACCCATAATGAAATCCATGCTAATATTCTCCCACTTTCATTTGGGAATATCTAGAGGATGTAATTTTCCAGCATGCTTTTGGTGTTCCACCTTGACCTGTTGGCAA
Source organism: Amorphophallus konjac (assembly GCA_022559845.1). Classification (NCBI taxonomy): domain Eukaryota; kingdom Viridiplantae; phylum Streptophyta; class Magnoliopsida; order Alismatales; family Araceae; genus Amorphophallus; species Amorphophallus konjac. Next base: position 131,695,669 of record CM040128.1, read on the forward strand.
GTGAGACAGCGTGATACATAGTCTGCTATTTCCCTTTTCATGTTGGGCCACCAAAAATTCCTCTTCACATCTTGGTACATTTTGGTTGATCCTGGATGAATCGTGTACCTTGATCTATGAGCTTCATCTAAGATCTTCTTCTTTACCTCGGGACAATCCGGTATGCAAGTTCTATTCCTGAATATTAATCTTCCTTCACAAGTTATTTGGAAATCAGATTGTCCTTCCAGTTTGCCTTTGATCTCTACTAATATTGGGTCATTATCTTGAAGCGCTTGTATTTCAGATAGTAGGTCTGGATGAATGCTTATATGAGATAATGAGACACATTGAAAGTCTGTGTCCATGCTTCTATTGAGTTCAGAGAATTGCTCCAACAACTTCCATTCTTGAATCATACAATTGGCTAACAGTGTTCTCGGCCTTAGACTAAGGGCATCAGCTACATGGTTACCCTTTCCGGGATGATATTGTATATTGAAGTCGAAGTCCTTGAGATATTCTAGCCAACGTCTTTGCCTCATATTTAGTTCCTTTTGAGAGAAAAGATACTTGAGACTCTTGTGATCAGAGTATACAGTAAACTGTACTCCATAAAGATAATGTCTCCATATTTTGAGTGCAAATACCACCGCGGCCAATTCTAAGTCATGGACGGGGTAGTTCTCTTCATGCTTCTTCAATTGGCGAGAAGAGTAAGCTATAACCTTTCCTTGTTGCATTAGAACACATCCGAGGCCAATGCCAGAAGCATCAGTGTATACCTCGAATTTCTCCCCTTCCATTGGTAATGCTAAGACCGGAGCTGTAGTTAGACGATCCTTGAGATTTTGGAAGCTTCTTTCACATTCCTCACTCCATTCATAACGGATCTCCTTGCGAGTTAGCCTAGTGAGTGGTACGGCTATCTTGGAGAAATCCTTGATGAATCACCGATAGTAGCCCGCAAGACCTAAGAAACTTCGGATCTCGCTAACATTGGTCGGTCTTTCCCAATTTCTTACAGCTTCAACCTTTGATGGATCTACATATAATCCATCTTTTGATATAACATGTCCGAGAAAAGTCACCTCTCAAGCCAGAACTCACACTTGCTAAGCTTGGCATATAGTCGGTTTGTCCTTAATATTTGTAATGCAATCCTTAAATGTTCCTCATGCTCTTCCTTGGTCTTGGAATAAATCAATATATCATCAATAAAGACCACCATGAATTGATCCAAATAAGGCCTGAATATACTATTCATTAACTGCATAAATGCAGCAGGGGCATTTGTTAGTCCAAAAGGCATAACAACAAACTCATAATGGCCATACCTACTTCTGAATGCGGTCTTAGAAATGTCATCATCCTTGATCCTTAATTGGTGATATCCTGACCTGAGATCAATCTTTGAAAAATACTTGGATCCAGATATTTAATCAAATAACTCATCGATTCTCAGTAGTGGATACTTGTTCTTGATAGTGAGATGATTCAACTGTCGATAGTCGATGCATAGTCTCATGGATCCATCCTTCTTCTTTACAAATAGCACAGGCGCTCCCCACAGGGAAGTACTCGGTCTAATGAATCCTTTCTTAAGAAGTTCCATTAATTGCTCCTTTAACTCCTTGAGTTCAGCAGGGGACATTCTATAAGGTGTCTTAGAAACAGGTCCAGCACCAGGGACTAAGTCGATGGTGAAGGCCACTTCTCTTTGTGGGGGTAATCCAGGCAAATCTTCCGGAAACACATCCGAAAATTCTTGCACAACCGGGATATCTTCTATCTTAGTTTCCTGAGCCTCCTTAATCGTGACAATGCAAGGAAAGATACGCATCCTTTCCTTATTAGCTTGCTAGCTCGGAGAGCCGAAATAAGAGGTGACTCGCTCCGACTCTTAGGGCTAGAATAGACTAGTTCTGGAAAGTCCTTGAAAGTAACCTTGCTATTGCGGCAATCGACTGTTGTCTGGTATTTGGATAACCAATCCGCTCCCAGTATGACATCATACTCCTTTAGATCTAAACATATGAGATCGATAGGAAGATTTCTTCCTTTTACCAAGACTTCACAGTTTTGATAATGGTGAGTAATATCGGTTTCGTTTCCGAGAGGAGTTGATAAAATTATTTTCATCCATTCCGGTTCCATAGGTAGTGGGTTAGCAACCTTCTCAGAAATAAAAGAATGTGATGCACCCGTATCAAATAAGACATGTGCATACTTGGAACAAACTTTCAGTGTACCTTCTACTAGTCCTCCTTCTTCTTCTTCGGTCTCCTTAATTGCGTGAAGACGAGCGTTCTTGGTTACCGGGCGCTTCCCGTCACCGGTTTGATCATTAAGTAATGGGCAATCGGGAATCCGATGCTCATGGCTCCCGCAACAGAGACATGCTCCAAGTTTCCTCCAGCACTCTTCGGCTTTATAGGTGTAGTAGTGATAGAGAAGGGCTTGGTCTTCTTAAATTTTTGGTCTTGAGAAGAAGTACCTCCAGTGCTAGGCCTCTTCTTGAAGTTGGGTTTAAAGGAACCCGAACTTGTAACTTGTTCCTTCTTATCCTTCCCACGGATTCTATCTGATAGCTCCGTGGCATCTTCTAACAATTGAGCTCGGCGTACTATCTCTGAGTAGACCTGAATATCCATTGGTGCCAGCTGGGTAATATATTAGGGCCTGAGCCCGTTTAGGAATCTCCTAGCTTTCATCTTCTCGGTACTAACTAAGTGCTTAGCATACCGGGACAATCTAGAGAATTGTGCCTCGTACTCCGCCACCGATAATGACCGTTGCTTGAGTGCGGCAAATTCGGTAGCTTTCTTTTCTTGGACTCGGTCTGAAAAATATTTATTGTTGAAATGTTCAACAAATTCCTCCCAAGTAATTTGGTCTTGATTTAAAGTGGCTTCTATTGATTCCCACCAGCATCGGGCATCCCTTTCTAACTGAAAGGTAGCTAGTAAGACTTTATCTTGATCCGTGCACTGCATAACACGGAATATACGCTCCGTCTCCCTGATCCAGTGCTCTGCGTCGTCCGGATCAGTAGAACCCATGAATTTGGGAGGGTTCATGTTCTTGAAGACTTGGTGGAGACTTCCTGCTCGTTGTGCACCTCCTTGTGCTACTTGTTGCAGCATCTGAGTCATGCCTTGTAGTGTACGCTGCATGTTGCGCCACTGAGCACGTTCGGCAGCCATTATCCTACAATTACAATAACTATATTAGTATATACTCGCGCTAAGGGCTTTTAAGTTAACTCAATCCTTGGTTCTACCCATTCTCACCGGTTAAAGGATTGTACCTATCCTTGGACTTGGGTTTTCCTAGGAATTGAATACCCTAGGCTCTGATATCACAAAAACTGTCACGCCCCGAGAGCGGAAGATACCCGGAGACGCGTGACGAGTTTATATCAATCATGTCAATCAGAGTATTAGTGTATTCGACACCAAAATCAGAGATGCACAAAAGTAAAGAGAACCCAATCCTTTATTCCTTCATAAGATTATGTCTATTACAAACCTTTGAAGTACTAACTAAAATAAAGTAAAAATACAAGGTTGACTCAAGAAAATATGAAAAAGACTAGATAACACGGAAGAAGCTCTATCTCTTTCACTCTTGATTTTCCCCATCTGTTTGGGTCTCGTCATCCGACTTACCTGAAAAGTAGGGAAACACTAAGTGAGCGAACGCTCAGTAGGAAATTATATCTCAAGAACTAGCAATGGGTTTAAGTAATTACATCTTTCATGTATGCACTATAGCTACGCATGCTCGCATAAAACGACAAGATAGAAAGAGGATATAACAAAAAAAAAGAGCAAGAAGAACTAGTCATGAACTTTCAAGAACTTATCTCAAAAGATATAAAGATATTCAAGCAAGTAAACTCATCATGTCATGTTGGAAATTGGCTATTTTGTTTCAAGTCAAGCAAGTATACAATTACCCTTTCTCGGGCCACGCAAGTCATGTAATTATCAAGTCAAGTACAAGTACAAGATTTGTGGAATGTTTAATCAAGCTAGTCATGCACTTCGGTATAATGCCAATACCGTGATCAATCAACTCCCATGGGCACAAGTACTTTCGGGTGCTCCTCCCAGGACCAGATCGGGCCCTATATGCGCAGGCATTAATCATGTATTTTAACATCCACTTTTGTGTATAGCCAATATGGAATTTCAAGAATAAAGCTTGGAGATACGTAGGATAACTTGGATAGAATAGAGTCCAAAAATATGACACTTGACATAGAATGACGATAATAACGGTACAAGCACGATTATTGATAAAACTAGGTGGAATTGGTTCCCTAACTTGGGTACCATGACAAACAAGTATGGACATTCTTTATATAGAATTGAGGTCCACATGAACAGCACATCAATGGCAAGACGTCCTCATTCTTAATATAGAATTGAGGTCCACAAGAACATCATAACAAAGTTGATATAGAATTGGGGTTTACAAGAACAACATCAAATGGCATGATAACCTCATCCCATTAAGAAAGTTCTCATGATACACACTTTGCATAACATGAGGGCCGGTATACCATGTTTCTATAGAGTGACATGGCAAAATAGTGTAATGGGTTTTTATGGTACAACCAGCTCAGTCGGCCTTGAGGGAATCCAAGGCTCGAGGAGTCTTACGGAGGTCTCTATGACTAACTTGCTAGTCCAAAAGAACGGAATGTCCAAAGGAGAGCTTATATGTCAATGAGAGTTGAGAGGGTGATGCGATAAATCGTCGTAGAAACGTGGGACTATACTCACGGAGTGGAGTAATAGTGCCGATATGTATATATGTGTATATATATATATATATATATAATGAAACTCTCGGTTAACAGTAATCAGTAAAACAGTAATGCAGGAAAATAGCGACTTTGGTAAAGTCATTTTTAATCAAATTAACGCCTTAATCAGGGCGTTTATTTCGAATTTGACGACGCATACATCAGTCGTCCTTTCAATATTTCTATTTTACAGAATATCAATAATCTGGAAGTTTTAATAAAAAAGCGCCCTGGACAGGGGCGTTATTTTACAGTATGCGCCCTGGTCTAGGGCGTCAGTTTAATAAGAAACAACCTTGACAAGGTCGTGATTTCAAGAATTTATCAATTTTTCAAACAATAAAATTTCAGGAAACGAGGTACATGGTCATGACAAGATAATTAACAGGATTTCACAGGTATGGTCATGCAACATATTATATTCATGGTTACATAGATTTTAAATATTAAACAAGGATATTTATTAATTTCATAAAATTGACGACTCCTGGGCAGGGCGTCAAAACAAGAATTAGCGCCCTAGTGTGGGTCGCTTCTTCAAACTAGCGCCCTGGTAAAGGGCGTGGCTTTTGAAAATTGCGTAGAAACAGTTGAAACCACAAGAACTATATGCATGGGGGATCGAAGATATTATTAAAGAGATTAAGCTAGTTTGGGCTACGTTCTTGAGAAAACCTACCTTATGAAGATTTTGACCGACGAACGGATGAAGGTTCAATAATAACGATGCTCTGATCTTCCGGAAGCAGAGGAAGATGATAAGGAAAAACTCCTCCGACAATCGGTAGTTTTGAAGAAGATGTAGACGATGATGAAGACCCTTCGTTCTTCAGCACGTCAACCTACAGAACACATGAAGAATATTAGTATCCTTCATGACTAAGAACTATGGACAGAGTAAGAAAACGGTATGAAGAACCACCTGTTCTTCACGCAGCAGCAACAGCTTTTGGGTTTGATCGGATAGGGTTATTTATAAGATTTTGGGGATCTTAATAGGGTTAGAGTTGTATTGGAAGTAATACTTCCATGATAGAGTCCTTACTATATTCCACCCTCGACGTAGTTATCCATAACTTGCTCTGGATAGACTCCTGGGTCGAACGAAACTCGAACTGAATTAACGTCTTAAGCGAGGGCGTCGAATTTAATTTGACGCCTTGTCAAGCGTCGTTACTTATGTAAAACGTGCCCAGGTAGAGGGCGTTTCATTTCCTTTCCTTATATTTATCTTCCCGTCGTTCTAGATTTGACGTCCTATTGTCTAGGCGTCCTATTTAAATTAACGCCTTACACAGAGGCGTTACCTTTTGAATCAGTGCCTTGATAAAAGGTGTTATTTTCCTCTTGATTAATGATTTACTCATTTAGGCTCTTTGTCATCTATTCACTTATCTTTTATTTTTAATTTGATTTATTTAAAAACCTTATTTTTAACAAGGTTGCTACACTATTCGTAGCTGAATATGAAGCTCAGTTCTCTCGGCTATCTCGTTATGCTACTCACTTGATATCTACCGAGAAGATGAAGGCTAAGCACTTTCTTAATGGGCTGATGCTGCAGTATATCAACCAGTTGCCACCGATGGAAATTCAAACTTATTCCGAGATGGTGAGAAAGGCTCAAGTATTGGAAGATACTTTGGAAATGACGGAGAAAATCCATGGGAAGAGTGTGAAGAAAGAACAACACCATACTGGCTCTGGGAGTATCAAGCCCGGTCATAGTGGGAAGAGGCCCATTAGCGAGTCTGGTTCATGGAAGGGCAAGATGCAGAAGATTGAAGACAAGAAGCCTAGCCATATTGTTCCATTCAAGGGCATATGCAAGTATTGTGACCATACAGGTCACAAGATGGAGGAGTGCTGGCGCAAGCTGGGTGCCAGTTTACGTTGTGGTAGTAGGGACCACCGTATTCCCGAGTGTCCTCTTTTATCTGAGCAAGCTACCCCGGTGAAACCGCATGGAATCAGGAAGCAGCAAGGCAAGCTCCAGGCTCTATAAGAAGACGAGACAGGACCCGCCGTGGAGAGTGGACTTGTCGAAGGTACTCTTATTATACATGATAAATCAACTTTTGTTCTTTTTGATACTGGTGCCACGCATTCTTTTATTTCTTAGAGATTTACGAAGTCTTTAGCTGTGAAGCCAGTTTTGATGAATTCTCCGTTAGAGATTTCGACCCCTATTGGTTCCAGATCAGCAATTAAGTATTTCTATCCTTCCAGTAGGGTCATGATCAATGAACAAAACTTGCCAGCTGATTTAGTCTGTATGGATATGAAGGATTATGATGTAATCCTAGGAGCAGATTGGTTGGCTAAGTATGAGGCCAATGTTCAATGCAGATCTAGTTCTGTGTCTTTCACTGGACACCCTGGACTTTCTTTTATAGGAATTAGACACCATAAGTCTGTTCCACTTATTTCGACTCTTTGAGCTGATAAGCTGATGAGGAGAGGATGTAAGGCTTTTCTAGCCTTTGTTTATGTGACCCCTGAGCAGAAGATTGAGATTGAGGATTTTTCTATCGTCTGAGATTTTCCAGATGTCTTTCCTGAGGAAGTGGCAGGACTTCCTCTTGAAAGGGAAGTTATCTTTTCTGTTGATCTAATTCCTGGTGTGACTCCTATTTCTAAAGCTTCTTATCGTATGTCTCCTGCGGAGCTAAGGGAACTAAAGCAACAGTTGATGGAACTGCTTGAGAAAGGGTTCATTCGTCCAAGTACTTCTCCGTGGGGAGCCCCTGTATTATTCGTCCGGAAGAAGGATGGTTCGATGAGGTTGTGCATCGATTATCGGCAATTGAACCAATTGACTATCAAGAACAAATATCCATTTCCAATGATTGATGAGTTATTTTGATGGGAATCGACGCCGAGCATGTATAATTTCTTTTACATTTATGTCCTTTTAGTTCGTTTTTATATCCTTGGGAAAGTATGTACACAAATCTCAGGCTTTATAAGCCAATGAGTCATTCCCATGGCTTGTGTGGGTTTTTGTGCAATTATGTAGTAGGTCCAGCTAGGGGGCCCTCAGCCCTTTCCCATTGGTCCATGTCACCTTGTGGGGCTGGTCAACCATCCTAGGTGGACATCTAGAAGGTTGGACTAGTCATATGGACATATGGGAGACAAATGGGTCAACATTCCAAAGGTAGGACACCTACCCCTTCCACCCCTTTCATATAGTCAATAGGCCGCCCCCTTCTTGTTTATTTAATTTTATTTTGTGTGTGTTGTTCACACTTCATCCCAGCCCTTCATTCCCCATCCCTAGATCTAAGGGTCTACATTAGATTTGATACCTAGCATATAAAAGGTTGTATTTTCCATTTGTTGGCATTAATGAAGAGAAAATTGTTAGAAAATCAAGAGTGCTTCTTGTGCCCCTCCTCTCTCCCCTGGTGTTCATCTCCTCCAACCCCCAATTCTAGAGTGGTTTCATCTCTATCCTCTCCCCTCAATCTCTGGTTGTGATCTGTGTCATCGCCATCGCCGTTCGTGCCGCCATCGGACTGCCATCGAGCCACCGTCGAAGTTCTGTCTTCAACCAACAACAGCCCATTCCACGAAATTCTGTAGTCTGCCCCGAGCTTTTCTTGATCTAAAAATTTTATGGTGTGTTCCTATCTTCAATCCCCACCACCACAAACACAATCCCGTCCAAATCCATCATTTACTATTTTTCAAATTTCATGTGTTTCTATTTCCCAGTTTTGTCCAGTTTTAGATCTGTGTGACAGCACCCCTGTAATCCCCCCCTCCGACCCTCTTGTTGATTTTTCCAAACCCTCCCAATTTTACTGAGCGTTCTTTCCACCGTCCCCTCACTCCATGAATTTTCCTGATTTTTGATCAGCCTTCCATCCATTTTTCAAAATTCGTTCTCAGAGCTAGCTACAGTGCTGTCCACCTATTTCCAAATCCGACCTCTATCTACTGAAAAAATCATACCAATTAGTAGCCACCTCCAATCAGTCCACAAAAAATATTTCCATCTTCTTTGTTCAAAATCCTATAACTTTTGTGAAGAGCTCAGGAGCTGAATCGGACATCTACTTTGCGTTCCACGGCAGTTCTCAGACAAGTTCTCTGCAGATCTGAGAGTTCGGCTACTGTACACTAGGAACTCAAAAATTTAATAAAGCCCAGATCCGTGCAGATGCAGGTCTGATCTCCAGGCCTAGGTTGAAGGACTTCAAGGTATCTTTCCAACGGCACCAGTTTCAAGTCGATCTGACATCGGGGCTGATCGCAGCGTCCGTTCTCGCCGGAGCGCGCGCCGGAAAACAGAACCGGCAGATCCGTGGCCGGTTATTCCGACCGGTGCCGAACGGAGCCGCCCGGCCTCCGATCGACGTTCCAGCATGCCGCCAGCCCAGGGAACGCTTCCCCAAGTGTCCGCACCATAGTGGTGCCACCGGGCCCCACACGGCCCCTCCGGACAGCACGTGGGCCCCACAGCCACAAGTTCGGGTGCTGCCGAAGAGACGCGAGAAGCCGCCCGTCAACCCAAATTCGGTCCTCCCAGACCCCATTGTGTCGCCCTTTACCTCCATGCGTGGAGTGGGCAGTGCTTCATTGCTGTAACAAGTGTGTAATATTATTCCGGGAGTACGGGTTTCGGCTGGGTCCGTCGTCCCCACGCCGAGCGCGTGCAGGTATTGTTTTCGCTCCCTTCTCGACATTTTGCTTACTTCATATATATTTGTTTATGCCGCTGCTAGAGAGCATGTGTAGGGATAATTAGCTCGCTTTATATTTATATCACCACTGCTGCGAGAGAGAGCGTTACCGTCCTGTGACCCGATCCAGGCACAAAAGAGAATTGACCACCCTAGCTCTTGCCGGTTTCTCAACCGTGCACGTCCGACGCTTCCCTCGTTAAGGGACAATCACGAGCGTACCTAGAGTCCGAGGACTGTTGTCGTGTCCTTGGTCTCGTCCCGCATCATATTTGATCAGATAGAAGGAGCTCAGTATTTTTCTAAGATTGACCTTTGATCTGGATATCATCAGTTACGAATTAAGGAAGAGGATATCTATAAAACAGCCTTCCGCAGCAGGTCTGAGCATTTCAAATTTTTAGTAATGCCTTTTGGGCTAACGAATGCACCTGCAGCTTTCATGCAGCTGATGAACGATGTGGTTCGGCCTTATCTTGATCAATGGGTCGTGGTGTTCATTGATGACATCTTGATTTATTCTAAGAATGAGGAGGAGCATGCTGAACATTTGAGGATGGCATTGCAACTATTGAGAGATCATCAGTTATATGCCAAGTTTAATAAGTGTAATTTCTGACTGCAAGAGGTGTCCTCTCTAGGGCATATCATCACAAAAGACGGTATTTCGGTTGATCCTTCGAAGGTAGAGGCAGTAAAGAATTGGGCTAAGCCTACTAATGTGACTGAGGTGAGAAGTTTCCTAGGCCTAGTAGGTTACTATCGAAGGTTTATTCAAGATTTCTCCAAAATTGCAGTACCTCTGACAAGATTAACCCGCAAGGAGATCAAATTTGATTGATCAGAAGATTGTGAGCAAAACTTTCAGACCTTGAAGGAATGTTTGACTACTGCAACTGTTTTGGCTTTACCTTTTGGAGAAGGAGGTTTTGTTGTATACACTGATGCTTCAGGTATTGGTTTAGGGTGTGTACTCATGCAGCACAGGAAAGTGATAGCCTAATCTTCTAGGCAGTTGAGGAAGCATGAAGAGAATTATCTTGTTCATGATTTGGAGCTAGCGACAGTGATGTTCACCTTGAAGATATGGAGGCACTACTTGTATGGAGAGGCATTTACGGTATTTTCAGATCATAAGAGTTTGAAATACTTGTTTTCTCAGAAGGAACTCAATATGAGACAGCGAAGATGGCTAGAGTATTTAAAGAACTTTTATTTCTCCATTGAGTATCATCCTGGAAAAGGTAATGTTGTGGCAGATGCCTTAAGCCGCAAGCCTATAGCTAAGTTGTCAAGCCTCATGTTACAAGAATGGAAATTGTTGGAGCAGTTAGCTAGTTTGGATCTTAATGTTGACAAGGATCGGATTATGATTGCCGAGATTCAACTTAAGCCCGAATTATTGATGGAAATCAAGTCTCTGCAAGATGATGACCCAGAGTTGGTAGAGATCAAAGGAAGCTTGAGTAACGGACCTGACTTCATGATGGCTGATGATGGAAGATTGTTATTTCAGGGAAGAACTTGTGTACCTGATGTAGCTGAGATAAAGAGTAAGATCCTTGAGGAATCGCATAGATCCAGATACACCATTCATCTTGGAGGTACTAAGATGTTTAAGGATTTGAAAAGATCTTTTTGGTGGCCGAATATGAAAAGAGAAGTTGCGGACTTCGTAAGTAGATGTTTGGTTTGTCAGCAAGTTAAGGCTGAGCATTTCAGACCAGCAGGGAAATTGAAACCCCTTGATATACCCCAATGGAAGTGGGAGTGCATTGGCATGGATTTATTATGGGTCTACCTAGGACTCGTAGTGGATTTGATGTAATATGGGTGATTATCAACAGATTGACAAAATCTGCTCATTTCTTATCTATTAAGTCTAAATGGACAGTCGATGTATTGGCTACTTTGTATATGAAGGAAGTGGTAAGATTACATGGTATACCATTCAGCATTGTGTCTGATAGAGACCCCAGGTTCGCTTCTCATTTTTGTAAAGGATTGCAAGAGTCCTTGGGAACTCGTCTGAATTTTAGTTCTGCTTTCCATCCAAAAACAGACGGACAGACTAAAAGGACCAACCAGATAGTGGAAGATATGCTTAGAGCCTGCATAATTGACTTTGAAGGTAGTTGGAGTGATCATTTGGCATTAGTTGAATTCGCCTGCAACAACAGTTACCAGTCCAGCATTCAGATGGCTCCATTTAAAGCTTTGTATGGTAGATGCTGTCGATCCCCGTTATGTTGGGACGAGGTAGGTGAGAAGCAATGGCTTGGACCAGATCTCATTTCCGAATCGTCCAAGAACATCCGTATTATCAGATATCGGTTGCAAGTAGCATAATTAAGACCGAAGTGTTATGCCGACACTAGGAGGAGAGTTTTGGAATTTTAGGTTGGTGAGCATGTGTTTTTAAAGGTTTCTCCTATGAGAGGAATTTGAAGGTTTGGTATTCAGGGCAAACTGAGTCCAAGATACATTGGTCCATTCAAGATTCTGGAAAGAGTGGGGGAGGTTGCTTACCGTTTGACACTACCACCTCAGTTATCTGGAGTACACAATATTTTCCATGTGTCTATGTTACGAAAATATGTGTATGATCCCACTCACATTATTCAGCATATGGACTTCAAATTGAAGGAAGATCTGACTTATGAAGAAAGACCGATCAAGATTTGGATCGGAAGCAACATCAACTCAGGAATCATTCCATAACGATGGTTAAAGTGCAGTGGAGTCGGCGCGGAACTGAAGAAGCTACTTGGGAGTCAAAAGATACTATGCGGAGATAGTACCCTGACTTATTCTAGGTGAGCTGTCTCACTCCCTCTTTTTATTATTAAGTGCATTGAATTTGGAGGACCAAATTCCTTAAGTGGGGGAGAGTGTAATACCCCAAAATTCTAAGAAATTAATTAGAAATTTATTAATTAGAAATTCCTTAATAAATAGAATAAGCTAAATTTTGACTATTTTATAAATATCCATAAAAATTATATTCTTGTAGATGATAACACGTTTAACAAACTTGTCTTCTATGGCCAACCCAAATAAAATCTGTAAGTAGGCCGAATTAGTGGATTGAGCCCATATTAAATACTTAGTTTACCATACCTTGAAACGCCAAATTCGAGCCCAATACTCCATCAAATGAGCCCAAACCGGTGGTAAATGAAAGGCCAGGATGAGAGGATCATTTCCCCTCTCTTAATCTCCCGAAACCCTAACCCTAGGAGATGCAATCGGTGGAGTTTGGATCGAGTCAACTTTTACGGCGGCGTTCACATTAACCCGACTTGCGTGGACGAATACTCCGCGCATAGAACCCTCCAGAAGACGTGTGACCTATTAAAATGAAGCTCTCTAACATTAGAATCGATTAGAACCAGTGGCGGCTGTAGAGGAGCTGGATCGAGGGAGATCTCCAGCGATTAGTGGCTGCGTGTATCGGCATCTTGGGTTTTCTTTCTCCTTCCTTCTTCATCCGATTCAGGTAGGTGATAGCAAGCCAAACCCTACAAATAATATATGGTTGGAAGCATCATCGTGTCAGCTTTTTATTGATGTAGCAAGCCCTAAATTTTATCAAGTGTTCTGCAATTATTTTAGATTTTAGTAGAAGCATGTCAGAACTAGGGTTATAATTGTTCCCTTTCTATTAAGTAGTAATTTCAGGCTGTAAACATAAAATTGATTCATGAATCTTGTAGAGTTTTTCGTGCTCTTTCTTTTGGTAGTAAAATCCTCAAATTCCATGCTTTATATCGTGCGAATTCCATGTTTTAGTTCTGACCCTAGAAACCTCACCGTAGTAGGGCAAGGCGAAAGGGCAGCGACCTGTCTAGACTTGTGCCGCCACACGATAGACCGCGCATCCAAGACAGGCGGTCTGTTGTGGACCGTTTAAAGGTTTCTATCTCTGATCGTTTCCCTGGTACGTGCGGCCGGATACCAACCGCATGTCTATCCTATGGCCAGTTCCAGACCGCACATCCCTTCTAGCGGCACCCTACCGACCGTCCATCTCCAGCAGGCCTTCGGACCTGAGGGGGCATGAGCGGCCTGTCTGTGACCGTCCATGGAGATGTAAGGTCCAGAACCGACTGCACATCTATAACAGAATAGATTAAATTGTCATTACAGCATGTTATGTTAAGTAGATTAGTGGTAAATTGCATGTTAGCAACACGCCTACTAAACTGTAATTCATGATAGTAAATAATTCTTGCTGATTTATTTAATTAGAGCTTGATCTTGATTCATCTTTCTAATGAATGTCAATCTTAATTGTGAATCCTTTATAATTGAAATGGCTATTAGGTTTACACTTGTATAACCTTAGACCTGAACCGTTAAACTTGAACCTTTATTATCCCCTGGATTTGAATTTGGACTCAATCGAATTGCTGTGATTTGAGTTAGTCTGAAATGGACTAGCAGGGACATGCGCGGCTTATAGTCGATCGCATATCTTCCTGAACGGCCCAGTGGCGACCGTTCATCCCTGGCTAATGCCAATTAGTCTTGGCCGATTATCCTTGACCTATCTTCGGCCAATTCCTGATTTTATCAGCCCAGTAGACCCTAGGCCGACCAGTAGATAGTGGGCTGGACTCTGGTTCAGCTCCACCCTGCCTATGGCAGCCCGGGAGCCAACTTGGGCGAATTTCTTGATTATTGTTAGACCCTGTGTTGTGCGGCCAGTAATGGCCCATACATCTTTTAGGCGGCTCTTAATTGACCGTTCAATTAATGAGCGGCTTTGTCAGGACCGTATATCCTGTCCTTGATTTATGAACTTCTGGCCTTGTGCGGCCCAAGAATTACCATTCATATTGAAGAGCGGCCCTTAACCAGCCGTTCAACCTTGACCTCGCGAAGGCTGAACCCAGCCCAGTTCCTGTTCAGTGCGGCCCAGAGTCGACCACACAAGTGCTTGAGCGGCCCAGTAGTGACCGCATATCATCCAGAGATGAGTTTTCTCCGTGTTTTATGGTTTTGAATCCAAGAACATGATGGTTCTTGATAACTTGAACTCCTGGACAGAAATTCTAGACAGTATCTCTTCAACTTAGCCTTGGGATGTTCCGAGGTAAGTTTATACTCGATTTTGGTCATTTAACTTCATTAAAGTCTTGACGGAACTTGGGAACTTGGATCCAATAAATCAATGCCAACGCATCATAGGGGCCCGCTCTGGTCCTGGGGAGAGCGCCCGAAAAGTACTTGTGCCCATAAGAGTTTGTAATGACATGGTGAGGCATTGCACCGAGTGCATGACTAGCGTGATGTCTATGACAATGATCTCTTACTTGAATTGTGTTCTACTTGGTTATATTCTTACTTGTTGGCCAATTTCCTACAATTTCCTGTTATTAATATTCTTCAAAATCTTTCTATTCTTGTAGTTATATCATTCTGCCATATTATTATTTCATTTCATTCTTAGCACTTTCTTTTTATGTTGTTTCATCCGTTCATCATTTCTTTTCTTCCGTTTCATATAACATGTAATTAATTGGTTAATTGTTTACACTTGACTGTTGTTACCTACTGAGCGTTCGCTCATATAGTTGTTTTCCCCCTTTCCAGACAGCTCAGGTGAAGATTCACAGATGGATGGGAGTGGGAAAGAGTGATGACTTGGAGTGTACCAGTTAGTAGATGTTGAGATTGTTATAGTTGTTTTGCTTCTAGCAATGTCTTGGAGCTTGTGTTAGTTATTGTAACGGAGTCGAGTTGAGGTTATGCATGATATGTTTAAGTCGGTTTGATGGTTATTGTAATAGATTTGGAGTTATTTCTGTTCATGACGTTATGTAAATACTTAGCTTAGCATGTTATCATTATTTGCTTTTTCTACTGCCAGTCCCAATATTCCGCGTCGGGGCGTGACAAGTTGATTCTATGAATTTGACATTTTGGTTAGTTGTAATAATCGATAGCTCAAACTATTTATGTTAGTCTCAAGTCTAATCTTAGTCATTTGCACACTCTTTAAATTGTCTAAGGAAGATCTCCACTAATTACCTAGATCGCTTTGGTTCTATATAAAGGACTATCGTGCCACGGGTAATCTTCCGCGCTCGGGACGTGACAGCTCTTTCTTGGTATCAGAGCCTAGGATTACTGCTTCCTAGGTAAAAACCCGAGTCTAAAGATATAAATGTCGAATAGAAATGTCTAAGGATAGGTTTAGACCTTACCTGGTAAGATTCCTAGGTAAGTCTAACGATAGAATTGTTTAAGCATTGGTTTAGATCATACCTGGTGAGATGGGTAAAGCCATGGGTTAAGTTTAATAACGACAATTGACCGTTAACCCTAAAACTCAATATTTATTACACGTTAATTCTTTTGTAGGATTATGGCCGCTGAAAGAGCACAATGGCGCGAGATGCAGCACACTGTGCAGGGACTTATGCAGGCGCTACAGCAAGTGGCGCAAGGCGGTGCTGGCGGTGCTCACCGCGGAGCTGGTGACCTTCACCCGGATTTTCGTAACATCAATCCACCAAGATTCACGGGTTCGGTGGACCTCGATGATGCCGAGAATTGGCTGAAGGAAATTGAGAGGATCTTCCGTGTAATGTAATGCACGGATGCAGAGAAGGTTCTATTGGCTACGTTCCAACTGGAACGGGATGCTCGTTGCTGGTGGGAATCCGTAGAAGCAACACTGCCCGACAACCATGTCACTTGGGCGGAGTTTGTTGAACACTACAACATCAAGTATTTTTCTAACCGTGTGCGAGAAAAGAAGGCCGCGGAATTTGCCGTGTTAAAGCAAGGGCGCTTGAAGGTGGCCGAATATGAGGCCCAATTCTCAAGACTTTCCCGATATGCACCCCACTTGGTGTGTACGGAAAGGATGAAGTCAAAGAGATTCCTCAATGGGCTTCCGCCCCAATATATTACACAGCTTGCACCGATAGACATCCAAGTCTATTTAGAAATGGTTCGGCGTGCTCAATTGCTAGAAGATGCCACTGAATTCTCTGAAATGATTCGAGGCAAGGACAAGAAGGAACCCGCCACAAGTCTGGGAAACTTCAAACCACCATTTGGCAAGAAGCGGTTCTTCAATGGAGGAGAATTTTCCAAAGAGAAGAGGTTCCAGAAAAGTAACAAGCCCTTCTTCACTATCGACAATAAGCCTTCCTCTGCCATCACACCTTCCAAGGAAATCTG
This sequence comes from Amorphophallus konjac, assembly GCA_022559845.1. Taxonomy (NCBI): domain Eukaryota; kingdom Viridiplantae; phylum Streptophyta; class Magnoliopsida; order Alismatales; family Araceae; genus Amorphophallus; species Amorphophallus konjac. The sequence continues at coordinate 131,712,352 of CM040128.1, forward strand.
CAAGTATTGTGACAAGACTGGTCATAAGACTGAGGAATGCTGGAAGAAACTAGGAGCATGTCTCCGATGTGGGAGTTGAGAGCATCAAATCCCCGATTGCCCCTTGATGAAGGAACAAGCCAACAAAGACGAGAAGCATCTGGTAAAGAAACAAGGCATTCTACAAGCTCTTCAAGGGACGGAACTCATGGAAGGAGGAATCGTGGAAGGTACATTAACTATTTTCTCTAAACCTACTAAAGTTCTATTTGATACTAGAGCAACTCATTCATTTGTTTCCAAGAGATTTACTGCCTCATTTTCTAAAGAACCTGAATGGTTAGATTTAGTAATATCTACACCTCTCGGAAACAAGTCTGATATCATGCATCACTACCCAAGTTGTGAGGTTATGGTTCAAGGTAGCAATCTGTCGGTCGACCTTATATGCCTTGATATGAAGGATTATGATGCCATATTAGGCGCTGACTGGTTATCCATCTACCAAGCAATGGTAGATTACCGGCACGGCAAGGTAACATTTGCGGATTATCCCGAGTTGGTTTATGTTAGCCCTCGGAATAAATCCCCTCTCATCTCGGCTCTCCGAGCTAGCAAACTTGTGAGTAAAGGATGTGTGGCTTTCATAGCTTTTATGACTGCCACGGAGGTCGAGAAGACTGGAATTGAAGACATCCGAGTAATTCGGGACTTTCCCGATGTATTTCCAGAAGAATTATCTGGTTTACCCCCGGAAAGGGAATTGTCGTTCACAATCGACATTGTTCCTGGTGCCAGTCCTGTTTATAAGGCACCCTATAGGATGTCTCCTGCTGAACTGAAGGAGCTAAAGGAGCAGCTGATGGATTTATTGAAAAAGGGTTTCATTAGGCCGAGTACTTCCCCCTGGGGAGCACACGTGCTCTTTGTTAAAAAGAAGGATGGAACATTGAGGCTATGCATTGATTATCGGCAGTTGAACCATCTTACAATCAAGAACAAGTACCCGCTGTCGAGAATTGATGAGTTTTTTGACCCATTATCTGGAGCTAATTACTTCTCCAAAATTGATCTTTGGTCTGGTTACCACCAATTGAGGATTAAAGAAGAAGACATTTATAAAACTACATTTCAATGTAGGTATGAGCATTATGAATTTACTGTTATGCCTTTTGGACTAACGAATGCCCCCACAGCTTTTATACAGTTAATGAACAACATCTACAGGCCCTATTTAGACCAATTTATTGTGGTCTTTATCGATGATATATTGATCTATTCAAAAACTGAACAAGATCAAAAAGTGCATCTTGAGAGTACATTACAAATATTGCGAGACAATAAATTATATGCCAAATTCAGCAGGTGCCAGTTCTGGCTTGAAGAAGTGTCCTTCTTAGGCCATGTGATCTCGAAGAATGGAATTTCTGTTGATCATGCGAAGGTCGAAGCCGTACAGAATTGGGGATGACCAACGAATGCAACAGAGATTCGTAGCTTCTTGGGTCTAGCTGGCTACTACTGGCGTTTTATTAAGGACTTCTCCAAGATTGCTGTCCCTCTTACCAGATTGACTCGCAAGGAAGTGCCTTATGAATGGAGTGAAGACTGTGAGAAGAGTTTCTTAACTTCGAAGGATCTCTTGACTACTACTCCGGTCTTATCTCTACCAATTGAAGGAGAGAAGTAAGAGGTATATACTGATGCATCTGGCATCAGCCTCGGATGTGTATTGATGCAGAATGGAAGAGTCATTGCATACTCTTCCCGGCAATTAAAGAAGCATGAAGAAAACTACCCTGTGCATGATTTAGAGCTAGCCGTAGTGGTATTGGCTTTAAAGATCTGGAGGCACTATCTATACGGAGAGCAATTCACAGTATACTTCGATCATAAAAGCCTCAAATACTTATTCTCTCAGAAGGAGTTGAACATGCGACAAAGGCGTTGGCTCGAGTATCTCAAGAATTTTGACTTCATTATACAATATCATCCTGGTAAGGGTAATTCTGTAGCATATGCCCTTAGTCGGAAGCCGAGAGCCCTAGTAGCCAACTGTATGGTTCAAGAATGGAAGCTGCTAGAAAAATTCTCTGAACTCAATATAAGCATGGATGAGAATGACAGGTGTATCACTCTATCTCTCATAAGTGTGCATCCGGATTTGCTAGCTAAAATCAAGAGGTTGCAAGAAGAAGATACTACCCTAGTGGAAATAAAAGAGAAGCTAGACTAGAAATCCGATTTCAAGTTGACACTCGATGGCAGATTATTATACCATGAATGGACATGTGTACCAGACAGTCTTGAGCTGAAGAAGAGGATTCTTGAAGAAGCTCACTGATCGAGGTATACGATCCACCCTGGAGCCACTAAGATGTATTAAGACATAAAAAGAACCTTTTGGTGGCCCAACATGAAAAGGGAGATAGCAGACTTCGTGTCTAGATGCTTGACATGCCAACAGGTGAAGGCAGAACATCAGAAACCCGCTGGAAGACTACATCCACTAGATATCCCCAAGTGGAAATGGGAATACATCTGTATGGACTTTATCATGGGTTTGCCCAAGTCTAGGGGCGGATATGATGGAATTTGGGTAATCATCGATCGCCTTACTAAATCGGCTCATTTCTTGCCTATCAAGAGTCGATGGTCAGTTGATGTTCTTGTGGCCTTATATATCAAGGAGGTTACTAGATTCCATGGAATTCCTGTGTCTATAGTATCTGATTGAGACCCGTCCTTTACTTCTCATTTTTGGAAGGGTCTACAACACTCTCTGGGAACGAAACTCAACTTTAGCACTGCTTTTCATCCCCAGACAGATGGTCAGACTGAAAGAACAATCAGGTTGTTGAAGATATGTTAAGGGCATGCATTATAGATTTCCTCGGAAGTTGGCATGATCACATACCCCTAGCCGAATTTGCCTACAATAACCGCTATCAAGCCAGTATCCAGATGGCACCTTTCGAGGCGCTTCATGGCAGGAGTTGTCGATCTCCAATATGCTGGGATGAAGTCGGTGAAAGACAACTTCTAGGCCCAGATATGGTTAGAGATTCAACTAAAAAGATACACCTTATCAGAGAGAGACTCAAGGTAGCTCAGTGTAGGCAAAAATCTTATGCTGATAACCGAAGGAGAGATTTAGAATTTCAAGTGGGTGACCATGTATTTCTCAAGGTATCTCCCGGCCGAGGTATTAAGAAGATTCGGTGTTAAGGGTAAGCTTACACCAAGGTTTATCGGTCCATTTGAAGTATTAGAAAGAGTGGGCGAGGTGGCTTACCGTATTGCCTTACCTCCTCAAGTCTCGGAAGTGCACAATGTATTTCATATATCTATGCTGAAGAAATATGTGCACGACCCTTCTCACGTCATCGACAATGCTGATTTAGTGATTCAAAGGGGTCTTACTTATGAGCAATGGCCGATGCGGATTGTGACGACCCAGAGCTCCAGATACCGATATACCGATAACATCGATACATCGATACCAAGAACTGCGGAAGCCACCCAAGAGGCTGATGAGGCCCCTGAAGGGTTAAAGGAGTGTGCTGAGGAGTTGCATAACGAATTGGGACCGCAGGCGCACAATATTAATTAGGACAACAATTAATAAATAAGTGTGAAAGTAATTTAAAATATCAGAGTGGTAAAATATATACAATAGTCCAGATTTACAGATAAAAAGAGGTCCACTGCACAACTACATGGGTCTTACAGTCATGAGGTGCGCACAGGCCTGTAATCCTTCCACCGTCAAGAGCGGGAGGTTGTCCCTGCTCTGTGAAACCAGCCTCATGCGGTGCCCTCCTCTGCAGAGACCAATTAGCCTGCAAGCTTTCGCCCGGACCAACTGGCCTAACTACCAGACTTGGAATGGGCAAGCTAGAAGAGAGCGCACCGCACCCACCCATCAAAGCGTGACCATATGTCCAAACATCATCTTAATACCACCGCTCGGGTGACAAGCTCGTGCGACCAAGCTCGGTGGAAGGATTACAGGTTGGTGCACACCTCACGACTACAAGAGCCGTGTAGTTGTGCAGTGGACCTATTTTTATCTATAAATCTGGACTATTGTATATATTTTACCACTCTGATATTTTAAATTACTTCCGCACTTATTTATTAATTGTTGTCCTAATTAATATTGCGCGCCTGCGGTCCCAATTCATTATGCAACTCCTCAGCAAACTCCTTTAACCCTTCAAGGGCCTCATCAGCCTCTTGGGTGGCTTCCCCAGTTCTTGGTATCGGTGTATCGATGTTATCGGTATATTGGTATCCGGAGATGGAAATGGCGAGGACTCGAGGGCTTTCTCAAGCAAGAATGGTGCATCCGACTGTGCAGTTTCAGCCGACTTTCCCGCCGTCTGTCCCAGGAGTTCCTTCTACCATTCCTGTTGTTAGCGGTGTCTCTTCTCCTGCTGATTCCCGTTTCCAGCAATTCAAGAATAAGAAGTCGAAGAGGAAGTTTGAGCATTCGGCGCCTTCCGATTGAAGTCAGTTGTCCGTCCTTCTGTTCGACCGCGCCAAGATTTTTTCGATGGTCAGCAGCGTCCGTGTCGGAGGTGTGGTGGCAGTCATCCAGGCGTGTCGTGTTCTTTGCCGATCGTTTGTTTCCGCTCTGATCAGTCGGGTCACGTAGTTCGAGATTGTCTGCTGAGGCCGAAACCGGTGCAGTTCTCGCAAGTTACCCAGCTGCAGCAGCCCCAGTTTCATCTTCCTCCGCCGCCTCAACCTCAGCCGTCTTATCTGCCTGCTCCAGTTCCTTCCTAACAGTCTTCTGCAGCCGGCCGTCCTCCGAGAGGCAGGGTCACTCACATCACTCGTGCAGAAGTTGTGGCAGCTAATCTGGTAGAAGGTACAGTTTCGATTTTTGGTCGTCCAGCTCATGTTCTTTTCGATTCTGGCGCTACTCATTCTTTTGTGTCTGAGGATTTTATTGCTTGCATTAAGGAGCCGATGGCCGAAGTGTCCTGTGAGTTGCTCGTTGAGTTACCCTCTGGAGATTTCATGTCCACTCCAGTGTGCCTGGAAGATTCCCCTATTGTCGTTAGCAATCGGCAGATGCCTGTGAAGCTTTATGCATTGCAATTGGCCTAATATGACGCTATTCTAGGCATGGACTGGCTGGAATTGTATTGTGATGTGGTTGACTACAGATACAAGCGAGTCTATTTTATGCCACGCGGAAAACCAACCTTCTATTTCCAAGGTATCTGTTTCTGTTCCTTTCGTTTATTTATTCCTGCCATTAGGTGTAATCTTCTTCCAGTTTCCTCCTTGTCCTTCCGTTTAATTTCGGGGATGAAATTCTTTTTAGGGGGGAGGGACTGTAAGACCCGTGTAGTTGTGCAGTGGACCTCTTTTTATCTGTAAATCTGGACTATTGTATATATTTTACCACTCTGATATTTTAAATTGCTTCCGCACTTATTTATTAATTGTTGTCCTAATTAATATTGCGCGCCTACGGTCCCAATTCGTTATGCAACTCCTCTGCAAACTCCTTTAACCCTTCAGGGGCCTCATCAGCCTCTTGGGTGGCTTCCCTAGTTCTTGGTATCGGTGTATCGATGTTATCGGTATATCGGTATCCGGAGCTCTGGGTCGTCACACGGATCCTCAATAGAGAAGTCCGAGTTCTAAGGAGCACCTGGGTTACCCCTCGGGGGTTCACATAGCTGATAAGTGTGTAATTTTACATGTTAATTAATGTTATAACACACTTTTATGAGCTTTAATATGCATCACTATGCATTTAGCACACTAAATTTTAATTTTAGATCAAAATGTGTAATTGCCTGATTTAATTAATTTTGATTCTATTTTGCAGGCACAAAGAAAGAAAGACAACAAGAAGAATGAAACGAACACAAATAAGAAGACAAATGGGCCGAAGCCCATTTACACATCCAAAAGCCCATGCTCTACCAAGCCCAATCTTAGTTCAAATAAAACGAAAGAAAAAAAATAAGAAAAAAGAAAAGCAAAATAATTGTTTATATATATATTAGATATATATAGATATATATATGATATATATATATATATATTATATAGATAGATAGATATATATATATATACTTGATATAATATATATATATATATCAAGTATATATATATATATCTATCTATCTATATAATATATATATAACATATATATCTATATATATACTTGATATATATATATATATATATATGATATATATATGTTTGATTTATATAGATATATATATATATATATATATATGATATATATATTTGATAAGATATATATATATATAAGGCTTTACGATGGGCAACACGCCATTGAAATGGCTTCACAACATGCTTGCCACCGCAGCTTCAAACATGGCTAGCGTCCAAGGGTCCATTGCTTCACAAGGCTTCACATTGGTTGGCCAATGCACAAAGGCTTTCACCACAATGCATGGCTCCTCTTCAAGCATGCAGACAATGCAAATCGGCCAAACAAAGGACGGCAGGGGCTCTTCAAATGGCTAGTCCACGATGGGCTCTTCAACATGGTCTTCACGTGGGCATAAGGCCAGCTTCTTCAGCAGGCGGGCCATGCGGGGTCCTTCAACGCGGCCAAGGCATCAGCATGAGAGCGAATAGCAGCTTCTCCACGCGGCGGCTCCTTTGCGCGGGGTCAACGTGGTGGCCAGGGGGCTGACGCGGCTTCGGGCAAGGCGGTCGACCGGCAGCTTCACACATGGCAGTTGGCCAGCAGCAGGTGGCTTACGTGGGAAAAGGAAACAAAGGCCAACGGCCTCTCTTCTTCAGGCTTCGGGCGTCTTCATGTCGGCAGAAAGGCAGCGGTCCAAGCTGCAAAGCTAGCGGGGTTCACGTGGCAGGTCGGCAACAGGCTTCGCATGTAGAGCAGGGTCTTCACACCAAAAGCGACCGCAGCGTATGCAGACTTCACACGGGCTGCCAACAGTTGAAAAGAGAGAAGAAGAGATATAAAGGTTGGTGGCCAACCAATCTCTCACACACTTATTCAAAGTGGGTAGAAAATGTTTGGTGGGCTTGAGTTTTTCAACAAAAATGGCAAGAAAGGAAATGGGTGTTCACATGAAAGCAAATAGTGTAATTTTGGCCCTATAAAATGGTGTCCTATTGTGTATGGAGAGGAGGTTCTCTTTTGTGAAGGATGGTTACGTAGGTTTTGTTTAGGAGTGTTAGTTTGTTAGTTTATGTTGTGATTATTGTAAGTTCTTGAGAATTTTAGCCTTTCGTAACTCTTTACATGCTTTTTTGAGCTTCATTTCAATTTCGTGTCTTCTGTAAACTTGTTCATCCTTAAATGTTCTACATTTTCTTCTTGTACCTCTTCCTCTAATTCTTCTTCGTTTTCAAGTTATTGCATATTTTTCTCCTTATCTCACCTTATTTTCAGTATAATTTTCCCTATGTTGTTCTTCCATTCACCTGCATCTCTTCCCTATTTCTTCACACACCCCAAGTCGGTTATTCATCTTTCGATCCTCTCACGGCGGCGTTCTACATAAAAACGGGGCGGCAATCAAAGGCTCGACACGGCGTGGACGGCGTCAATCTTCCAAATCCTCGGCTACATTTCTTCCACTTATTCTTTTAATTTCATATTATACCCTTGATCTTTGTAGTTGTAATTTTCATTTCCATAAAAATAAAAATTCATGTTGACAATCTATCTGTTCCAAATTTCTCTTCTCAACCCCTCTCAATTTCTTTAGTTAAATTTATTTCCCGTGCATGTTGATTCTCTATTTTTGTATAAACGCACTCAAAATTAATAATTCTTTCTCAAATACATGGATTTTCCAACTAAACTTAATTGAAAATATTTCCTCCTCGTGGGATCGACCCGTTCTTACCACTTTACTAGTGTTTTCAAATCTATTTAAGTGAGTGAGTGCGATTTTATAAATTTTAAAATTGTATGTTGCACGGCATTTTTAAACGACGGGTGCCGAGAGTATCAATAGCCAGGCGACGGTGGCGGAACCAATCGTCCCCGGAAGCTTTCTTTACTGCCTTTACCGAGACTTTTGTCTTAGGAATTTTTTGCTACTATTCTACATAGAACGGCGCATTTAACATGTGACATTCAAATACTTCAAACGGGTGGAGGTCGGCAAATATCCTTTCCTCCTTTCCTTCATGGTTATATTTGGTACATTGGTGGAGAGTTGAAGGTACCACCATATTTTTATGCAGCCAAAGACGGTCAAGTAGCACCTTGTACGTGGAATTTGAATTTATTACATGGAACTGGACCTTTGTAATGAAGTCTGCCATGGCGAGAGTGAATTCTGCCACGCCGAGCGAGACTTCAGACTTCTGATTGAAGCCCGTGATGCGCATATCCCCGACCTTGTCCAGGTGAACATTAATGTAATATTTTTTAAATATCTTATAGGGGTGTATATTGACAGCTACCCCCGGGTCTACCAGAATCCGACTCAGCGGCTGGCGATTCAATTGCCCCTCATGTATAGGGGTCTGTTGTGCTCAACAGTCGGCAATAGTATGTCTTCCTCAATGAATGTGATATTTGTCGAAGGCAATGCCTCGGCCAAACAGCGCTCGTAGTAGGCAGGCGTCTGCAAAGCAGTGATAATCGCCTATCGAGTCTCGTCACATAGGGATAGGATTTCCCAGATGGTGAATCGAGCAGGAAGCTTTTGCAAAAGTTTCATGATTCTGCTACCTGCTTGGACATTTGACAGCTTCATCTCTTCCGCCCATTTCGGTCTGGAGGAGGCTTGATCAGTGGCCCCTGATGCGCCTGCTTCGTCAACCTCCGGTTCGGGGTCCTCTTGTGGTTCAGCAGCTTCACCCGACGGTTTGTTGGCGTCTATCTCTGCTTTGGCTTTATCTCCCTTTGTTTGGGTCGACTGCTGCTGAGGTCATGGGGGTAGGTTCCCAGCTGCGGGGATGGCTTCACGGCAGGGTTGCTTGCCCTGGGACTTGTTGAGAAATTCTAGAAAGGAGGGAGTGCTGCTATTGCCCCCAACTGTTGACACCTAAAATATACAACGATAAAAGAAGAAGTCAAAGCAAGCTCAACACTTTGAAGATCAATCAAGGGTGCGGCTCCTATGTCATCCCTGGAAGTTCTAAGAATCAGAATAGAAGAAGATCCATTGCTCCTGACACTCTGTCTGGTTGAATCTATTTCTGGCCAAGCTGTTGCCCAGCACGGCTATCATTCAGATAGTCAAGCAGATTAAGACTATGTCAAGCCCCGGGCAATCATCTGCCTGCGGAAGAGGATCCTCAGAATATTCTGGTGCTCGTTAAGTAAGCTACAATAAGAGCAAATAGTCATTTTAAGAATCCAATATTGCCAACGAAGAAGGCCCATTCGTCAAGTCCTTGGTCGGCGCCGATACACTAATTAAATGGGCCCAAGCCCACAGCAGCAGCGCGCCGAGAAGCTACCCCCGAGCGCGCCGATGCCACACCATCCCGGGAAGATCCCTTGCCGATCGAAGAGAGCCAGCCCTCTATATAAACCCCATGCCTTCGACAGAGAAGATGGATCGAAGAGAAAAAAATAGATGAGAAGAAAAATCCAGAGCCAGAGCAAAGAAAAGAGACTAAGAGCACGCTGAAAGGGATCTGAAAGAGAGAGAGAGCAGTAGAGGCCTAAGTGAAGGAGATTCAAGGTGGGGTTCATCGGTCAAGCGCCCTCAGGGGCTATATTCTCCCCCTCCCCATTTGATATTTTAGTCTCCTTTTCTGTAATCGGCTTCTGAGCACTGTTCTTCTATCGGTGTTAAGCGTCGGCGCAGTCCGGCAGATTTTCAAGGGTCATTAGTCTATATGTATATTCCTGTAGTCTGATTCTCCTCTATACTAAACATGTGCGTTCTTTTGAATGAAATGAAATATGAGATTCTGGAGTTTTCTCCCTCTCTCCATCTCCCTGAAAACCATCGTATTTGATGGCTGTTATGTGTAGATTTTGATTCTGCTCTGTATGCATACCCCTCATACTACGTGAGTCTGTTTCTGTCACATCGTTGTTGTTTTCCCAACCTCACGATTGTGGTGAGAGTCTGAGACAGTTCATCTCATGGCCTCTCATTTGTGAAATACTGAGGGATACAATTGAATCCCGGTTCATGCGATTCAATAAATAATCAGCTCCTAACGGTGCTCCAGTGTGAAGGTACTCCCATCCTCAGGATGATCCGTTCCAGAATTGATCTTAGGGCTCCCTAGCCTTTCGAAACCCTCAGATAAAGCCTCTCAAAACCCTCATATAAAGCCTCTCAAACCCCCCAAAATCCATAACCTCATGAAGCCCTAAAAAACCCTCAAATCCTTCCTATCGGCGCCTGATGGCCTCCCGGCACAATCCTCTCTCGGCGCGGGTTCCGCGCCGAGTGATGAGCGCGTCGACGAATGTCTGCACTGGGCTAATCCACGTGCCGACTGCCTCTCCCTCCATCCTCCCAGGCCGATGCCCCCTCGCGCGCTGGCCGTGCCGACGCCCTCATGAGCCCCGAGCCTTATTATCCTTAGTGTAGAACCCTTACCATATCGGGGGGGAGTAATATCCCTTCACTCAAGCCCATGGGAGCTAAATCAATGGGGTTAACCCCTACATTCTACTAAGCATGATGTTTATTTTTCAACCCTACCGGCCTATGGAGTTCTGCCACTGCATGTTCTCCTATGGTCTCTTCAAGGGGATATTAATAAATGCCACAATGAGTGCACATTGTCCCGCTGAATTCTGATCCTCTTGGATCCCGGGCTACGCCCATCTTTCTTTTGTCCCATACTCCCCCTTTGGCACAGTCCAAAATAAGGGGAGATGCTGCCGAAATGAACTCTGATCTTCGGCATGCTACATCAGCTCCAAACCCCTTGGGATCTAAAGAGCCCTGCCTTTGCATGGTCTCTAGTGACTCCCTCTAGGGAATAAAAACATCAAACACCTCTGTGGACGAACACCATCTCGGATTAGTCCGTCTCAATTTTGTCCTACTTCGTGATATTCAGGCACTAGCATGCTCTGATGATCTATGGATTCCATCTTGCCTCTGCGTGGATGGTATCCTATTCCCACTTGGTATGATCCAAGATAAAGGGGACATGCTGTCGGATTCATTCTGTGATACACATAAATAAGATCAAGATCCGGGCACGTAATGCCGCAATGTTCTAATGCATCTTGTCATTCTGCTTATGCTTGCCTAGTTTCATAAAGAATAAACGTGTCTATCTCGTGCAGCATTCTCAATATGATCAAATAAAGCTAAAGTCATCCCATCCTGTACTCCCGGTATATCAAGTAGTGCGTGGTCGAAGGTCGGGCCGCGCCTGATCGGAAGCTATCATTATGCGTGAGAGTGGTTCTCGGACCTAAGTTCTCCCCCCCCCCCCCCCCCCGTACCGGGAACCAGGCAAATAAACCACAATAAAACTGCCAATTGCATGATCATGTGCATGCATCTCACATCCTGCAAATAATAATAAAAATGAGCATGAAAGTCTTATCTTGTTTTGCCCCCGGGGCCACTTTTACTTTGGCGATTAATCAAGGGTTGTCCTTCTTTGGAAGGGCGTAATTAACGTCATAGCCTTTATGGTATGACGGACTTCCGGTCCCGACCCAAGCCTCACAATCGACTAACTGAGTCAAATCGAGCGCATAATAAATTGTCACTCTGGTGGCTGGCACGCCTAATAAATAAATAAATAAATAACCTAAACAAATAAATAAATAAAATTATTAAATCAATAAAACCCATTCCCACAAGTTGGCACGCCCGGTGGGACTTGAGTCTTCCTTCACCTTTTTTCCAAAGTAAGGGGCCTGGCGGCCTCCCCAAAAGTTCTGACTGTGTGCTGATCTTACTTGTAGGAATTCAAATGGAGACTAGACTGATTTCTCTCGAGTTCGGCCAGCAAGTCATCGACAACCACGTTCGTGATGGGTACCTGGCGATGCCAACGATGTTCGGATCCCTGCCACCGGCGGTGGGCTTCCCAAACTATTTGGGGCTCGCATTCGTCGACTTGCTCCAGGTCGATGGTAAAGATGAGAAGACTATTGCGGTAGAAGCCACGAAGGTGCGAAAGAAGAAGAAATCACAAAAGACGGTTGTCTCATACACCGTTGTTCCATGCTATGTCCACCATGTGGATAGAAGGACCACTGTTCCTGCTGCTACTGGCGAGAGAAGGAAGAATTACCAAAGAAGTCGGGCTGTTGCACCCCGAGGGCGCCTATCAAGTTCGGGGAAGTCCATGCTGATTGGAGGAATGCGGGTGTACCTCAATGGTCGCCCGACTGAAGCACTACCCGACCGCATCATTCCGGCGGTCCCCACCAACAACAAGTTTCAAGTGCTGGCCACCAGGAGGGCCAACATGGAAATAGAAGAAAAGAAGCTGTTGGCACCTAAGCCGACAAGGTTCAAGCAGGTCTGGATGCCCAATAAAGTTCGAGGCCCAGCACCAGCCCCTGCGAAGGAAGAAGTTGCTGTTATGCACCCCAGGAGAGGGGGTAGGAAAGTTCAGATAAGAAAAGAAGAAGAAGAAGAGGAAGTGATTCCAATGGCTGTTCCCCACATGTCGAGGGCCTGGACCAGGCAGGCGTATGTATTTCGGTATCCCTTGAAAATGTATCAAGCTGCACGGATGACATGGCTGGCTTATCATCCGAAGACACAAGAGCGACTGGTGCCTCGAGCTGACCCCCAGAGGCATAGTCGAGAAGAAATGAATACAGTAGTCCAAGACTATTTCTACTGCCTGGGGAATTCATCCCTGGGACAGCAAAGGTTACTTCGTGCCATGGCCGCCGAAGAAGAAGAGGAAGATGACAAAGAAGAGATAATGCCAGGAGTATCATGTTCGGGCTCCAATGAGATTGAAGATGGCCAAAGGGCCGGATGTTCAAAGGATGCCCCGCAAAGGGGGGAAGAAAGAAACAGACTCTCTGTATTCGATCGATTGACCTTCCCTGGTCATGTCTGAAGAAGAGTTTGGAGGAAAAAAGGACAACTGCAAGTCTTTTCCTGTAACATGGCAGGGATTACTGGGGGGTATGGTGCTTTACCTGACCAGCCTGAAGAGATCGTCAAGCTGGCCCAAGGCCCAGACCCATAACAAGGCGAGGCCAAGCGGCAAGAGAGAAGCTAGTAGCATCTGATGATTCGCCAAGGATCACCACTCTAACTGTAAACGTGGTGACCTTAGAAGAAAAAGATGTGTCACTCTTGAACCCAGTTGAGGGGACATCTGGTCAGGTGACAGAGGATATGCCTATGGCTGCATCTCTGGACCCAACTATCCTAATGATGTTCAGGAGATATCAGCAAGAGGTTGAGTCTCTTAAGAGGCAATTAAATGAGAAGGATGAACAAACTCCTGTCTCCAAGCATGCGGAACCAGCAAGAGAGATCTCCAGTTCTACGGAGGTGGTAATACCTCCCGTCTCCCACCAAGCAAGCCACAGGAAAGCTCTAGGTCAACCTTTCACGCCACAGCCAACAGTGCAACCCTCTCCTTCAGGAGTGCAGCCGGGTTTACATGCCACTGTCATGGCAACTCCCTTTACACACCAAAAAGCACACTTCTATCCAGAGCATGTTGATCCTGCTGTGGTGAACAAGCTGATGGTTGAAAGGATGATAGAAATGAAGTTGTCCGAAAGAGCTGATGGTGATTATGGGACTTTTGATGTCTACTGAGTACCATATCCTCTACAATATGCCACAAAAAGACTACCCCCAGGCATTAACAATCTGCCAAAGTTCAAGAAATTCAATGGGCAAGGCTCCCCAAGGGAACATATTGCTTATTACATGACAGTCATTGGAGATTTGGCTCCTGATGAAGCTTATCTGCTGAAGTTCTTCGGCTCGTCCCTCACGGGCTTGGCCTTTAAGTGGTACTCCAGCCTGCCAGCCGGGTCTGTAGCTGATTGGCCCGATATGTAGTGAAAATTTTGAGAAAGGTTCCATGTCACAGAAAGGGAAATCACAGTGGCAGAATTATACTCTACTAGATAGAGGCAGGATGAAACGGCCTTGGATTATATTAAAAGATGGAGGAACCTGGCCATGGGGTGCAAGCGGCCTCCGTACCAAGAAGATGCTGTTCAAATATGCAAGCAAAATCTCAGGAGGGAAGTGCTTGAAAAGATGATTGGAACAGATGTCAGAACATTTGACCATTTGAACAGTGTGGTGGCAGAGGTCGAGACTTTCCTGTCCAGACGTCCTGCAAACAACATTACTGCTATTCAGAAAGGGAAAGCTGTTGAATGACGATCAGCGCCAACTGAAGCAAACACTGTCGATTTCAATACCTTTGACCAGCAGACAGCAAAGGAAAAAGTAGCGGCTGCCCCTCCGCCAGCAGAGGCAACGGAAAAGAAAGAAAATGTCTATTTGAGGAATAAAATGAGAGAATTATATTCGTTTCCCAAAGAAAAGGCACGAGCATTATTTGACTGGGCATATAAATACAACAAGATAACATTGCCTAAGCCGAAGAGACCCGATGATGCAGCCAAGAAGGATGATCCTCTGTTCTGTCCGTATCACTGGGCATTGGGACATGCCATTGAAACGGTTATGTCTTCAAGGACGTCATGGAAAGCATGATTAAGAAGGGCGAGTTACAGATGGGAGAGCACCAGGTGGATCCTCCACGCCCTTATGAGCCCACAGTAATGAGGCAGGCTATCATTATGATTTCCCTATACCAGCAATTGCCTGGAGAGGCTACTGAAACTTGCACACAACATACATATGAAGCATGCTTTCTTACCCCCATCAAGGACCAAGTGGGATGGCGGACAGTACCTTCCAAGACTAAAAGAAGGCCATCAGTCTCTGAAGTGTCAGGGGCCTCTATCCGGCGTGTCACTCCGAAGCAACCCCCGACAGCAATAAATCATGTGTGGCACACCACAGAGTCACCACCTGTTATCTGAATATTTACTCACAATCGAAGGAAGCAGACTCCGCTGTCGACCCATGAGAAGATAAGCCCGGAGGTGAAACGCTTGCAGCAGTACATTAACCAACTTGATGAATATGAACAGCCCGAGCTAAAGCCAATATTGGTGAAAGATCATGTCCTCTAGGAAAAGCTGGAGGGATTAGCCATCAAATAACAGTCGGGAAAAGAGAGAGAGGAAGCTGGAGCCAACCACTTCTAGGGGCACAAGCTGGCCGAGTCCAGGCGTCGGAAGAAGAATAAACCAAGACACACGAAGAAAATAGTCACATTGCAGTGTAATACTCTATCAGCACTGTTCACCCTGCCAGGGGAAGAAGATGAAGGGGAGCCTTCCACTTCATCATTAGAAGCAAATCAAGCTGAGGCTTCAACCTCAATGCATGCTACCCGCTCTGGGAGAAGGTGTAGGCGTCTCCCTCCAGCAAACCACAATATTATCTTCAGGGGCGTACAACCCTATCAGATACCAGAGCCTGAAGTCCGGGGCATTGAAATCCCTCCCCCGTCAGGTCTCTATACAAAAGCAAAAAGGGGCAATGAAACCCCGTCATTCCTTGAATTCCTGTCGTTCTAGAAGGCCAACAGTCGGCCCTAAATGCTACGGCTGAAGATGAAAATCCCCGGCAACTATTTGCCGCGATGTTCAAGGAGAAAGATGAAGTGAACATCAACCTTCCCTCAATACCAGAGATACCTTCCCTGACGGAGACCCCCCAACGGTCCCCTCAGGAGAAAGAAACAAGAGAAGGGCAAGCCATGTCGCAAGCACCATATGAGCCTCCAAGACCCCGCTGGGTGGAGGAGATGCGAGTGTCCAATGTCCGTGTGGGCAGCCAAATTATGAAGATGCTGAAGAAGCTCCCCACAAGGTTTTCTATATGGGAGATCCTCTCCTTGAGCGAAGAACTCGCCAAGCTATTATTGATGCTCTACAGTCGCCAGCTAAGTATGAAGCACTTCTGACAGAGGTTAACTCCGGGCCAGCTGTTACATTCACAGAGGATGACATGTTAATTCTTGGCCCTAATCACAACAGGCCTCTGTATATGATGGGGCATCTCAACTGTCAGCCATTAAGTCAGATTCTAATAGATCCAGGAGCTACTGTGAACATCTTACCCTACCGCATCTATCAAAAGTATTATTTTGATCTGCACCTCACCAAAGTAAAAGACATGAGGATTGCTGGCTTCAATCAGAAATGTGAAACTCCGCTTGGAGTGGCAGAGTTCAAGCTCACGTTGGGTGATTTCACCACGTCTGTGCAATTCTATGCCATAAATTCTAATACTACATATAAAGCCCTACTGGGACGGCCCTGGCTACATAGATACCAGATAGTGCCCTCTACCTTACACCAATGCATCAAGTACTGCCATAATGGAAAAGAAGAGAGGGTGTTTGCAGATTTGCATCCCTTTGAAGTATATGAGTGTCACATGCTTGATGTACCGTTCTATGTGGAAGTCTCCAAAGGGGCGAAGAAAAAAGAAGCTCCTGCAAGCCAGAAGAAAGCAATGTCAAAAGCAAATGAATGGTCCCCTCCACCACCCCAGGGTTACGTCAAACAACAGGAGGTCACCCACGTCTCTCAGACTGGGGACTTCGCTAGAATTTCACCACTAGCTGCTTGCCCTGTCAAAGTAGAATATGATATAAAGGAAAAGCTCAAGCTCGTTGAGATTCCACCTGGACTGTTCAAGCCCATTCCGAGCTTGGAATGCCAAACAGTGCAACCACTAAAGACTATGGAGGTTCCCCGTTTCGGCGAACCTCCTATGATATTCTACCCTCGAGAACCTGTCTATGAGGATGATGAAGACTGTGTAATCCCGGAGGAGGCAGCCAACAGGATGGTGTCGATATCAGGTCTAGACTACACTACCCAACGGGTCTCCCAGATGTTTACCAAAATGTAAATGTCCTTGCTACAGGCTGTCGGCCAGAAGAAGGCATTCCAAAAGCTCAGGATCTGCCGAACAATAACAAAGATTTACTAAAGATCACTCGGCAACCGTGGCTGGGCTACACTCTGTTGGAGTATTATGAGACAGAGGTAGATGTTATCTCCACCTACTTCATTCACGAAGACCCCTTCGAGGCGGATTATGATGATTACCCACCATATGGCGAAGAAGCAACACAACGCCCCGAAGGTGGTGCTGAAACCTATGACAGTTATAAGAACTCAGGGGGACAAGATGAAGTCGCTCTTTGCCAATACTGGAAGGAGCCCCTTCCCAGGGAGGATCTATTCCAAACTGAAGCCAGATTTAACAAGGGGACACTCGATGAAGATCAAGCCTCTGAGAAAGAAAAGGAGCGCCTAGAATTTGAGCACATACTGGAGGAGATCCGGGCCATGCAGGCCCTGGAAGATCCGGCGGAAGAATTTCTAACGTGGACCCTCAGGGGGCAGAAGGTCTTATGTCAGAAACACAAGATGAGACATCAAAACAGCAAAGTAGAGCTGACCAAAACCCGGCGGAGGGTCCGGTAACTCAACAATGGAGCAAAGAAACTGAGGGACAAGTTCCTCTAACCCTAGAGAGTCGATATGAAGAAAACAAAAAATCACTAGCCGACTTCGAAGGCCAGAGGTGGACGTATACATCACTCGAGGAGTTGGAAGCCCTAGAAGCTGAAGAAGATTACATCAACGGAGGCTTTATAAACCTCAAAGAAGCCCCACCAAAAGTTGAGGACGGCGGTCAAGCTACCGTTGATGAGCTGATAGAAGTGAACCTGGGGAGTGAGGGGGATCCAAGACCCACCTTTCTCAGTGCGCTGTTGTCAGCAGAAGAACAAGAGCAGTATATACAATTTCTGAAGGAGTTCTGGGACTATTTTGCCTGGACCTACAATAAGATGCCAATGTTGAACCCCGATGTAGCACATCATCTGCTGTCTATTGATCCAAGAGCAGAGCCTATAAAGTAGCCTCCTAGGCGGATGCAGCCTGAGCTGATTAATCAAATTAATGGAGAAGTCGACAAGCTCATTGATGTGGTGTCCGTCGAAGAAAATCAATACACAACATGGTTAGCAAATATAGTGCCGGTGAAGAAGAAAAATGGGCAGATAAGAATATGTGTTGACTTTCGGGACCTCAACAAAGCATGCCCGAAAGATGACTTTCCTATGCTGATCACCGAGGTGATGATAGACGCCATCACAGGCCATGAAGCCCTCTCATTTATGGACCGATCATCCGGATAGAACTAGATTTGGATTGCTGAGCAAGACAAGGTTCATACTGCATTCCGCACCCCAAAGGGGATATTCCATTAGAAAAGAATGCCGTTTGGCCTCAAGAATGCCGGTGCTACATACCAAAGAGCCGTGATGAAGATATTTGATGACTTGCTATACAAGAAGGTGGAGTGCTACATTGATGATTTGGTGGAGAAAACCAAGACAAAGAAAGATCATCTGCAAGATTTGAGGGTGGTGTTTCAAAGGCTATGCTAATATGAGTTGAAAATGAACCCCATGAAATGCGCCTTAGTGGGTCCAGTAGGAAATTCCTTAGATTCATAGTCCGACATAGAGGCATTGAAATTGATCTGTCCAGGATTAAAGCTATTCAGGAACTCCCTCCTCCGAAGAGTCTATCAGAGCTGCGGTCCTTACAAGGACGACTGGCGTATATTCGCCGATTTATTTCAAATCTGTCGGGTCGATGTCACCCTTTCCATAGGCTAATGATGAAGGATATGTCGTTCTTTTGGGATGAAGAATGCCAAACAGCTTTTGAGAAATTGAAGGAATATCTGAAGATCCCTCTGGCGTTGGGAGCCCCGATTGAAGGAAGACCCCTGATTCTTTACATAGCAGCTACTCACTATTCCCTAGGGACAATGCTAGCTCAAGTAAATGAAGAAGGCAAAGAGCAAGCCCTCTACTACCTTAGCAGAAGGTTAGTAAGGACTGAAGATAAATACACTTTTATAGAGAAGACCTGTCTGGCGCTAGTCTTCACTGTCAAGAAACTCTGGCATTACATGCTATCCCATGAAATCAGATTGATATCTAGAGTGGACCCGCTCAAGTACATATTATCTCAGCCAGCACTCAAAGGCCGACTCGAGAAATGGGCCGTGATCCTCATGGAATTTGAAATTTCATATGTACCTCAAAGAGCCATAAAAGGTCAAGCCGTAGCTGACTTTTTTGCAGCCCACCCTGCACCAGAAGGTGTTCCATTAGAAGCTGAACTCCCTGATGATGAAACACTGGAGGCATGTCAAGCCCAACCAGTGATGTGGCACCTATTCTTTGATGGGGCATCAAGAACAGAAACTACCTCAGCTGGATAGGTCAGAGTCCGAGCAGGAGCCGGCATTGTCCTGAAGTCACCTGAGGGGGAAGTGGTATACACTTCATGCTCAATCAACAAGCCATGCACTAATAATGCAGCTGAGTATAAAGCTATGATAATCGGCCTACAAATCACACTCAGCATGGGAATCCATATGCTCCAAGTGTTCGGCGACTCAATGCTGATAATAAAATAAATGCAAGGGGAGTTTGAGGTGCGAAAGCTAGAACAAAGCCCCTACTGTCAAAAAGCCCTACGCCTTATGGCGAACTTCCACCATATCAAGCTCAATCATGTGGTCCGGGGGCATAATGCTCAGGCTGACGCTTTGGAA
The DNA here is from genome assembly GCA_022559845.1 of Amorphophallus konjac. NCBI lineage: Eukaryota > Viridiplantae > Streptophyta > Magnoliopsida > Alismatales > Araceae > Amorphophallus > Amorphophallus konjac. The sequence continues at coordinate 131,731,986 of CM040128.1, forward strand.
AAATTGGCCAGTTCGCTAGCAGTCCCACCAGATGAAACACTCAACATTGTTGTGATAAATGTTGTGCCCCTTGTGCTTTGTTGATGATGTGGTGTTTTAATGATAGCAACATGAATGAGTCACCACATTGAATGATAGCAACATGATTGTTTATAACTGATATACTCTGTGGATAATGCATATGACTGTGACTGGTATATTATCTGGAGAATGCATGTGTTCTGTCTGCACAAGTCTATACACTGCAGGGTAAAGCCCAAAGTCTAGACATTGCTGCATTGCTTGCATTTCAGAGTCTATACATCGTTCATGCATGCACATGTTCGTGGACAAAGTCTGTACATTGCATCTTGTGCTGCATGTACTACACTAAGTCTATACATTGTCTATAGTATTTAGAAGTCTGTACATTGACCGTCTCAATGAGCGTCTCATGCAAGTCCATACACTACTGTTCATGCATCATTCGTCTAAGTCCATACATTGTACTGTAGCATGCATTTGACGAAGGCATCGCAAGTCTAGACAGTGGACCGTCTTTCCCTGCGTCCCAATTGGACTAGTCTGCAACGGCTAAATCTACACATTGGACCATCTTCATTAGCGTCTTTGCCAAGTCCATACATTGGTCGGTGGCAAGTCTGTACACTGGTCGAGCTTTCAAGTATATACATTGGCATATGCATTCACAGTAAAGTCTAGACAGTGGACCGTCTTATTCAGCGTCTCATATGCACAATTGAGTCAAAGTCTGCACAGCATAAGTCTATACACTGGTGCGTCTCATTTAGCGTCTCACATGCATATTTGAGTCAAAGTCTGTACAGCGGCATGCATTGCTCTTCAAGTCCACACATTGCACTGTAGCATGCATCTCATGCAAGTCTGTACATCGCATTTGACGTTGAGCATCAAAGTCTATATATTGGCAGCACTGGGCAAGTCTATACATTCCCAGTCTTTACCTACGTTCAGAACCCCAAGTCCATACATTGGTTCAATCTTCCAAGTCTGTACAGTGGGTCAAGCTGCCAAGTCTATACAATCGTTTCTAAGGCAAAGTCTGTACATTGCCTTTGGACCTCAGAGTCTATACAGAGTCTGCATCCTCTGAAGTCTGTACATTCGTTTGAGACCATGTCTATACATTCATTGCCTTTGAGCTCCAAAGTCTAGACATCGGTCTTGCTCAAGTCTATACATCCACAGTGGAACCCCAAGTCTGTACATCGCATCATATTGTTCATGCAGTGTCTTGGTGAAGTCTATACATTCCTTCACTGTAGCTGGCACGAGGTGAAGTCTGTACAATGGTCTTAACTTTCCAAGTCTGTACATTGGCCTCCATGCCTCAAGTCTTTACATCGGATTGGTTGGCCAAGTCTGTACATCCATTGTCTTCATATAGGAAGTCTGTACATCTTACTGCACTATAGCTTTCACGGAACCAAGTCTATACATCGTGAAAATCTATACACTCCTCTTGGCCTTAGCATCTGTTTTGAAGTCGATACATTGGTCTTCAGTTCAAGTCTGTACAATGGACTAATAGACAAAGTCTACATATTGGAAGTCCATATATTCAGTTGTCTTGATTTGATCAAGGTTGTACAGAGCTTCTTTTGGCAAGTCTGCACATTGTGAATGTCTATACACCCGATTGCCTTTGCATTGATCAAGTCTGTACAGCCCTTTTGTTGTCTAGTCTATACACTCAACTTCTTCACTTCAGGAAGTCTGTACATCCGTTAGGCTTGCTCATGCATTGTGCTTCTTTAGTCTGCCTCGGCCAAGTCCATACATTGTTTGCTTAGCAGACTGTGAAGTCTATACATCGGTTGTTAAGCAGCAGACTACTCAAGTCCATACATTGGCTGCATCATATGCATTGAAGTCTGCACATTGCTGAATGCTCTTCAAGTGTGCACATTCGTTCTAAGGCATAGTCTATACATTGCATTGCATTGCACTGTATTCATTAGTTGTGAAGTCTGTACATCGAGTCAAAGTCTACACATTGCATTCTCTTCAGCAAGTATGTACAGCGAGTGCCTTCTCATCTGAAGTCTGAACATTGCATTTGCATTCACAATGTCTTCACACCTGAAGTCTATACAATGCACTACCTTCGCAAAGACTGTACATTGTGCATATTAGTCTTGAAGTCCATACATCGTTCATGAAGACTGAACAACGAGCAAGTGTGTACATCGGACTAGTCTACTGGCTAAGTCTGTACACTGCTGCACGTTGTGTTCTTCAATGTCTGAACATTGCTTCAGCATTTGGCTTCAGCCAAGTCAATACATCGACTGGCAGTCTTCAGCTACGTGTATACATTGCTTCACAATGTGAAGTCTATACAATGCCATAGCTCTGCTTATGTGAAGTATATACATTGCTTTACACTTCAGCAACTCTATACACTGCTTATGTGAAGTATATACATTGCTTTACACTTCAGCAACTCTATACACTGCTTCAGATCTGATTCATAATGTCTATACATCGGTTCTCAATGTACACACTTATTCAATTGCTGCTTATAAAGTCTATACAATGCATTTCATCTTCAAAGTGTGTACAGAGTTTACACTTGAACTGATATGTTTATTTCGACTGACTGACAGGGATTTGGTACTGGGATTGCTGACATGGCTCGTGATCCAAGGAAGGACGAGGTTCCCTGATCGTGACACGTGGAAGCACTGTGCTGAAATGCTGCCACGTGGACTGAGGTTTCTTGGCGGGAGATGTGGAGAGCACACGACCGCCCTAATCTGCTGATGCTATATAAGGGAGTGTCCTTTGTCTGAAGGAGATAGATCGTGATCGACTGAATCAGAGGCAGAGTGAGAGCTTCCACGATCCAGATAGAAAGAAGAACAAAAGAAAAGAGCAAAGTGTGAAGAGAAGAGAGAAAAGAGAGACAGAGAGCTATCAAGAGAAGAAGAAGAGAAAGAAGTAGAGGAGAGATAGTGAGATCGAGAGAGATCTGCATTCACTGGACCGTGGATCAAATCCAGGCCAGCCAGATCTTAGGAGCCACATTTGTGCTTTCATTATTTACAGCTTTCAGTTGCTGTTGCTACTTATTTTCGTTTTCCATTTTATCCTTTCTTCAAGCTGTTAGTCAGCGTTTGCAGAGGTGCTGCCTCTGGATGGGTAAGCCGTAATCCCCAGCGGTTGCAGTGGTGGATTCCACTAGACAGCAAGCTGTGTTGCTCAGCGGGCGAGGAGGATTCCTCGGACGGCAAGCTGTGCTGCCCAGCGGTTGTATGGCAAGTTGTGATGCCCAGCTGTTCAAGCTGTGAGTCAGCGGAATCCACACTCTGGTTTGAGTGTGGGGTGGATGTAGGTCTGCTGGACCGAACCACCTAAAAATCATTGTGTAGTGGTTTGATTTCTTCTATCTGATTGGCGCTAGATGAATGCTTAGGTGCGCTTTGGTTTAATGTTCTATAAGTGTTCATTTGTCTGCTGCGCATACTATATGTTTGACAGTGGTATTGAGTGTATGTTTGATTTATCTAATTGCTGCCCACATTAGATGTTTTGCTTAGGAGCACTCTTCATATTTGTCTACAAGTTCAGTAGATGACTGGACTAGTTTTCCTATAGTTAGTCTTGGTGTTTTTATTCCGCAGTTCTGAGCACTAGAATTCTAATTGGGCGAAAGTTTTTAAAGGGTATATTCATTCACTCCCCCTCTGAATACTTGCACCGAACCAACACTTGGTATCAGAGCGGGTCTCTGATCTATCCGATCTAACAATCTGTAGAGGATCCTGCTAGTGTTTGGTGCATTTCAGAGTGTGCTGTCTGTGCTCGTTATTTAGTTTCACTGAGTTAGTGCTTTGCCGTGCTTATATGGTTATGGTGTTTTCTTGATGATTGCTTTGTGCTTTGAGTCTACTTGTTATCTGCTTTGATGGCTAATCCTCCAATATTCAGAGGTGATGACATTGGCCCATGGCTGGAAAAGTTGCATCGGTATGTAAGCACAACCGATCCTGACTTGTGGAAGGTAATAACTCACGGTCCATACAAACTGTCGAAGGATAAATCCAAATGGACCAAGAAGGATAAGCTGAAAGACTCTGTTAACACTAGAGCTGTATTTTTATTAAAAGAATCAATTGACAGATCTCTAATCGAATGCATCTCTTCTTGCAGATCTGCCAAAGATATTTTGGAAAAGCTAAAGCTAATCAGGAATCACAGCAAATGCTTGATGGCTGATCGGAGAAATGCTAATGATGAAACTTCATCCGAGGTAAGTTCTGAACCTGAAGAACTTTCAATTGATGATCTATGGAACATAAATGAGGAACTCAATAATAAATGTGAACAATTGAAATCTGAAAAGAAAAAATTGAAAAAGGAGATGTTGTACGAAATAAGAGAATTGAAATGTGAAAATGCAAAACTAAGAGATAGTCTGAAAAGCGATGAAAATTCTTGTAAGGCATGTGCTATTTTAGAAGACATGATAAAAGAGTTCGATCATGATGGTAAATTGCAAAAGGAAGTAATCAAATCTCTAGAAATTGAAAAACAAACATGCTTAGAAAAAATGTCAGAAATTGAGAATCAATTGAATGATAAGAAAATTGAGCATCTAAAAGGTATGCAAGAACTGACTGAAGTTAATTCTGAAATGGACAAACTAAGGCTTGAAAACGTTAGGGGTCAAAAGGAAATTGAAAAACTCAAGGCTAGAATAAATGAAATTAATGGGGAGGCTTCACACTCTTCTTCTGCTAAATCAAACTGTGATATGTGCTCAGCTCTAAGAGAACGTAATGAAGATCTTTATAGTGAGAATGAGTGGTTGAGTAAACACATTGTCTCACTTAAAGAGGATCACAAAAACTTGGTGGCTGAGAAAATTAAAGTGGAGGAAAGAGAAGAGGAGCTAGTTGAAAAGCTGGAGCTGATCTCTAGAAGTCGAAAATATAATGAAGGAGTCATGAAGCTATCTGAAGAAAACAAAGAATTGAGGGAACAAAACAAAAAACTGATGGTTTTAAATACTATTTTCTCACAGAGGTTTCTGACTATAGAAAAGGAGAAATCAGTTTTTAAAGAAGCTCAACCTCAAAACTTTGAGAAGGAAAACACTGAACTGAAAGCTGAAATTGAAAATTTAAAGTGTTTAAACACTGGCTTATCTGAAAGACTCCTTACCACAGAAAAGGGAAAAGCTGTCTCTGATGATGAATTAAAAATCTTGAACAACTTGGAACAAGAAATTGAAAAGTATAAAACTGCAAACAAAGTTCTAAGTGAATGTGTTAATTGCAGTAAACAAGAAATAGCCAGTTATGAGCTTCATATAGCATCTTTGGAAGATAAAATTCATGATCTGGAAAACTTATCATCCAAGTCTGCAAAAATTGAAACAAAAATAAAAGCTGTTGTGAAAAGGAAGGATGATAATTCAAAAGGGGGAACAAACTGTAATTCTGATGTGAAGGAAATCTCTAAAAACCAGCTATATGCCACTTTTGTGAAAGGCTCTGATGTAGCTGGTACTTCAAGGCAATCCCCAAAATAAAATGAAAATCAGAAGTCACCTTCAAAATCTGTCTTTCAGTTCAAAGCTCAGAAAATTGAAAAGCAAACAAAACCTGTTGAGAATAATCAGAAATTGAAAAGAAAAAGTCAAATAAAGAAGGCAAAGAATAATTCTGGTTATACTCTGAAATTTATTAGCTCTGCTGAATCTGATGCTTCTTGTACTCATTCGCATGCATCTAAGAATCCATATGATAGAAACCATGCTCCTAGGAAATCTGATGTCTCTTGCTACTACTGTGGTAGGCATGGTCATTATATGGATGACTGCAGTGTGATGAAAAGTGATGATATGATGCATGATAACTTTTTCTCAAATAGTCATCACCACCCCAAAAGAAACATGTCTGCTTCAAACCAACACATCATTTGTTATAATTGTAACAAACGTGGTCATAAAGCTGTTGAGTGTTGGTTTAGGCCTTCATGGGGTTTTAATGGCTCAAGAGGTAAGCACCCAAGGTGCTTCGAATGTGGGAGGCATGGCCACAAAGTCAAAGACTGCTGGCATGCTCAGGGAAGTAGAATTAATTCTAAATCTATAAAATTTTCTGCTCCCAATGCTGTTGATAAGAAGAAAATTGAATTCATCAAAAAGAATTGTTACTGCTTTGAATGTGGTAAGCTAGGCCACAAAGCTGCCAACTGTAGGCTGGCTGAGTATGAAAAGAAAAATTTCATGTTAATAAAAGAAATACTCATGCTCATACACATAATTTTCATACTCATGTGCATGCATATGGACATCATGTTTCTGCTAACATGAAGAATAAAAATAAAAAGTCTATGGCTTCATGTTATTATTGTGGAAATTTTGGACACTCTATGTCTGATTGTTTTCTAATGGAATTTGATGATGATGCTGCGAAAAGAATATTTAGAACACCTGTCAGGGTAAATGCAGGACCCAAAGCTGCTTGGCTCCCTGCAGGATCAAAATGATCATAGTGTTACAGGTGTGCCTTGGGTCAAAGAATAAACATGGGTTAACAGACCAAGGCACTCAAATGGAAACCCCAGGATCCTACCTTTCAGGTCAGTTCTGAACTTTGTTTAAATCTCATAATCTGAAAATGTTGATTTGTCTGTTTTAATTTCATTATCTGAAATTGTTGTTTTACTTGGTTGATTTTTGATGCTCTTCTCATGCTATTGTTTGCACTAAATAAATGAGATTGCTTTGCACTGCATATGTCATTTGCATGACCATCATGGTATATTAAATGGAACAGTGCTGAAGGGCATATGGAGTATGTCTGGATGCTACTGCCATGTGTGAGGTGGTCCTTGGACCAAGTCCTCCGCCTAGTACCATGGGTCTAGTTTTCATATAGAGCAGTGTATTGCATATCATAAATTTGAAGAAAATAAAATTCAAAAAAAAATGATTCATTGCACATCATGCATTTTGTCAGGGGGAGCTTATTTGCTGTTGATTGATCATCATGCTCTCCTTGTTAGAATTGTTGCATACTGCATATGTAGGATAGTGCATATCATAAAATTTTGAAAAATCTAAAAAGAAATTCACTGCACTTAGACAGGGGGAGCATTCCTATTTCATATCTTCTTCACCTCATGAACTCCCTTTGTTTAAGTAACCTGATTCATTCTCTTGACTATGCGCTATTCAACTGAATTCTCTACTGGTATCTCTAAAATAGCTGATCAGTCTGTATTCCAGACTCAGCTACTGTCTGATGATAAAAATCTCTTCTGATGCTCTTCTCTATTGCTGATTTACTCTTGCACCAGCCTATACTCACCTTTCACATTCTTCTCAGCTGGTGTGACTGAATTGGCTCTACTATTGATTTGTTGGTCAGCTAAAGTTATTTTTCTGATCTGAGGAACTTAAGCTGCATGTCATGCAATTCAGTCTGAGAACATTGTAGAAATTTCTATTATATAGGTTTAAGAATTATCACTGAATCAGACTGATATAAGATTAATGTATTCTGAGACTTGTAGTTAAATGAATTGAAAATATCTGAATGATAAGGTTTAATAAATTTTAACCACATGTGTCATGTAAACCTTAGACTCTCTCATCAGATATCTGAAAATTTGAATTCAGGGCTTCTTTGGTTAAGATGCATATAGTGTGTATTGTTGTTAAACATTAATTTGAAAAATGTTGACTAAATAAAAAAAAATTGTGAATTCAGAGCAATGACTCGGTCACTGAGAAACTGAGTTCTTTATCAATGAAATAAAGTAACTCAAGTCATGAGGTGACATAGTTATCTCTGATAAAAATCTAGTGAAACAAACCCTGACAGAGCAATAGCTTATTTGTGTTGAGTAGCTGGGGAGTCTGGCCTCTGATAAAGGTGTCTTCTCATGTAAAAAGACACTCATATTGCAAACTCTGCTCTCAAAGTGAGAGGCAATGACAGTTATCACACTGAGTAACTAGGTCATTTCAACTAAGACTTGTTGTGCCTCGTGTAAAAAGGTGTTGATCAACTTAAATTGCTCAGGGAAAATATAATGGGATTCAAATAAAATTATCTTGAAAAATATGTCAACTCATGTTCTTAAAAAAAAGTGTTTAACTTCAGTACTAACCTGTGTATTTTTCAAAGGTGCAATTGAGATCATATGTGTAAAATAAAAGATGATTGTTTTTGAGTGTTTTCTAACTATTTGGTTCACTTTTATTAAAACTTGGATTCAGATATGAGTATTGAGTTTAATTTGGCAAATTTGGTATACATCAAAATTAAATCAGATTGGTTAAGCTGCAAATTCATAACCCCTTATGATAGAAGAGTCTAATCTTCTTAAGACTTATTATTGTGATGGATGCTTTAAAATCTATCATGATCAGATTCTTTTCAGTCAGCGTGATTAACATCTTGCTAATGATTGATTCCTTGAGATGTATTGTGCTTTGACTATTTCTCAACCCACCACTTGGCTACACTATCAGTTGATTGACTCCTGAGATGTACTCTTCTCCACACTGTTGGAATCTTCCATCTTGTTCTGCAACAAATTCTGATTCTATGGTCTTTTCACCAAAATTCAGATTCTTTGTAATGGCAGATTTCAGATTGATTTATTGGATAACCTGAGTCCATTCCTGTGCTTCTGGGGGTGTTATGGTTTATCTATAGTTAAGGGGAGAGTAGTCAATCATGCATGTTGATAGGGGGAGAGATGTTTCATTATCATAAGAGAGAACTTCATTTTAATGAACCATGACTCATTCTCTGAATTTATGTGCTGTGTTTGTATGCTGAATTTGTCTCTAAAACCATTTCCCTTCTTTTTGATTATGTCAAAGGGGGAGAATAGTTTGACGAGTCAGTGGGACTCATCATGTTGCCATCATCAAAAAGGGGGAGATTGTTGTGCCCCTTGTGCTTTGTTGATGATGTGGTGTTTTAATGATAGCAACATGAATGAGTCACCACATTGAATGATAGCAATATGATTGTTTATAACTGATATACTCTGTGGATAATGCATATGACTGTGACTGGTATATTATCTGGAGAATGCATGTGTTCTGTCTGCACAAGTCTATACACTACAGGGTAAAGCCCAAAGTCTAGACATTGCTGCATTGCTTGCATTTCAGAGTCTATACATCGTTCATGCATGCACATGTTCGTGGACAAAGTCTGTACATTGCATCTTGTGCTGCATGTACTACACTAAGTCTATACATTGTCTATAGTATTTAGAAGTCTGTACATTGACCGTCTCAATGAGTGTCTCATGCAAGTCCATACACTACTGTTCATGCATCATTCGTCTAAGTCCATACATTGTACTGTAGCATGCATTTGACGAAGGCATCGCAAGTCTAGACAGTGGACCGTCTTTCCCTGCGTCCCAATTGGACTAGTCTGCAACGGCTAAGTCTGCACATTGGACCGTCTTCATTAGCGTCTTTGCCAAGTCCATACATTGGTCGGTGGCAAGTCTGTACACTGGTCGAGCTTTCAAGTATATACATTGGTATATGCATTCACAGTAAAGTCTAGACAGTGGACCGTCTTATTCAGCATCTCATATGCACAATTGAGTCAAAGTCTGCACAGCATAAGTCTATACACTGGTGCGTCTCATTTAGCGTCTCACATGCATATTTGAGTCAAAGTCTGTACAGCAGCATGCATTGCTCTTCAAGTCCACACACTGCACTCTAGCATGCATCTCATGCAAGTCTGTACATCGCATTTGACGTTGAGCATCAAAGTCTATATATTGGCAGCACTGGGCAAGTCTATACATTCCCAGTCTTTACCTACGTTCAGAATCCCAAGTCCATACATTGGTTCAATCTTCCAAGTCTGTACAGTGGGTCAAGCTGCCAAGTCTATACAATCGTTTCTAAGGCAAAGTCTGTACATTGCCTTTGGACCTCAGAGTCTATACAGAGTCTGCATCCTCTGAAGTCTGTACATTCGTTTGAGACCATGTCTATACATTCATTGCCTTTGAGCTCCAAAGTCTATACATCGGTCTTGCTCAAGTCTATACATCCACAGTGGAACCCCAAGTCTGTACATCGCATCATATTGTTCATGCAGTGTCTTGGTGAAGTCTATACATTCCTTCACTGTAGCTGGCACGAGGTGAAGTCTGTACAATGGTCTTAACTTTCCAAGTCTGTACATTGGCCTCCATGCCTCAAGTCTTTACATCGGATTGGTTGGCAAAGTCTGTACAGCCATTGTCTTCATATAGGAAGTCTGTACATCTTACTGCACTGTAGCTTTCACGGAACCAAGTCTATACATCGTGAAAATCTATACACTCCTCTTGGCCTTAGCATCTGTTTTGAAGTCCATACATTGGTCTTTAGTTCAAGTCTGTACAATGGACTAATAGACAAAGTCTACACATTGGAAGTCCATATATTCAGTTGTCTTGATCTGATCAAGGTTGTACAGAGCTTCTTTTGGCAAGTCTGCACATTGTGAATGTCTATACACCCGATTGCCTTTGCATTGATCAAGTCTGTACAGCCCTTTTGTTGTCTAGTCTATACACTCAACTTCTTCACTTCAGGAAGTCTGTACATCCGTTAGGCTTGCTCATGCATTGTGCTTCTTTAGTCTGCCTCGGCCAAGTCCATACATTGTTTGCTTAGCAGACTGTGAAGTCTATACATCGGTTGTTAAGCAGCAGACTGCTCAAGTCCATACATTGGCTGCATCATATGCATTGAAGTCTGCACATTGCTGAATGCTCTTCAAGTGTGCGCATTCGTTCTAAGGCATAGTCTATACATTGCATTGCATTGCACTGCATTCATCAGTTGTGAAGTCTGTACATCGAGTCAAAGTCTGCACATTGCATTCTCTTCAGAAAGTATGTACAGCGAGTGCCTTCTCATCTGAAGTCTGAACATTGCATTTGCATTCACAATGTCTTCACACCTGAAGTCTATACAATGCACTACCTTCGCAAAGACTGTACATTGTGCATATTAGTCTTGAAGTCCATACATCGTTCATGAAGACTGAACAACGAGCAAGTGTGTACATCGGACTAGTCTACTGGCTAAGTCTGTACACTGCTGCACGTTGTGTTCTTCAATGTCTGAACATTGCTTCAGCGTTTGGCTTCAGCCAAGTCAATACATCGACAGGCAGTCTTCAGCTATGTGTATACATTGCTTCACAACGTGAAGTCTATACAATGCCATAGCTCTGCTTATGTGAAGTATATACATTGCTTTACACTTCAGCAACTCTATACACTGCTTATGTGAAGTATATACATTGATTTACACTTCAGCAACTCTATACACTGCTTCAGATTTGATTCATAATGTCTATACATCGGTTCTCAATGTACACACTTATTCAATTGCTGCTTATAAAGTCTATACAATGCATTTCATCTTCAAAGTGTGTACAGAGTTTACACTTGAACTGATACGTTTATTTCGACTGACTGATAGGGATTTGGTACTGGGATTGCTGACATGGCTCGTGATCCAAGGAAGGACGAGGTTCCCTGATCGTGACACGTGGAAGCACTGTGCTGAAATGCTGCCACGTGGACTGAGGTTTCTTGGCGGGAGATGTGGAGAGCACACGACCGCCCTAATCTGCTGATGCTATATAAGGGAGTCTCCTTTGTCTGAAGGAGATAGATCATGATCGACTGAAGCAGAGGCAGAGTGAGAGCTTCCACGATCTAGACAGAAAGAAGAACAAAAGAAAAGAGCAAAGTGTGAAGAGAAGAGATAAAAGAGAGACAGAGAGCTATCGAGAGAAGAAGAAGAGAAGGAAGTAGAGGAGAGATAGTGAGATCGAGAGAGATCTGCATTCACTGGACCGTGGATCAAATCCAGGCCAGCCAGATCTTAGGAGCCACATTTGTGCTTTCATTATTTACAGCTTTCAGTTGCTGTTGCTACTTATTTTCGTTTTCCATTTTATCCTTTCTTCAAGCTGTTAGTCAGCGTTTGCAGAGGTGCTGCCTCTGGACGGGTAAGCCGTAATCCCCAGTGGTTGCAGTGGTGGATTCCACTAGACAGCAAGCTGTGTTGCTCAGCGGGTGAGGAGGATTCCTCGGACGACAAGCTGTGCTGCCCAGCGGTTGTATGGCAAGCTGTGATGCCCAGCTGTTCAAGCTGTGAGTCAGCGGAATCCACACTCTGGTTTGAGTGTGGGGTGGATGTAGGTTTGCTGGACCGAACCACCTAAAAATCATTGTGTAGTGGTTTGATTTCTTCTATCTGATTGGCGCTAGATGAATGCTTAGGTGCGCTTTGGTTTAATGTTCTATAAGTGTTCATTTGTCTGCTGCGCATACTATATGTTTGACAGTGGTATTGAGTGTATGTTTGATTTGTCTAATTGCTGCCCACATTAGATGTTTTGCTTAGGAGCACTCTTCATATTTGTCTACAAGTTCAGTAGATGACTGGAGTAGTTTTCCTATAGTTTGTCTTGGTGTTTTTATTCCGCAGTTCTGAGCACTAGAATTCTAATTAGGCGAAAGTTTTTAAAGGGTATATTCATTCACCCCCCCTCTGAATACTTGCACCGAACACAACAATAAACCAACAGCAGGTTCCCAGTGTGCTATAATCGTGCCCAGAAGAACATGAGGCCGATGTAGCCGAAGAAGCCCGGGAGCCCGACTGGAGACAACATCTGCTATAGTGGTTCCTTCACTAGCAGCTACCCAAAAACAAAGAAGAATGAATTAAACTCCTTCGGACTAAAGATTCCTATGAGCTCCGAAGTGGGACACAATTCCGAATCATGGCAGACACCCGTAAGAAGATTCTGCTCTGATGCCTATTCACCAACGAGGCTTGGCAAGTGATGAAAGAAATACATGCTGGGACAGCCGGAGCACACCAAGCTGGACCAAAGATGAAGATCGAAATCAGGAAACTGGGCTATTACTGGCCTACTATGTTTGAAGACTACTGTCAATTTGTAAAAACATGCCAGAAATGCCAGGAGCATGCTACTGTGCCCAGAAGGCCACCTGTACCCCTACACCCGACATTTCCCAGTTGGACTTTTGCTCAATGGGGAACCGATGTGGTTGGACCTCTTCCAACGTCCTCAGCTGGACACAAGTACATCTTAGCTATAACAAATTACTTCTCCAGATGGGCAGAAGCTATAACACTTAGAGAAGTGACTGGTGAGCTGGTCACCAAATTCATCAAACAGAACATTATTTTTTGGTTTGGTGTTCCCAACCGAATAATTTCTGATAACGGAAGCCACTTCAAGAATCAAAAAAATATCGGCTCACTGAGAAGTACAAGATTGATTGGAGGGCCTCCACCCCTTACAATCCGCAAGCGAATGGATTGGCTGAAGCATTTAATACAACCCTATCAATGCTCCTTGCTAAGACTGTCAGCTCCAACAAGAAGGACTGGGGGGAAACGATGTACGAAGCATTATAAGCATATCGTACTATCTATGATGCGGGACGGGACGCCAACCTGGGACTCTAGCTCACAGACGTCCCTATGCGAGGGAAGCGTGCGGATGTGCGCGGTTGAGGAACTGGCAATGAGTCTCGGGTACTCGACTTTTTCGCGTGTAGTCGGATTGAGTCACGGGATGGGTCACGCTCACTCTCTCGCAGCGGTGATTGAAATAATATAACGAGCTAATTACCTATCACTCTAGCAGCGGCATTAAAAAATATACGAAATAAGCAAATGCTAAAGTGGGAGCGGACATGATACCTCCACGCTCCGGGCGTGGGGAAGATGACCTCGGCCAAGAACGGTGACTCCCGGTATAGTAAATGTTATAATTACAGAAGTGATTTTAAGTCCCACTCTACACAGAGAGGTAACAGACCACAACAGCAGTCCGGGAGTGCTGATTCTGGGTTGACGTGTAGCACGTTGGAGGGGTTCCGGGCGGTTGAAGACAGCAAGTCCGGATCTATGATTTGCAGGCCGGCAGGACAGCGTACGAGGGCCTCCAAAGGGACATCATCCTCCTGAGATCTTCTGAAGGTGGCACTTGGCTGGGACGATGGCGGGACATCCCTGGTCGACTCCCAGAAGTGGCGGTCACTGAATCCGAGCTTTGATATATTATTGGGAATTATTTCGCAACACCTTCTTTCTGGCCTGGCTCAGAGCAAGAATGCACACCTCCACTAAAAGAATATTTGCGCCCAGATCCGATGTCGGATCGAGGGAAAATTGGTACCGATGGATATAGGACTCAAAGGGATACACCATATAATTATTTCAGATCCATACAGTAGACAGATTAGAAATGAAAATGACTATTCCCAAGTTTTTTTTACTGAATCGGATTACAGATAGTCAGGACAGAACAAGTTCTACCTAAAAATGAATTTTGACCGACATAAAAATGATGGATCTACACTCTAAGAAAATTATGAGCGGAAGAGGGGGATGTGAGAAATACATATGATTTTTTTGGAATTTTGAGAGATGGCTAAAGGTGGGAGAAAAATATGACAACATGACACTATCCTGCAGATCTGTTGATGAGCAGACTGTCAGGGGTAGAAATTAAATTACGAGAAAAATACTAAACGAGAGAGAAATGACACGAAATTTGAACTAGAGTTGGGGGATGATACGAGGAACAAACCCTCAAAATTGGAGCTCGAACAGATCTTCTGAATGGGAGATAAGATTCTGGCTTCAAGCTTCTATACAGGAGTGGACAGAACTCCGACGAGGTGGCGGTGGTGGTGCAATGACGGCTCGATGGCGGTGTTGATTTGTTTTGCTTCTCTTCTTCTTTTTTGTTTTATGTGCAATAAAGATGATAGGCAAAAATCAAAGATCTCAATCAACCCAAGGACATGCGAACCATGAACCTAGGCAACCAGAACAAGCTCTAGCATGGGCATGCTATCTCAATCATGAAACTAAACTAAGGGAATAAAGAAAAACACACGCCGGGGCGTGGAGCAAAAGCAAATAAAAACACACCGCAAGGGTGGAGCAAGGAAAGAGAATAAGAGGTATGAGAGAGAAAGAGAAAGTTAATGCCCAATACTAAGAAAGAACGTGATCGCCACCAAAGTAGAAACAAGCCAAAGACTTGAAAATACCTTGGAAATAGGTGGATGAAACACCCGCCCACGGGAGAGAGAAAATCAGGGAAATCTGCAGATCAACGGAATGTAACGGTCGAAAGCCCACGCGTCACTAGGAAGTGACGGTCGCTCGATGAACCACTATATGAATCTGACGCGCCTTCACAAGACCGTCAAATAACCTGCAGTAATAGCTTGTGGATCCTTTTAACTCCAACTCCTCCAGTCGGCCAGAAGACTTGGGCCTCGTGTGGTGAACCTGTAAACCTGCCAAATAACATGAAAACACAAGAAAATAGACCCAAATTAGCCCTTTAAACAATATAGCATCAATTCTTCAATAAACTCAATAGCATGCAAAAGGAAAGGAAAGTACCGGGGAGGTTTTGGTTTTTTAACCCCTCTGGGTGTTTTAAAAAGATAGGAAGATGTTTAGATGATGAAAACCAGGGAGAACGTGGAGAAAGAAGAGGGACAATGCTTTTGATGAAAGGGAGATGAGGAAGAACACAATATGTAATGATGAACTTTGAAAACCAATGGAACGAATACTCCCTTCACCGTGAAGCAGATGAACGTGAAAGATAATTCTCCTTGGTCAGATGTGACTCCAGAATGCGGCAGCACTTCGACGCGAACTCCGGATCTTCCTCTTCCGGGCCATGAAGTTAAGGGTGCTATTTATAGACCCTCAAACTCTCCGGTCGAGCAGAGGATAATCCAGCAAGATAAAAGGATAACTCTTAGCAAATCCCTGAAGATAATATCACCAAGAGTCCATAGAAATAAACAGAAGGTTCTGAGGATCAGATTTGGGAGAGAAATGAACAATTCAAACTCTTATCTCGACCACAGAGTAGCATAGAAAAGGCCTGAACTGCCAGGACTCTCTGTTGGATGTAACGGCTAGTCGACAGACCGCTACATGAAAATAACGCGCCAGGGAACGTCCGTTACATTCAACCTTATCTCAAAAGAGATAAGATCAACGGGAAGAAGATCAAACAAGTTGGACTCTCGAAGGAAAGTAACGGCCAAGACTGGACGCGTTGGAATAAATAACGGCTGCATGACAGACTGTTAGATTCAATGGATAAGCAAGAGGATAAGCTTTTAGAACAAAGGCCTCAAACTTTAGGACTCTTCAACAAGTAACGGCCTAGGGATCATGCATTATATGGAAGTAACACCCCCAGGGAGGACCATTATTAACAATGAGGATAAAAAAAGGTGCAAAGCTTGCCACGCTCATCAAATAAAAGGCCACAATAAACCACACTCCAACCAAGGAGAAGACCCAAGAAACAAGCTTCAAACTAATCAAGGAGACTCGATGAAGAGTGAACAACTCGGAGCATCATATGGCAAAACAAGGAGATGACCCAACTTATTGGTCATAAAACGGGTGTCAACAGATGCCCCTCCTTAACGCCCTCTTTACAGGGGAGCAAGTGGAGGTGAAGCGGAAATGAAATAGAACATGGAGATGAAGCGGAAATGAAGCGGAGTGAAGCGAAAAAGTGGGTGTTAAGGTAAACAAGACCCGTTCTTTACCAAGAAGTGATAGGAACTTTCTGGAAAACTTTGAACTGATCACAAGGAAATAGCCAACCAAAGGACGCATGTCTGGAGGAACTAACAACTAAGGAAAGGAAACACGGCTAGCCGCCGGAGGCAACGGAAAGGAAAGAGAACTGACTAAACTCCAGACAAGAATCTTCAGCCAACCAAATAGAGCGACGAGATCAAAGGAAACCTTCTAATTCAAAGTGGAATAATTCTCCTCATTCGAGATCAAGAATACATCTATTCACCAACATCGAGATATCTTGAACAGATGAAGCACATGAATGCTCAAAAGATGCATATGATGCATGCTGGGCTAAAGAAAAAGAAGTCTTTAAAACAAATGCAAAGAAAGATAAAATATCAAGATACTCAAGAATAATATTGCTAAGCTGGAGAAATCAGGGTCCGGACACTATCTGCAACAACGGCGTGCAAGACAGAACCATCGTCCCCAAATTCTTCCAACCTAACGGCCTATCCAATGATTAAACATGTGAACTTAGATCATCATCATTTTTGTTTAAGGGGAACATCAGATCCTGGAACACACGAATGACCAACCGAGTCTCGAGATAATATATCATAGATATATAGTAATGCATTAATGGATTAAGGGAAAGACATACAATACCTGACTTACCTGCCTGACGAACGGCAAAGCGTCTTGTTATTCATAACTTCATTCAGGAGAAAGAGGTTAGCCAATAATAACATGAGCATGAAATAAGGCATAACCATTCATACGTGTTAGAAGCATTAATAATATGTGCCATGGCAGAAAATGTGGTCATTCAATCATCAAATGGACCATTTTATTCATCAAGAAACTTGCAAGCTGTAACGGTCTGCAGAGAGGGCGTCATATGAAGTAACGGACCAGCCCTAGGTCGTTAGAGACTGGGCGGTTCACATTCTTCAATGAAACAATTCAAATCCATGTAACGGTCAAAGGAGTACGCGTCATTGACTGTAACGGTCGGACGACAGACTGTCACATTTCCTGAGCGTTCAAAAAAAACAAACCGGACGGTTACAATCTTCATTCATTCAAACACTCAAGCGTTAGCACCCCAAAAACCCCAAACGAGAAACCCCAAGACCATCGGCGACCACCGAAGGAGATGGCCGGCGACAAGGGCTCTCAGCCACCGAAGAAGAGGGAAAGAGGGATGAAGAAGAAGGCGATTCGCCGCCTTCACCGTCGGATAGAATGAGAGAACGTCCCGCCGTCCGTGACGAGGAAGAGGCCAACGGAGGAGGAGGAGGAAAAAAGGACGAGGAGGAAACCAAGGGTGGAGGAAGAGATCCCCACGGCCGAAGAAGAACAAGGGGAAGCTTCCCTGGATGAAGGGGAACCCAAGGAACAAGAGAAGAAGAAGATGAGAGGGCAAGACCGAGAGGTAAGCTCTCGCCCTAATTTTTCAAATTTTAATTTTTTTGAGTTTTTATGTGGATGCATGTGGCAATGGGGGGTAGAAAATGGGTCTATGCACCCATTAGGATCATGTGTAGGCCTTTTGGCCAAAGTGGGAGAGCCACGAGATGCAAAGGGAAAAACACCCTCTAGCAGGGAATGTGACGGTCCTTCCAGTGACCGTCAAATATCTAACGCGTCACCCTAGATGCGTTAGAGACATGTGACGCCCCATCCCAGGGCCGTTACATGCACCAGAGGCCAGAACTGTTTTTAGGTTTTTTTAATTATTCAATTTTAGTTTTGTTTTCATTTTATAAATACTATGTAATAATTTTATGATGCATTTGACTGACTCATGTCCTAAATGAATGCAGGGAAAAAGACGGACGAGGATCTCCTGGCTCTAGATCCGGGCGGTGTACCAGGCACGGCCTGATTACCAGAGAGAGAGGCTGGCTGGGATGAGATTTGCCGAGATGCTGAGCATCGAGGTGACCAGAATGGACATGCCACTGCTGTACGCCTTGCACGAGAGATGGGATCCGATTAGCAGGGCGTTCATCTTCCCGTGGGGTCACATGATCCCCACGCTGGAAGACATGGCGAGGATTGCCGGGCTGCGAGTCCATGGAGCCGCAGTGACAGGATGGACCTACAGGAACTACCGGGAGATGGCCCAGGAGCTGTTGGGGCTAGATTTGATCAGACCGGGGCAGACGTCATCCCAGCTCTCGAGATCAGTACTACAGGAGAGCTTAGGACTGAGAGGAACAGCGATAGCTGTGGGTGAGCTACCAGAGGAGCATCTGGGTAGAGTGATAGACCAGGTGCACCCATGAGTGGCGGCAGAGGCGGGACCAAAGGTAGATCGCACCCTGAGACGGTTCCTGATGCTACTGTTCGGGAAGCTCTTATTCGCGACTCGAGCAGATGTGATCAGCTGCAGGCTACTGCCGATGATCGAGGATTTGAGCAGAGTTGGAAAGTACGCCTGGGGAGCGGCAGTGCTAGCCTTCTTGTTTGAGTCCCTCAGCACGATGGACCGACAAACGATGCTGGGCGGCTTCTCACCTTTTCTACAGGTAAATGCAATTTAAATGCTTCTATTATGATTATGCAAATGTTTATTAAAATGATTATGCAGTTGACTGATTTAACTTCTAAATGCAGTTCTGGAGCTACATGTACCTCCCGGGCATCGAACGGGGCACACTACTCCACGCCGATCGCATCCCGATCGCCAGGCGATGGGTGGTCACGAGGGACCCAGGGTCAATCATCAGATTAACACGGGCGATCCAGGACGATTTGGATTCCTTCCCGCACTCGGCGGTAAGCCCGAACTCAAAATGCTTTCTAAATGATTTTAAATGCTTTTATATGCTTCTTAAATGATGATAACCAGACTAACATGCTGATGGATGGATTAACATGCTTCTAGGTGAGGTGGACCCCGTACAGAGGTGAGAGCTATGAGGGACAGCCATGGGTGGAGGCAGCCCTCTCGTACCGGGGACGGGACATATGGTTGCACTGCATCCATATCATCGAGGCTCTTCATTATCGGCTGATTCTGAGGACTCGGGGACTACACCAGCCTGAGGTGACTTTCCCACGCCGTAGTGACGACCACCCGGGGAAATCAGCGAAGGGAATCAGCGGCGACATAGACTGGTGTGCCCGGAAAGCAAAGTACGTCCATGACTGGAATAAGCGGGGCAGAGCAGTGAAAGAGCGGGATGAAAGCGATGAGGCGTATTTGAAGGCCTTCGCTCGATTGTACGGGGACCGGGTGTACCGAGGTACCCGACGACCGGTATGCAATTAAAAACTCTGAATGCCTTTTAAAAAAAATTTTATCCTATATGCACTGTCTCACATGCTTCTAAAAATGCAGCTAGACCCTGAGGGAAGGATAGCCGAGCTCGAGGGGCTACTCCACGCCACTGTCCAGCAGCGGGACGAGTACCGGACTGCCTTGGAGCTCCTGGTAAGATTCCCAGAACCTTGGACTTAAAATAATTATGCTTTATGATGCTAATGATGCAAATGCAATTGGCTGACCATGACTTCTAAATGCAGCGGGCTGAGGGAGCCCAAAGAGCGGGACCAGATGCCCCATCGTCATCCTCACAGCCCGCCAGAGGCAGGGCTGAGCGAGACGCCGAGTTTGCTCGAGCAGTTGCTCGGGCCGAGGAGGCGGAGGCCACCCTCACGGAGCGGGTAAGATGATAAATGATTTATGCAAATTAAATGCTTATGCTTACATGCCTATGCTTATGAAAAATGAAATGCTCATGTGACTAACTATATGCAACGCAAACTACAGGCGAGAGAGCTAGCCGCAGCAGTGGCCGAGGCAAGGCTGGCTCGAACGGAGGCAGAGCGTCTCCAGGTAGAGATGGAGCAAGGACGATCGTGTTATGACTCCTCTGTGTTGATGATGTTGACAATGTGTTTTACTTCATTGGCAACATCTTGTTTTGATTGATTGGCAACTGTTCTTATTTTGATGAAATTATTTTTATCAGGTTGTCTGTGTATATAATGCAGTCAAAGTCTATACTGTCGTGCACACACCCACAGGTCTACATTGCATTGCAGCATGAACATAGAGTCCATACATTTCATTGTGTAGTCTGGACAGTTGTGGGTCGACCCCCTTGTTCACATGGGTCGACTCCTCAGATTAGCATAGCCTATACACTGCATAGCATAGTCTATACACTGCACGTTCAAGTTCATAGTATATACGTTGCTGCATTGCCTGCACGAGGAAGTCTGTACATTGGCTGTTGGCTTGCACGCTCACTCAAGTCCACACATTGTGAAGTATTCACATTGTGGCTTGCTCATTCACTCATTCAGCCCTGTCAAGTCCATACATTGGGCTACTGTGCAAGTTCATACATTGGCCTTCAGGCTTGCAAGTCTATACATTGCCTGTCGATTGCAATGTCTGTACAGAGTTTAGAGAGTTCAAAGTGTTCATAGTCTATACATTCATTCTCTATAGCTTGCACGAGGTGAAGTCTGTACATTGGCCTCAGCTTTCGAAGTCTGCACTTTGGCCTTAGCTTTCCAAGTCTGTACATTGACCTCTATGCCTCAAGTCTATACATCGGAATGTTTGGCCAAGTCTGTACATCCTTCTGTCGATAGTTCAAGTCTATACATTGGACTGTTTGGCCAAGTCTGTACATCGTTGCTTGCCAAAGTCTATACATTGGCATCTGTTCCTACGTTGCAATTCCAAGTCTGCACATTGGGTTCCTTACCTACGTTCAGCTTTGAAAGTCTATACATTGGTTTTCATTTCAAGTCTATACAGACTTTGGTTTGTGCAAGTCTATACAACCGACTCTTCAGCTTGTGACCAAGTCTATACAGCCAGGGCGACTGTTAAGTCTATACATTAGCAGCCTTGATTTGATCAAGTCTGTACAGAGTTTCTTTTGGCAAGTCCATACATTGAATGTCTATACATTCGTTTGCCTTGCATCATTCATTAAGTATGTACAGCCCCTTCGCTTGGCAAGTCTGTACATTGTGGATGTCTATACACTCGATTGCCTTGCCTTAGTCAAGCCTGTACAGAGTTTCTTCAGCTAAGTATATATATTGCTTCACGATGTGAAGTCTATACATGTCTTGTTCAAGTCTTCACATGATGAAGTCTATACACTCAACTCCTTCACACTTCAGGAAGTCTGTACATCCTTCAATGCATTGCATGCATCGTTCGTGATGTCTGTACATTGAATGAAGTCTGGTGAAGTCTATACAGCGCCCATTTCTCTTAGAGTCTCATACATATGTGAAGTCTGTACATTGCATTTGCATTCACAACGTCTTCACACTTGAAGTCCATACATCGTCAGTTGTCTGTCAAGTCTTCATATTGCTTAAGTTTGTACAGCGGCTGCTTCACATATGAAGTTTGTACATCGCATAGCTTCACATAGATGAAGTCTATACATTGGGCAGAGTCTGTACACTGCATTCGAGTTCACAAGTCCATACAGTGAAGTCTATACAATGCAGTTCATCTTATAAGTCTGTACAGAGTTCTTCACTTAACCTGATAATCTGATACTCTGTCTGACAGGGATCTGCTACTGAGATTGCTGACATGGCTCATGATCCCAGGAGGATGAGGTGATCAGATGCTGCCACGTGGATGAAAGCACCTCGGATCTGGCGAATTCCTTGGGCGAGAAAATGTGGAAGCCACGCGCCCTTATCCAATCTGCTGCTGTATATATAGAAGTCTTCATCTTCTGTTGAAGGCTGATCGAAGAATGGCAAGTCTATACAGTGAGACAAACCTGAGACATCAGAGAGCCATCGAGATCCAAAGTGAAGAAAAGGAGAGAAGAAGAAAGTGAGAAGAAATGACTTCAGAGAGTGATATGAGAGCTTGTGAATCAACGTCTTGGTCCAGATACCAGAGCTGATATTGCTCACTTTGAGCTACAGTCGTTTTAATTTTCTTCTATTCGATTGTGTTTTTCTTGCTTTTCAGTCTTATTATTTTTCTTTTGAAAACTCTTGTTCGATCAAGCTGTTAGTCAGCGGTGTCAAGCTGTGAGGCAGCGGTGTGCAGAGGTGTTACCTCTGGTCGGCTAAGCTGTAGTGCCCAGCAGGGTAAGCTGTATTGCCCATCTGTTGTAGAGGGTGTTCCTCTAGTCGGGATAAGCTGTAAGCCCCAGCCGTTGTTGGCAAGCTGTAGTGCCCAGCAGATTGAAGTTGTGTATCAACAGTAATCCACATTCGAGTTGAATGTGGGGTGGACGTAGGTCGGATTGACCGAACCACCTAAAAGTCTTTGTGCCTCTCGTGTGTTTGCTTGTCTATTTAGCAGATATTGTTTCCATCACTCGGTGCTTTGACTGTGGTTGTCCAGTGTTCTTTTAATTCCGCATTTGAATCTAGGCATAAATTTTAAATTAGCCTGTTGATCTATTCACCCCCCCTCTAGATCCACATTCTGTGGCGAAAGAGCCTTCCATCTAACTCCAACAATTGGTATCAGAGCTAGACTCTTCTACAGGGACTTACCGCCCGAAGAGGATAAGCACAGATGGACGGAAGAGGGATGATAGCTGAAGGACACTCTACATCCAAGCCCCCGTACTTCGATGGAACCAACTACGCATACTGGAAGCACCGTATGCAGGTATTCTTAAGAGCTAAAGACTATGAAATCTGGAAGGTGGTTAGCAAGGGACCTTTCGAGCTGTCCCCTAATGAAGATGTATGGACCAAGGAGGAAATTAGAAGGTCCATGCTCAATTGGAGTGCAATCAATGCAATCCAGTGTTCTCTGCATCCCACCGAGTTCTCACGAATATCTGCCTGCTCCTCAGCGAAGGAAATGTGGGATGCACTTGAAGTCATCTACGAGGGGACTTCACAAGTCAGAGAGACCAAGACTAATCTACTGGTTTCAGAATACGAGGCTTTCAAGATGAAGCCTAATGAGACGATCAAAGAAGTATGCTCGGTTGACTATTATCACAAATGGTCTCAAAGGTTTCGGGAAGAAGTATTCTGAGTATGATATAGTCAGGAAGATCTTGCGATCCTTGACTCCAATTTGGCACACAAAGGCCACCGTTATGGAAGAGTCAAGAGATCTGCACAATACAAGGGCAGATGAGCTTATCGGATCTCTAATGGCATATGAGATGAATTTGCCGAAGATAGAGGAGGCTGATAGAAAGAGGAAGCCAATAGCTCTGAAGGCTGGTGCTAGCAAATCCAGTCGATCCAGCCCCAACGGATCATCAACTGAAGAGAGCTTGTCTGAAGAAGAAATGTCAAATGATGATATGGCTATGATTACTAGGGAATTCTGGTGTTTTCTCAAGAAAGAAGGAAGAAGATTCAGCCGAAGAAATCCTAGTGGTGGCCGCCGAGACACAAGGTACAAATCAAACCTTGTAAAGAAAGCTGAGACTAATGTTTGCTATCAATGCAGGAAGGCTGGTCACTTTAAAGCTGAATGTCCGACAAATCAGAACCTCAAGGACAAGCCCAAGAAAAAGAACACAAGAGGGAAAGCTATGGTGAGTACCTGGAGTGATGAGGACGAGGGATCCTTGAGCAACACTTCGGACAGTGAAGTTGAAGCTGAGAAGCCAATATGTCTCATGGCAACCAGCTCAGAAGATAGAGAGGAAGAATCTGATGAGGTATCCTCTCGTTTTGAAAACTTTACTATTGCTGATTGGATGGATGCTTATAATGAACTTGCTGATAGAGTAGATGATGTCAGAAAAGAAAATAGGCATCTACGAAGAAAAATTAACATCATGCAAAATGATACTTCATTGTCTGATAAAATTGCATGCTTAGAGAATGAGAACAGCAAGCTGAAACTCACATGTTCTGAATTTGAAGAAATCAAGAAAAAACTGAAAATCTCTAAGGAAGAAAATGTGAGATTAGACAATGAAATTGATGCATGGAAATTGAAAATTCAGAATTATGAAAGTGAGATAAAAATTACCTCTGAAAAATATGAAGCTGTCCTCAATGTAAATAATGAATTGAAAAAGTCTATTGATGAAATTCAGAAAGACAATGAGGATAAGCTGAAAACCATTGAGAAAATGACCCAAGGATCTGAAAATTTAAATGCTCTATTGGGGTCGAAGGTCAATTTTAGGAGAGAGGGCCTAGGATTTAACTCTAGTGCAACTAAGAGCTTTGGAATGAAAACTATTTCCTTCGTTGCACAAAAGGAGAGAGGACCTCTGATTAACATGAATTCTAATAATGCTGTGAGCACTAATGTGAATCTGAAAAAGCCCAATGCAGAGGAGAAGGGCAAATAGAAAGTTGGTGAGCCTAGTAGAATTGGCAATTCCAAACCTAGCTCTAGTGCTCAACCCAAGGCTAGGGGTCAGCCTGCTCAGGTAAATAAACCTCATGTCAATGCTAAAAAGTCTTCACCACCACCATCACAGAAAAAGACCCAACAAAAACCTATGAACAGGTCAGCAGGGTCAAGAGTGTAGGGAAGACAAAATGCTTTCAGGAATCATCCCAACAAATTCAATCCACCTAGAGTCCAGTCCTACTACCCCACACAGTCAATCTATCCTAATGGGTTTGGGTGGACTAGAACTCAAGGGATGCATACAGGGTATGTTAAACAACCTACACAATTTTACAGACCTTATGTCAGAAATTGGGGTAATGGGTATGGTAGTCGAACAACCAGGAACTTTCAATCTTACAGCCAACCCAAATATTACCCTGATCAAAACTTTATGAATGCTACTTGGTCAAAGCATTGGCACAATAACAACAAGTCTGTGAATAACTCTATTGGTGCAAATAAAAGGAAGAACAACAAAAATAAGAGAAGAAATGACAGAAGGAAATCTGCAAAATCCACTGAACAAAGTTGATGGGGACATCCCTTGCCCCTCCACATTTTCTGAAGCTCGGATTGATCGTCGGTGTACGCCATTATGTTCCTCATGTGTTTGTGAGTCGAGTCATGTAATTTTCTTATTTTTATTTGAGTCTTAAACATGTAATTTTCCCTTTATTGAGTCATGTACCTAGGTTAGAAAGTCATTTTCCTAAGTCTTGAAGTCATTATGTTGGTTTGATAGGTTAATGGGCCCAATTCATTGGGCTAGGCCCAGGGGCGCCCCTCCCTTGGACTGTTTGGTCATTAGTTAGTTTGTCAGGGTCAGTTTGGTCTTAGGAAAAGTGTGGGGTCTATAAATAGCCCCACCCCTCTCTCATTTGTAACAATTATGCTTGAATATTGAATCCATAAAATTTCCACACCTTCTAGTTCCCTCTCAATATCTCTCTCTCTCTCTCTCTCTCTTACTATCACTCTCTCTAAGTGGGTTGTGCCCCCTCTCTCTCTCCTCCCCACCCCAATTTCGAAATTCATTCTCTCTCCTCCCCATTCACCCGTCATTAAGGCCCCTTCCCCTTCCCCATGCACTCATTCAATTCCCCCTCCAACCCCTAGGTGGAAACCCCTTCTCCTAGGCACGTTTCCACTCTCCCAAGCAACCCTCCCTCTCCCCAAGACTGAAAGAGCACTTCCCTAGGCCAAATTTCAAATTTCCCTCTCCCTTGGGCTGTGCCCTTTCATCTCCCCACCTCCCTAACCACCCAAGGTCGCACCCCCCTTCCCCATCCACCAAATAACCCCTTGTTCATGCCCTTTCCCACACCCTCTCCTCCACCTATTCTGTCCCTATTGCAGGTTTCAGAAAAGCAGTGATTTGCAGTAGCAGCCACGACTTCCCCTGAAGGCTCCCGGTGGCATATCTTATATTTCTGGAATCGCCTCCAAGTCTTCTTTCCAACGGTGGTACTCTTGCCTACATCCGAGTTCGGAGCTGTCCGGAGGAACGTCATCTTCAATGACTGCGCAATCTGTCCCAGACTGAAGGCCAGAGCGATCTTGGAAGCCGTTCAGCGGCCAACCTTGGAGGAATTCGATCATGCTTCCTTCTACAAAATTCTTATTCGTCTAGTCCTCGATCAGTAGCAGAAGGAACGATGCCAATCGCCCGCACGAGCTATTTGTTCTGAATTTCTTTGCCGGAGTGTGCAGTCTGCCCCCTGCAGGTCCAGGTTCGACCTGTCTTTACTTCTCCGGACACCATTCTCTTCTCAGACCTCGAATTGTAGCCCCGTCAATTTCTGCTCGAAGCTACTCCGACCACGATCGCGTCACCGCCAGTTTCGTTCGATTTGGAGTTCGGGAGCGACCGTAGTGCCTTCTACAATCCACTGTATCAATTCTGCATCAGTCAGAGGCAGAGTGTTGTTGTCCTGCTCCAGTCACCGGTCCGATCAGCCCGAGTTCCAGAGCTTCCAAAAAAATTCAAGCATCATCCCCGTCCAGTTGGGGAACTTTTGGCACTGGTTTCATCAAATTTGGAGCTCGGTTGAGTCCGTGGAAGCATCTTCATCGACAACATATTCAGCAAAACTGAAGAGTGGCAGAACCGGCGAAGCCTGGAGAGTCGGCGTTCTCTTCATAATTTCCCCACCCCGCTTGGCCGGCTGAAGGCCCCTCCCTGCGTGGATGTAATCTTGGTTGTAATAAGTCTAACCCCCACCCCAAGAGCCCCCCTCCTGTGAGAGGTGTAGTTCATGTAATAATATTTTCGCAGATTTGAAGCGACACCGACGCGGCTTGCGGGCGCAAACCCTTGCCTCCCCGCTCGCCCCCATCTTCGGCCGGAGTTGGCATCTTCACGCCGGCTAGGTGAGCCTCGGTCCCCCTTTCCTTGCTGGTCAATATCACTTGCTTAGCTTAGTATTCTTGCTTTGCTGCGTCGGACGGAGAGCGAGGGCCCGGCCCAAATTGCCGAACACGTGAGTGTCCATCGCGGGCGAGTTGTGAGCGAGCCATTTCAACCCACACCCATGGTGTGACGGCCGCCCGTGAGTGGGCATCCCTGGCCCAATTGGGGTTCTCCCCAAGCTTTCCAAGCACCGGAGCATCATTGTCCCACCCCGGACCCTCTCCATTATCGTTTAGTTGCCCACGGGCACAAGTGTGCACCAAGCGAGTGAGCCGCTCGAGTGGTATCATCGCCAATTTGCTTGCTTGCAACCTTAGGTCCAAGGGTCATATTATCTTGTGGTCATCACCTCAAGGTGGTGTCACATCAAGTGGTATCAGAGCAAGTTCACAACTTGTCTCTATCAAGTTGGTCCTAGGACGCTCATATGCATTTAGAGTCTTCGGTTGCATCTCTTTTGTCCACTAGCATGACTACTTCATGTAAGTCACATCTATCTCACTCGGCCCTCTGCAAAGGTCCGATTGACACCCCTTTGGACAAAGTCCTATTTGAGGACCTTATCTTTAACGGATACCACCCTAGTGCATATTTAGAGTGGGAGGAAAACATGGACAAATACTTTAAAAGGAATCCAATGACTGAACCCATGAAAATCTACCTTGCCAAGAGTCGACTTGTGTACCATGCCGAGGATAGGTGGAAGTTCATTGAACAATTTAGGAGGGTTATGAGGCTAGAGCCTATTAACACATGGGAGAACATGAGAGCCGAACTTAGGAAAGTCTACACTCCCCGACCTCCTCCCTCCTACCCAGGTTACCAAAACTCGAGGAGCACTCCCATTCCTCCAACCACACCCGTCCAAACCCTTACCACTAGAACCCAAGTGTCCAAGGCCTCCACCTCCCCACCTAATCCCATGAGGGCCCCCACACCCCAACCAAACCCCCCTTCCCTAACCTACACTAGTCAAGCCCCTTTAGCCCCCACTTCTACCCCAAACGATCCCAAGGACAAGAGACCCCTAACCGACCCAATTCCCTCCATGGTGACCACCACTTATCCAACCCTCACCATTAAAAACCAAGTGGACACCGCGTCCACCCCTCCACCTAGGCCCATAATGGCCACCACCCCCAAACCCAAAACCCCTCACCAAACCCGTACCCCACAAGCCCCCTTGACCACCACCACAAACCCACCATCGTCCCCAAAAAGGGACACATCTCCCAAAACAAATCAACCCAAAACCCCTCACCCAACCCACCTCCCACTTCCTACACCAATCTTTCCCCAACCTAGGCCTCCTCTACTTCCCCTTCCTATCCCAACCCAAGCCCATGCTTGTTCACCACCCCGGGTGTGTCATACGCTAGCTATCACCAAACCACCCACCATAGATCCCCCTACTCCATTAGCAATAGAAGTTGCTACCCACACACCTACCCAAGTGGAGAAGGATGCCCATCCGAATCCACCTCCCAACATAGAGGAAATCCAAAGGCCAAACAACTCACACACCTCTAGCCTAGTTCCTCTAGAGACACCCAACCTCACCATAGATAAGTCCATACTCCAATGGCTCAAGAAAGGTCTTACCATTCCTAGTTCACAACCATGCCACCTACCCATGGGATATCAATCCCAAATCATTCCCATTCAGCCACATGTCACTTATCAAACTTCCTATTGTGTGGAAGATTTGGGAGACTTAGTGAACTACCTACATTGGCAAATTCACTTGACCAATATGCTAGCCTTGAGGCCGTCCGAAACTAACACCATTAGCCTAGCATATCCCTCCATTGGCTCCATCACTTCCATCTACACTAATGGCCAAGTTACTAGTGAGATCATCCTCCTTCTTCCCATGGAGGAAGAACCTATCCTAGTCCACTCCCCAACCATTAAGATCCCAAGTACTTTGATCGGTCAACCCATTAGCAACCTTGGCCCAATTATTGAGGAGGATGACTCACCATTCGAGGACCTTGAGAGCATAGAGTACCCCTACCAAGGTGACCCTTACCATGATCCCTTTGACCATTTTCTATGGGAGCCTAGATCTCAATGTAACCCACTCACCTTATTCACAACCCACCTTACCCTATCCTTACCACCCATGATAACCCAAAACCTTCCCTTCCTAGAATTGGGTTACACCAAAGAAGCCTTAACCATAGGTAACATACACAATGGGATTGATAGATGGCCCGACTCCATGATGTCTCCCTTCTTAGATCCCTTTGACTCATACGAATGGAAGCTCAAGGGCCACCCCACACCTATGCACATAGAAGTCATCACTAGGATTGAAATGCATGTGCTTAGGCATACCACCCCACTTGACATGATTAGAAAGTCGGGTCCATTCATTCATATCACCCACATGTCAAGAAGAAAACATGATTGGTCAATATTTGGTTGTAATGGTCCACCATCATTCATCATAAATCTCAAGCATGTTAGGAGCATTCATGGATGTCCAGGTCCCCCGGCACTCATCACACTCACACATGAAAGGGACACCTATGGATGCCGCGGTCCTCCCAAGACATTCAAAGTCATCATAACATCAATGCATGATAGGTCTACATGTGGTTGCCTTGGACCACATTTGCATACCACACACTACTCACTCACACCTCATCTTAGTACATGGCATATGCATCAAAACATGCATCAAGCAAAAAGCGGTGAGAATTACAAAAAGCGGACAAAAACTCGTGAGCGCCACTTGAAATTCCACGTTGGCGACTTGATGATGATGATGATTTTGGAGTGGCTCTACTCTAGGGTCACCTCCAATTTGAGGGCACGAGGACTTGGACCTTGCCAAGTTCCGAGTGGCCTTGGCACCCGGCTTGCGGGTTGAACTTACTAATGGGCTTTGGGATTCATCCCACTTCCCACGTGGCGGATCCGGCACCCTCTAAGGGTACCGCGGTGGATCCTAGTGAGTGTCTTGAGCCTACACCTATCCTTGTGAGAGACACCCTCGGAGTGCCACCACAAACTAGCCCGAGAGCCCGACGTCAGCACATGGCGGCAATACTAAGCAAAGCAAGATCTCTTCGCCAGCCTAAGGGTGTGTCCGAGCCACTTTGTCGAGTGGAAGCACCGTTCCTCGGCTATGGACATGGGTCGAGTTTGGAGAACAAGGTTCGCCCGGAACTGCGTTTGGGATGCTACTTCCCCGGTGGACCCATACTCGACAGGGTCGAGTTTTCCCCACCCCGGGGGTATGATGGGGACACCCCTTGCCCCTCCACATTTTCTGAAGCTCGGATTGATCGTCGGTGTACGCCATTATATTCCTCATGTGTTTGTGAGTCGAGTCATGTAATTTTCTTATTTTTATTTGAGTCTTAAACATGTAATTTTCCCTTTATTGAGTCATGTACCTAGGTTAGAAAGTCATTTTCCTAAGTCTTGAAGTCATTATGTTGGTTTGATAGGTTAATGGGCCCAATTCATTGGGCTAGGCCCAGGGGCGCCCCTCCCTTGGACTATTTGGTCATTACTTAGTTTGTCAGGGTCAGTTTGGTCTTAGGAAAAGTGTGGGGTCCATAAATAGCCCCACTCCTCTCTCATTTGTAACAATTATGCTTGAATATTGAATCCAAAAAATTTCCACACCTTCTAGTTCCCTCTCAATATCTCTCTCTCTCTCTCTCTTACTATCACTCTCTCTAAGTGGGTTGTGCCCCATCTCTCTCTCCTCCCCACCCCAATTTCGAAATTCATTCTCTCTCCTCCCCATTCACCCCTCATTAAGGCCCCTTCCCCTTCCCCATGCACTCATTCAATTCCCCCTCCAACCCCTAGGTGGAAACCCCTTCTCCTAGGCACCTTTCCACTCTCCCAAGCAACCCTCCCTCTCCCCAAGACTGAAAGAGCCCTTCCCTAGGTCAAATTTCGAATTTCCCTCTCCCTTGGGCTGTGCCCTTTCATCTCCCCACCTCCCTAACCACCCAAGGTCGCACCCCCCCTTCCCCATCCACCAAATAACCCCTTGTTCATGCCCTTTCCCACACCCTCTCCTCCACCTATTCTGTCCCTGTTGCAGGTTTCAGAAAAGCAGTGATTTCCAGTAGCAGCCACGACTTCCCCTGAAGGCTCCCGGTGGCATATCGTATATTGCTGGAATCGTCTCCAAGTCTTCTTTCCAACGGTGGTACTCCTGCCTGCATCTGAGTTCGGAGCTGTCCGGAGGAACGTCATCTTCAACGACTGCGCAATCTGTCCCAGACTGAAGGCCAGAGCGATCTTGGAAGCCGTTCAGCGGCCAACCTTGGAGGAATTCGATCACGCTTCCTTCTACAAAATTCTTCTTCGTCTAGTCCTCCATCAGTAATAGAAGGAACGACACCAATCGCCGGCCCGACCTATTTGTTCTGAATTTCTTCGCCGGAGTGTGCAGTCTGCCCCCTGCAGGTCCAGGTTCGACCTATCTTCACTTCTCCGGCCACCATTCTCCTCTCCGACCTCGGATTGTGACCCCGTCAATTTATGCTCGAAGCTACTCTGACCACGATCGCGTCACCACTAGTTTCGTTAGATTTGGAGTTTGGGAGCGACCGCAGTGCCTTCTGCAATCCACTGTACCAGTTCTGCATCAGTCAGAGGCATAGTGTTGCTGTCCTGCTCCAGTCGCCGGTCCGATCAGCCCCGAGTTCCAGAGCTTCCAAAAAAATTCAAGCATCATCCTTGTCCAGTTGGGGAACTTTTGGCACCAGTTTCATCAAATTTGGAGCTCGGTTGAGTCCGTGGCAGCATCTTCATCGACAACCTATTCAGTAAAACTGAAGAGTGGCAGAACCGGCGAAGCTTGAAGAGTCGGCGTTCTCTTCATAATTTCCCCACCCCGCTTGGCCGGCTGAAGGCCCCTCCCTGTGTGGAGGTAATCTTGGTTGTAATAAGTCTAACCCCCACCCCAAGAGCCCCCCTCCTGTGAGAGGTGTAGTTCATGTAATAATATTTTCGTAGATTTAAAGCGACACCGACGCGGCTTGCGGGCGCAAACCCTTGCCTCCCCGCTCGCCCCCGTCTTCGGCCGGAGTTGGCATCTTCACGCCGGCTAGGTGAGCCTCGGTCCCCCTTTCCTTGCTGGTCAATATCACTTGCTTAGCTTAGTATTCTTGCTTTGCTGCGTCGGACGGAGAGCGAGGGCCCGGCCCAAATTGTCGAACACGTGAGTGTCCATCGCGGGCGAGTTGTGAGCGAGCCGTTTGAACCCACACCCATGGTGTGACGGCCACCCGTGAGTGGGCATCCCTGGCCCAATTGGGGTTCTCCCCAAGCTTGCCAAGCACCGGAGCATCATTGTCCCACCCCGGACCCTCTCCATTATCGTTTAGTTGCCCACGGGCACAAGTGTGCACCAAGCGAGTGAGCCGCTCGAGTGGTATCATCGCCAATTTGCTTGCTTGCAACCTTAGGTCCAAGGGTCATATTGTCTTGTGGTCATCACCCCAAGGTGGTGTCACATCAAAAGTTCTTTTAAACAAATGTGGATTCCCAAAGCCATGCTTTCTTTATTTACTTGCACTTCATCTGCATTGGAGCCCAATCAGTCTTGTGTTCCAAACTCTTTGCCCTAATTGTGTGTGCAGGTATGCCTGGCAGCCAAGAGCAACTTGTGGTACTTGGACAGTGGCTGCTCCAGGCATATGACAAGAGATAAGGCCAAGTTCTGCATGCTGACTGAAAAGCTAGGAGGCCTTGTCACCTTTGGAAGCAACACAAAGGGTAGGATCATTAGATCAGGTAAGGTAGGTAAGTGTTCTACCTGCTGCATTGATGATGTTATGCTGGTTGAAGGGTTAGCTTATAATTTACTCAGTATTAGCCAGTTGTGTGATAAGGAACATAAAGTTTTATTTGACTCTCAATGCTGTAAGGTTTTTGAACCTGATTCTGATATTGTCAAATTTTCTGGAAAAAGAATAAATAACACATACAAGATAGATTTAGATGATATTCAGCATTCTAACCTATGTCTTACTGCCAGTAGAGAAGATTTAGCATTTTTATGGCATCGTAGGTTAGGCCATGCGAGTTATACTGTTTTGCATAAACTAAACAAGCATAGCATGGTTAGAGGACTCCCTGAAGTCTCTTTTAAAAAGGAAAATAAATTTTGTAATGCATGCATTCAGTCCAAGTTGACTAGAAAATCATTCAAATCTAGGACAGAAAACCTATACACTAAACCCTATGAACTGATACACATGGACCTATTTGGGCCAACCAGGTCTGTTAGTTTATCAGGAAAGAGGTATGGGTTTGTCTTAGTAGATGATTTTTCTAGGTATACTTGGGTATTTTTTCTGTCACATAAGAATGATGCATTCTCAGAATTTCAGGAGTTCTGTATAAGAATAAATCAGAAAATTGAAAATATTTTGACTGATCATGGAGGTGAGTTTGAAAACTCACACTTTGAAGAATTTTGCAGGTCAAGTGGGATTCATCATAAGTTCTCCTCACCTAGGACACCTGAGCAGAATGGTGTTGTTGAGAGGAGGAACAGAACTCTAGTGGAGATGGGCCGAACTCTCTTAGTTGAAGGTCAACTGCCAAGAAAATTCTGGGCTGAAGCAGTCAACACAGCCTGTTATGTAATTAACAGGGCAATGGTAAGACCTTCCACCTAGAAAACCCCTTATGAGATTTTGAGAGGTAAGAAACCTTCAATCGCCCACTTCAAGGTCTTTGGTTGTAAATGTTTTATACATATAAATGACAAGAGGGACCTTGATAAATTTGAGCCAAAAGGTGAACCGGGAATCTTCCTCGGTTATTCTGAAAACGCCCGGGCTTATAGAGTGTTCAATTTAAACTCAAAAATTGTTGAAGAATCTCCACACATTATCTTTGATGAAACCTTGATGGAAACTAACCATGGTCATTGCAGGAATAAAGATGGGAACATTTTAAAAGATGATAACTCTGCAGACCAGTCTGATGGTGAGGAAGAAAAAGAAGAGCAGAATGAAGAAGAATCTGAAGTTCAGGGGGAGGTAAGTGAAATTCCTGAAACTCAGATTGTTAATATCAGATATCTTAAAGATCACCCTGTGAATAATGTCATTGGCAATCTGAATGATCCCCCTAGGACTTGAGGTCACTTTAGAATTCAGGATGAATTAAATACATATGCTCTTGTCTCTCAAATTGAACCCAAGTCCATTGACTGTGCCCTCAAGGATGTGCATTGGACTAATGCCATGCATGAGGAGCTTAATCAGTTCGACAGGAACAAGGTGTGGCACTTGGTCCTACCTCCTGATCATGGAACAGTCATAGGGACTAAGTGGGTATTCAGGAATAAATCTGATGAATTAGGGAATATTGTTAAAAATAAAGCCAGACTTGATGCTCAGGGGTATAACCAGGAGTTTGGTATTGACTTTGAAGAGTCATTTGCCCCTGTAGCCAGATTAGAAGCTGTTAGGATTTTATTGGCTTATGCATGCTCCCTATGAATAATCCTCCAGCAGATGGATGTAAAATCTGCATTCTTGAATGTGGAAATTAGTGAGGAGGTTTATGTAAGACAGCCCCCTGGGTTTGAATGTCTAGATTTCCCTAATCATGTTAACAAATTAAATAAAGCTCTCTATGGTCTTAAGCAAGCTCCCAGAGCTTGGTATGACAGGTTGAGCAAGTTCCTTACTGATCAAAATTTCACTAGAGGAGTAGTTGATCAGACCTTGTTTACAAAGGTGAGTCATTCTGACATTCTTATTGTACAAATTTATGTGGATGCCATTATTTTTGGGTCAACTAACCCCAAATTGTGTGAGGATTTTTCTAAAACAATGACTAATGAGTTTGAAATGAGCTCAATGGGTGAGCTCAAATTATTTCTTGGACTGCAGGTTACACAAACAAAGGATGGAATGTTTATCACTCAGTCCAAGTACACAAGGGATCTACTCAAAAAATACAAGATGGACAACCTCAATGAGATAGCTGCTCCAATGGGTACCTCTACAAGCTTAGATGAAGACACTAAAGGTAAACCTGTTGATCAAAAGCTATACAGAGGTATGATCGGATCCCTTCTCTACTTAACAGCATCTAGGCCTGATATTCAATTTGCTGTAGGATTATGTGCTAGGTTTCAGGCCAGTCCTAAAGAAACTCATCTTAAAGCAGTAAAAAGGATTTTTAGATATCTGCTAGGCACCCAAGAGCTAGGATTATGGTATCCTGCTAGGTGTGAGTTAGAGCTTCTAGCTTACACTGATGCTGATTATGCTGGGTGTCGAGTAGATAGAAAAAGCACTAGTGGCTATTGTCAATTCCTTGGTGGCTGTCTAGTATCTTGGGCATCTAAGAAGCAACACACTGTAGCCTTGTCTACAGCTGAGGCTGATTATGTTGCAGCTGGTAATTGTGCTGCCTAAGTACTATGGATCAAGCACCAACTAGATGATTATCAGATAAAACTGGAATGTATTCCAATTTTATGTGATAATACTAGTGCCATATGCCTTGCTAAAAATCATGTTCATCATTCTAGGACTAAACACATAGAGATAAAACACCATTTTCTTAGAGATGCTGTGAATAAAAAGGAAATCGAACTGAATTTCATTAAATCAGACAAACAAATTGCTGATATCTTTACTAAGCCACTTGGCAATAAAAAGTTTAAATTTTTTAGAAGAGAACTTGGCTTGTGTAAGTTTCAGTATGATGAATAAAATTTCTGATTTGGACTTGCATCTAATAGCTTGTATAAAACTCTGTGAAGGTTGAATGGTGCAACAAACTCATGATCATGCATGACACTCATATTATTTTCTCATGATCATCACTGCATATCATTTAGTCATGAATGTGTCTAAAATCACATGCATATAGAACTATTTTGCACTACATTTCTCTGCATAACCCTGGTGGTCATATTGCATGATAATGCAGTCTGAATAAGCATGAACTTCAAAATCATTTGTTCAGTAATCATTATTTGCAAAACTGCATGCATATAGACAGGGGGAATCTTGTCAGAATTTCAAGGTGAACTGCTGCGTCGACGCTGCTATACTGTGGCGTTGACGCAGTGAACTAGATCTGTGAATGTCTCTGTTTCATTATTCTGATGAGTTGACGCTGCAATAGCGTGGAGTAGACGCACTGACACTACCTCAGTGTTTTATACTGTTGCCTCTTCAACTGATGCGTGGACGCCTTGAACTCCCAGCGTCGACTCTGTCTATTCATCCTTTGACTCTGAATGATTGAGTCTGACAGTTTGGCAATCTTTTAATCAGTTCTAATATTAAGCAATAGAAAATAGACCTCTTCCCTCATAAGAACTTTAATTGCTTAAAGACTGACTTAATGGTTTAAATTTTATAATCTTTAGAGTTTAAAGACTACAATCAGTAAATAAGGATGCTGAAAATTGATAAAGCACTCAACCCTCATCTTATTTCATGTCAGACAAAGTTAATTATATCTGAAATCTAAAAACTCATCTGAAATCATGTTAGAGAAACTAAGTATGTGTATTGTCCTTAAACAAGTCATTCTGAAACAACTAAAGGACAGCTAAGAAAGATATTGGAAAACATTGAAAATAAATTGAAAAATAGCATTGGCAGAGTAATGACTGGTAAATCACTGAGAAACTGAGTAATCGATCAAAGAAGTGGACAACACTCATGTCATGAGGTGTATCAGCTATCTCTGTATAAAATGATCAAAACAGTAGGGTGGTTTCATTGAGTACTTGGGGGTAACTGGCGTCTGATAAACGTGTACCCTCACACAAAAAGATGTAAATCACTTATATTGAGTTTGATCATAGCAGAATGGTCCATCATGTTGAGTATCTAGGGGTATTGGCATCTGATAAACGACTGCCCAAAATGAACTCATATTGAGAAATGATGTTCCTTCAAAAGTAATTTTATGAATGTCAATTTGTTTAGTTTCAATACATGACTTGGTATCTCTCAATTATTTTTGTTGAGTATATGACAGTAAGATATTTTTGCAACAGACTCTCTCATGCAAATGTGATTCTGGTTTATTGTTTTATCATGCACAGCTACCTCATCCAATGAATGTAGTGAATGAACTCTCATTTATATAACCTTTAAACCAGAACCTCACTTTCTAAGCAGTTTCTAAATTCATATGACTGAAGGTTCTGTACCTTAGCTGCTTAATTTTTGAACTACTTGATAACAATGCCAGTCAGCTGACTCTTCTTGTTCCTTCCCTTGTATTTTTTTCCACTTTGTTGATGGCAAAGGGGGAGAATATATTGTCTACTTGATGAATTCTTCCAGGGAAGTGTATGCATCATGCCTATGGCAAAGGGGGAGATCTTGTGAGCAGAGAGTTGTGTTCATGTCTCAGCATGTCATTCATAGCATTTCATAGCATCTGCATGACAATTTGAATAACAATTCATATCTTTCATCAAAAATGCATCTGCATAACAGGATATTGCTACGCTATATAATAGGAAGTTGACATCATCAAAAAGGGGGAGATTGTTGTGACTCCTCTATGTTGATGATGTTCACAATGTGTTTTACTTCATTGGCAACAGCTTGTTTTGATTGATTGGCAACTGTTCTTATTTTGATGAAATTATTTTTATCAGTCAGAGTCTATACTGTCGTGCACACACCCACAGATCTACATTGCATTGCAGCATGAACATTGAGTCCATACACTTCATTGTGTAGTCTGGACAGTTGTGGGTCGACCCCCTTGTTCACATGGGTCGACTCCTCAGATTAGCATAGCCTATACACTGCATAGCATAGTCTATACACTGCACGTTCAAGTTCATAGTATATACGTTGCTGCATTGCCTGCACGAGGAAGTCTGTACATTGGCTGTTGGCTTGCACGCTCACTCAAGTCCACACATTGTGAAGTATTCACATTGTGGCTTGCTCATTCACTCATTCAGCCCTGTCAAGTCCATACATTGGGCTACTGTGCAAGTCCATACATTGGCCTTCAGGCTTGCAAGTCTGGGAGACATGGAATGTGTAGACTTGGGGAACGTACACACTTGGATGAAGAATGTACACACTTGGGGAATGTACACACTTGGATGAAGAATGTACAGACTTGGGGGAAAGTATGGGAATGTATTGACTTCAACAAATGTATGTACTTCAATGAATGTATAGACTTGCACCTAATGTATGGACTTCAACGAATGTGATGTATAGACTTCAACGAATGTGGGATGTATGGACTTCAACAAATGGGATGTATAGACTTCAAAGAATGGGAGGTATAGACTTCAAAGAATGTGGGATGTATAGACTTGGGTGAAGATGTGGAATGTATAGACTTCGAAAATGATGTATGAACTTGAAGCTGATGTACAGACTTGAAGCTGATGTACAGACTTCAACAAATGTACAGACTTCATCAACGGTGTATGGACTTCAAAAATGCATGGACCTGAACGAATGTACAGACTTCAACATGATAAATGCATGCAGACTGGGATGATGAAGGGGATGTACAGACTTAACCAAATATGCAGGAAATGTGACGGTTCAGGCGCAGTGCGTCGGAGGCAGATAACGGCCATGAGCAAGACCGTTGAGAATGATTGACCAAGCAGAGGTCAAAACTGATCAGCAGAGAATGTAACGGCTCAGATAGAACGCGTCACAAGAATATAACGGTCTAATGCTAGACCGTTAAGCTTGACAGAACAGGTTTGATCAAATTAATCCCACAGAAAATGTGACGGCCCATCT
The DNA here is from genome assembly GCA_022559845.1 of Amorphophallus konjac. Lineage (NCBI taxonomy): Eukaryota > Viridiplantae > Streptophyta > Magnoliopsida > Alismatales > Araceae > Amorphophallus > Amorphophallus konjac. The sequence continues at coordinate 131,771,153 of CM040128.1, forward strand.
CTGGCGCATCAGAGGAGAGTGACGGTCTAGAGACAGACCGTTAGATAATTAATTGTACTCCGAGACGGATTGAGCCGCAAGGGGCAAAACCTGAGATAGGAAGCCTCAAATCCATTCTAGACTCCTCCCTGACTTAAGATAAAGCCTTCCAATCCAAATCTTATCTCTTTAAAGCTGAAACCAAACATTTAAAACTTGGAAACTCAGCCAAAATCGTATCTTTCTGAATTCTCTGCTAGAAGGCTGAAAAACCTCTCTTAAGGGCAGGAAATAAGATGAAGAGAAGCTTCGAGGTGATAGCTATGGAGGAGAAAGTCTACGCCGGACCCAAAGCTGCAAGAAAGGAGTTTGGAGAGCTACAAAGGCTGACCTCAATTCCCAAGCACCTAAGCTCCATTGCTCAAAGCGTGGTAAGCTTCCATGACCTAACCAAGTTCAGAAATTCCTACACTTCATCTTCTTCCTCATGATCTTCTTCTTTTCTTAGCCCCTCCCCAGTCCAAGATGCTATTCTAATCTGAAGTGGGTGGCTCCCATGGTAAAGGCACTCCCTTTAGAGGTTACATCAATTCTCAAAGCATGGCACCTCCAACCTCTCTTGGTTTTAGGCAAGAATTTTCAGAAATTGACATTAGATTGGCCTACTATTTCAGCCCTCATAGAGTTGTGGCATCCACAAACACATACCTTCATCTTCCCTTCCTTCGAAGCAACAGTCCTATTGGAGGAGGTAGAAACCTATCTAGCCCTTCCTAAGACTAAGGTGGGGGATGAAGACCGAGTTTGCTACACGATTGAGCCTATCGACCCGTCCTTAATTTTGAGTGATTTCATCCATAATCCAAAGGACGTGAGGACCATGATCAGCCCACACCACATACACTTGATACCTTTAGCCCAATAGATAATGTCTCATTGTAAAAATAAGTGGGAGAGACATGAAGCCATAGCCAAGGCGGTGGCGGTTTGCTTATGTGGAGTCTTTCTTTTCACTACAACCGACCACCTTTTAGATACCCAAAATCTCAGCATTATTAGTGGGTTGTGGCGGGGAATGCCCATCTCTCAAGCGATCCTCTCATACCTCTATGAAGGACTCAGCTCGGCTTGCTTAGGAGGAACCTTGTTCGGCTCCATGATACTCCTTGAGTGTTGGATGGGAGTGAGAATTAAATTCCAATCAAAGGAGGACATTACTTCATCTAGCCGTATCTTTGGGAGCCACCCTCTCTTCTTCATTGGAGGGGCATCTGGATTCTCTTCTCAGGTGAGTGCAAGATGGCGGACAAGAAAATACGGGATGAATGGCGCCTCTTCTTCAACACCTTGCCAACGAATAAATTCATCATGCGACCACGGATCCTTCGGAGCACTCTTCTTAGAATACCACGGCGTCAAGGCCTGGACCTCCAGCTAGTGGGAAACACCACCATGGCGATCTACAACCCACACCGGTGCCATCTTCAGATCGGGCTTCCTCGAACCAAAGTTTCTGCACTATCACACTACCCTCCCCTTCTACCTAGGAAGATGGGGACCGAGGAAGATGAAAGAGTAGTACGGAACGCGCTGACCATGTGGGAGATCAGCGAGGTGCGTCCGTGGCAAGAAGAAGTAGAAGAGAACGACGAAGCACGCCGTGGCTACCTGAAAGAGTTGAGAAAATCTGCCCTCTTGCGGACAAGAAACTGAATGTAGTTTGATTTTCTTTTTATGAATGATGTGATTTTGACAATCAGAGTTGGAATTTTTATCAATCTCATGTTGCATTAAATTCACTTGAATAAGATGGGATTGCCTCAGTTGAATGGACATGAACTTGTGGCTTGATTTGGTTAAAACGACCAGCAGAATCGGGCTTCTAGAGAAAGTAACGGATCCGAGCAGGGCCGTTACAAGGAGATAACGGTGGGGAGATAGGCCGTTATAGTGTATGCTCTGAGAACTAAATCCTCTGGAGGAAGTAACGGTCCAACGATGGACGGTTAGGAGTAGTAACGGTCGTGACCCAGGCCGTTAGAGAGAGAGCTACTGAGAGAGTCAAAGTGAAGGCCTGAAGAGATGTAACGGGCTAGCATGGACCGTTAAACGAATGTGACGGCCTGTACCTGGCGCGTCACAGCCTTGAACCTGCATAGTTGTGAGATTTCAGCTTTGTTCTTGGTCCTGCGTTCTGCACATACTTAAACATGGAGCAAGTTAGATCTGTTCTTAGACTCAACCCCTTGTCTCGAAGCGAGTTAGATAATGACCGTTTCTTGATATTTGGTCAAGGGGTGGAGCCTTTTTAAATAGGCGGGAAAAAAACATAATAGAAATAATGTGATGCATATGATGGTATTTTTGGATATTGGAAAGAATATCTGAATTTTTGTGAGTTTTGGAAATATTTTATGTTTTTGGATTTTTGAGATATATGTTGTTTTTGGGTTTTTGAAATATATGTTGTTTTTGGTTTTTGAAATATATGTTGTTTTTGGATTTTGAAATATATGTTATTTTTGGATTTTGAAATATATGTTGTTTTTGGATTTTGGAATATATGTTGTTTTTGGATTTTGGAAACCAGTGCTTTCCCTAGCAACGCGGGCCCTCCGCATCGTATTGAGAGTCTCGAGGTTGGCGTGCAATGAGGTGACAACCCCTGACCAAGGCCCAGATTTTCATGACGGTGTTTCTACCAGGGCCATACCCAGGGTACTAGTTTCAATCCTGAAAAAGGAAAATAGAACACGGGGGTAAGCTTAGGCAGGACTTAGAAGTTTTTAGGACTTGAGTTCCTCTCCAGACAATCCATTAGAAATTTGGTCTGTTACGCCGGGTCTTCGTGTCCGTCATCGAACCTTAGTCCACTCTAGGCATGCGTGCGACCGGGCTCATTCGTCCCGCGGTGAACTGTACTGCCACTCTTGTCATGTCTAGATTTCTTTTTCTTTCTTGCTCTTTGGAGCTTTGGAATCATATTCAATAGACCTTCGAGATGATACTTTTGATTTTTGTCGTAGAGATTAATCCTTTGCTTTCTTTTTCTTGCGCTTTTGCTTGTGGCGTTAGGTCATAACGGACTGCCCCTATTTGAGACCTCCTCTCGTCAGGGTGCCTAGATTGGTTATCGCCTCCTTATTTACTTCTTGCCCCTGGATTCAGCCGATGGAAGGAACGAATAGGGACTTCAACTTTCCCCCAAAGCATGGCCAAGGAGAAACGGTGTCTTTTAAAGTGGGAAGCCTGACCAGGGATGTCGTGTAGTGTGTGATTGCCGCACTCGGGACCCTTTTTAGAGAAATAGGAGGAACATCTTGCTGCTCAGGGTGGCACTGATTAGACTCTAAGGAAAGAACTGCTTAAGGTACAACCCATTCCACGGGTGAGAGAGCTCCTCACCTTCTGCATTTACCAAGCGATAAGCATTCCCTGGATAAGCTTCTTTTACGACAAACGGCCCTTCCCAGTTAGGTTGTAATTTAGACCTAGGACCTGCAGATCGAATGAATTTACGTTTTAAAACCATATCACCTGTTTTAAATTTACATTTGATTACCTTCTTTTGAAAATAACGCAAAACTCTCTTTTGATAAACGGATACATGATTGGCCGCGTTCATCCTCTTCTCATCTAAGAGTTCCAACTGGACAAGCAATGCCTCTCGACGTTCATCGAGATTAAGTTCTTTATCGAGCTGCACTCTAAGGGAAGGGATCAAGATCTCATATGGGAGCACCGCCTCCATCCCGTAGGTAAGAGCATAGGGAGTTTGTCCTGTGGGAGTACGGACGGAGGTGCGGTAAGCCCACAGAGCTTCCACTAATTTTTCTGGCCAATCGGAAAACTTATGAGATTCGCATGTTTTCTTTATGATTTTAAGAAGGGTTTTATTAGTGGCCTCGGCTTGACTGTTACCTTGAGGATAATATGGAGATGAATGATGCAATGCAATGTTGAACTTCTTACATAGGTCCTTGAGCTCTTGAGATACAAACTGGGGTCCGTTGTCGGTGATGATGCTGCTTGGCACTCCGAACCGCGAGATGATATTCTTCATGATAAAGCGGCACACCGTTGAAGCTTTGATCTCTGCGTACGCCTCGGCTTCGGCCCATTTGGTGAAGTACTCAGTGGCGGTAAGGATAAAGGATTTCTGCTTGGTCTGAGAATTAGGATCACCGAGCGGGCCGGCAACGTCGAAAGCCCACATAGAGAATGGCCAAGGAGCAGAGAGAGGGTGGAGAGATGAAGCTGGAGCATAGATTTTATCAGCATGGAGTTGGCACTTAAGACACCTCTTGACATAGAGGGAGCAATCTTCCTCTAGAGTGGGCCAGTAGTAGCCCTGCCTAAGGATTTTCTTCGCTAGAGCCTGGCCATTGACATGACCTCCACACTCACTAGAATGGGCTGCTTCAGCCACTTTCCAAGCTTCGACATCATCTAAGCATCTCATGAGCATTCCATTGGTAGCGCGCCTGTACAGTTCTCCTGCAACAATGGTGTACCTTGCGGCGGCTCTTCTTATTGACTTGCGCTGCTCGGCGTTTGCCCCTTCTGGGAATGATCCTTTTTTGCAAAACAACTCGATTTCGTGATACCAAGGCAATTCTTCTTCATCCAGAATCTCCTCTAACTCCATTAGAGATACTTCCTTGAGATCTTCCTTCTCAGCCCTCGCCTCTACAGCCTTCCTAAGGTTGATGAACCAAGGGTCCTGAAGAGAGGGTGCGTCCAATCTCTGAACGATGATAGTCTCAGTGTTCCGACTGAGAGGAAAAGATAGAGAGGAAGCAAGAGATGCTAGAGTGTCGGCTAGAATGTTCTGAGAACGAGGAGTATGGATGTAGATTAGCTTGCAGAATTGCCTAGCAAGAAGCGTGACCAAATCTTGATAGGGCTTGAGTTTGCGGTCACGAGTACGGTAAGTGGATAGAACTTGCCGTAAGATGAGCTGAGAGTCTCCGATGATGTTCAAATAACACGCACCTAGGAGATAGGTGTGCTTCAGTCCAGCCAAGAGAGCTTCGTACTCAGCGATGTTGTTGGTAGCAGGAAATCGAAGTTGATAGGCAAAGGGAATAGTTACTCCTTCGGGAGTATGCAGAACAGCGCCGATCCCTCGGCCTTGAGAATTAAGTGCACCATCGAAGTGCAGAGACCAGAAGGGATGGTGAGAGAGAACTGAGAGATGCTCATCAGGGAAATCATCCTGAATAGAATCAGTGTGAGGAATAGGAAGATGGGCAAGATGCTCAGCGATGGCGTATCCTTTGACCGCCTTCTGAACGACAAATGTGATCTCGAATTGAGAGAGGAAGCTCTGCCAGCGAGCTAACCTACTAGAAAGGACGGGCTTTTCTAAGAGATAGCGAATCGGGTCCATTCTAGAGATCAACCTAACTGGGTAGGCAAGGAAATAGTGTTTAAGCTTCTGAGCTACCCACACTAAGACGGCACAAGTCTTCTCCATAGCGGTGTATCTGGACTCAGCTGGGTTAAACAACCGAAAGAGGTAATAAGCAGCACGCTCTTTCCCTTCATCGTCTACTTGTGCTAATACCGCCCCTAGGGAGTCTTCAATAATCGAGATGTATAGGATTAGGGGTTTCCCAGGGACAGGAGGTTGCAAAATCGGGGGATTGGATAGATATTCTTTTAAGTCCTCGTAGGCCTTTTGACAATCTTCATTCCATTCAAACTTAACCCCCGCCTTAAGCAATTCATAAAATGGACGGCACCTTTGAGAATGTTGGGATATGAATCTTCTAATGAATTGCAATCGATCGATCAATCCTTTAAGTTCTGTAATGTTCTTAGGCGGAGGCATGTCCATGACGGCCTGTGCTTTGTTAGGATCAATCTGGATCCCCCGTTTGCTCACTATGAAACCTAACAGCTTCCCTGAAGAGACTCCGAATACACACTTCTTCGGATTCATCTTAAGCTTGTACTCCCTGGCTCTTTGTAGCACCTTAGCCAGAATAGAGGGGTGCTCTTCTTTGGTTCTTGACTTCACCAAAATGTCATCCACGTAAGCTTCCATATAGATATGCATCATGTCGTGGAAGATGGCCATCATCGCCCTTTGATAGGTGGCACCTGCATTCTTCAGACCGAACGGCATAACCACACAACAATATGTGCCCCAGGGTGTGGTGAAGGAGGTTTTCTCTTGATCTTCTGGAGCGAGACAGATTTGATTGTATCCTGAGTAACCGTCCATGAATGACAATGATTCGTACCCGGTGGTACTATCGACCAAGACATCAATGTGAGGCAGCGGAAAATCATCCTTGGGACATGCTTTATTGAGATCCCTGAAATCGATGCAAATACGCACCTTGCCATCCTTCTTGATGACAGGGACTATGTTTGCCACCCACTGAGGATATAGAACAACTCTAATGAATCTGGCCTTATATAACTTGTCAACTTCTTCTTTAATCCTTAAGGCCATGTGGGGGTGAAATCTTCTTGACCGTTGTTTCACAGGTGTTGCCCCTGGTTTAAGCACGAGTCGATGTTCCACTAAAGAGGGGTCAAGACTTGGCATGTCCTCATAAGACCAGGTGAAGGAATCGCTATACTCCCTTAGAACATTGATCAAATCTTCTTCTACTTGTGGAGGGAGATTAGCGGCAATAACGATGGGCATTGGGTCTTCTTCAGTTCCCAGATTGATTTCCTTCGTAGGTTCATCCACGGCTGACGACGGCTCATTGAATTTCTTAAGTCCTTGTGCGTACAGATCAGCAGTGTCATCTACGTCACTATCCTCATTAACCAGATCTTTTTCATCCAGGATTTCATAGACGCCGAGTCCGTCATCGCTCCACGCCCCTTCTATTTCTTCTTCCTCTTCAATCATAATTGCCGTAGCAACAAATTCTGGACATTTCAAAAGGGCATGACAACGCTGAGCTAGGTCTTGCAAGAACCTATCAGGAACAGATTTGGGAGGACGCGCAAGCGGGTGCGGCTCAGAGGAGGAAGGGTTGGACGACCTAGAACAAGACCCTACTTCCTTAGACCTAACTAATTCTACTTCCCTAGACTCGATAGACCCTAATCCTAACCTAGGAGAAAGGAGACCTAGTGGAAGGGAAGGAGCAGGGGACTCGTGCCCTTGGGATGAGGATGGAGATAGGGTAGCATAATCTTCCACTGAAATCTCCGTTTCAAATTTGACATTTTTTTTTTGGAGATCAGCAGAGACTACACAGCAAGATGGAGGAGGCGGGAGCTGCATAGGGAATAGCTCGGGGAAGATATAGTCAAAGAAGGGATCGGAAGATGAGAACCACATCTCGTAGAGTTGGGCGTTGGGAGGAGGAGTGAATAGAGTGGATAGATAAATGGGCGGGCAATGCCCGCAAGCACAAGGAATAAATAGAATTTTGGGCGGATCAACGAAGGATGGATTTACCATGATAGGAGGAAGACGGGGTAAGAAATCCCATTGCTGGAGGAGAGATTGAAAGTGGGAGGGACACCAAGAAAAGACAATCGGCGAGCTCCCCTCCTCCCGTGGATCATCGACTGGCTGCTCCTTCGGCCTCCATTGCACGAGCCGAGCCTCTTGCTTCTTCTGGTAGTCTTCTTCATGAAACAACCCCTGAAGGGCCTGACCATAATCAAGCATATCATCTTCTGGCCTCTTCAGTGCTGGCGGTGGACTGGCAATCGGACATACTGTATTTCTCCCTGCCGGAGCTGGCTGCAGAGCTAATGTGCCGGGCTGGAGAGGCCCTCGGACAAAGTGTTGACGGTAGTCCCAGGTGAGTGGCCCAGAATCACCCATCATAGATAATGCGGTTTCTCGATAGCCAAGACCTCTCCTGCCCATCTTCCTTCCCTTGGGTATGGGCTTGGTCATTCCTTGTAATTGTGCACCGAGGCCTCTCCCCGGTTGGTAGCCCAGTTTCAGTATAATGTTCCAGCCTTTTGAGTCTCGGATCTGGGGCTTCATCTTGATGTTAACTGGAGTAGTGATGGGCCTAGGAGGTGTATAAGCCCAAGGGAAGTTCAAATCCAGCACTGATATGACGGGTCGGCTGCTTGGCCAAAGTGTAGGGAGAATATGTTCTGAAATGGCCTTAACCGATTGAACCGTGGACAAGCTCTTGACTTTGACGACCCTCCCTTGGAAAGGGAATTTGACGCACTAATGTGCGGTGGAAGGTACGGCACCGAGCGTATCAATCCATGGATGACCCAAGATCGCCTTAAACTTGGGGTCAATGTCCAACACATAGAACTCCACGGGCATAGTAAGGGGCCCGAGCTCCGCTTGAATAGTGACCACCCCGTGACATGCTCTCCTCGAGTTGTCATATGCTGCTATAGTGGTGGGGGTAGGTCGTAGTAGCCCTTCAGATATATTGTAAGCTCGGAGAGTACTGAGTGGGCATACATTAATTGAAGCCCCTGTGTCAACCAGTGCTGCCTCAATGCTGACTTTGTTCAGAATGATTGTAATGCAGAGCGGCATTTGCCGAGCTTCTGGAAGTGCTAGCTCAGTTTCTGAGAATGTAATTGCCGGCCCTTTAGAAATAGTTGCCAGTGCTGTTGATAAGCTGTCAACTGCCATGTCCTCGCTGACCATCACCTTTTGTAAGAAATCCCTGAGAGCATCTTGATGAAGGGTGGACCTCTTGATAAGCTCCAGAATTGATATTTTGGCGGGCACTCAGTCCAGATGATATAGCAAGTCGTATTGAGTACCTGGCAGAGGTTCGGCTTCTTCTTGTTCGGCCGTTGGCTGAGAGGACTGGGGATTGGAGGTGGTGGGGTAATTCCGATGGAACAACTTCCCGCTTCTTAAGGCTCAATTTGCCGCAGCGTCGGGAGATGGTATTATTGGCCCGGTAGGGTGGATGAGTGGAATAGACTGCGTAGGAGAGGTGATTTGGTGGTAGGTAATGTTGGGGTTAACAAGGGATGGTGGCCGGATGAGTGGCGTGGGATGAGCGGAAGGTGGGGTGATGATGGGGGATGGTGCGGATGGTGGGAGGACGAGTGTAGGCAGGGTGACGGGCGGAGGATTGGATGAGGGGATGGTTATGACCGTAGCGGGGGTAACTAATGGTGGATATGATGGCGTTGGGGGTGGTGGTGGATTTGCTGGTGTGGGTGTGAATGGAAGGACAAGCGGAGAGGGTGTTGGGTGTGTAGGGAGGATAAATGAAGGAGTGAGGGGGTTGCGGTGGTTATGGTGGAGGGCCATTACTTGTGGTGCAGTACCATCATCATTAAAAGACCACTCGGTGTTAGGAGCCGAGTGTTGGACTACATTGACTTGCGCCGGCGCCGGCGGCTGAGGTTGTGGAGCGGGCGGATGGTTTGGCATCAGATTTTGATGGATCCCTAGATCCTGAACCTGCTATGGCTGCTGCTATTGTGGCGGCTGCTGCGGCTGTGGTGCTTGATGCTGCTGCACTTGCTGCCTCTACGGCTACCTTCTCTTTTCTTTAATCTCAACAATGGCCCTATGCATTTCGGCCCAATCTATCCTCTGTCCTTCATGAAGATCATATACTAGGTCCCGGAATTCAAAACATCCTTCAATGGTATGTCCCGGTTGCCTGTGGAACATACAATACTTCGTCTGATCAATGGCCGGATTCCAGTTGGGCCGTTCCGGAGGAAGTTGTATAGCATTAACCGACATAAGAGCCGAGAAAATATCCGTGAGGGTTTCTGGCAGTGGAGGATATTGTGCCCTCTTGGGAGCCGAGCGTTTGTTGTTTGGGTTGTTGTTATAGCCATTGGGTGGAGGGATGTTGTGGTATTGCGGGGGTGGTGGTGGTTGCTGTGGTGCGGCAAAGGTGTTTTGTGGGATGGTGAAGGTGGGCGGAGGGTTTTACGGAGTGATTTGGAAGTTCTGTGGAGCAGGATTTTGTGGAGTGCGGGGGTTTTGAGGGAAGCGGAAAAGTGCGTTTTGGAATGGAAAAGCAACGGCTTGAACCTGCTCATTCGTTTGGACCCCTTCTGTAACCGGCCCTTGTGGCTTCTTATGGTACTTGAGCTTTTGGTTTTCGAATAGAGAATGGATAGGGGAGTCCTTGAACTGAGTCTGAATAAAGCACGCCCGGCTATATAGTTGGTGCATGTTGGCTATGTCGTTCATTGCCAGGATGTTTCGGAAGGTTGGAGTAGCATTTGAAATAAGTAGCTTGACCTTCTCTTCCTCCGGAATATGGCTGGGCACTCTAGCGGCCATCTGCCTCCACCTATCTACATAAGTGGCAAACTCCTCATCTGTTTTCATCTTTTCGGCCACCAGATCTGTAAAAGAATATTCCGGGCCGACCCGGTCTTGAAACCGCTGAATAAACTTGTCTTTTACTACCTTAAAGCTCTTAGCTTCTTCCAATGGCAGAGAATAAAACCATTCCAGTGCAACACCGTCCAATGATCGGCGAAATAAATATGCCATAAGACGATCATCATATTGGAATTGGGCCGATTCATATAAGAAATCCCTCACATGAATAAAGGGATTGCCGTTCCCGTCATATTTTCTATAATTGGGGAGCTCAGACTGGGGAGGGAACCGGATGTCCTGGAAACTAGGAACAGGAATATCGGCCAAGGATTGTGGGCCAACCCGCTTCTAGAGGAAGTCTAGTTGTTGTTGCATGGTGGCCCATTTATCAAGTAATTCATGCTCTCTGGATGGAGCAGGGGTAGCAAGAGATGATGCTTGAGGTTGAGGAGCAGACGGGTGAATTGTAGTAGGAGGTGGGAGCCCATAAGAAGGAGCCGAAGGATAAGCGGCCGACGTAGGGGGTCCATAAGAAGGATATTGGGCCTGAGATTGACCCAGATTGGAGTGGGCTTGGACCACCCCTGACTGAGGGTGCAGAAAATCGGAGGGACCCAGTAGGACTTGTGGAACAAGTGGGCTAGACAAGTGATGATCCATCTGAGTGAAAGAAGGGATAGGAGACTTCCCTTTGTCAAAAGTTTGCTGGGCCGAAGCGGAAGATTGGCCCATCTCCATGCCGGTGAATGTGATGGTTCGGGGTTGGACCGGAGTGAGATTAATTGGAGTGGGCTGGATGAGAGGATTGGATTGACCCTACATAATCGTGTGAGGGGAGATATTGGATCCTTGCATGGCCTGATAGACAGTTTGGAGTTGGGCCGGATCCAATTGGGCCATCATCTGGAGAATGGAGCCCGCAGAAGGAGTAGAGAAGGAAGGGGTAGCCTGACCACCTTCCATGGAGGTAGAGGACGGAAGAGGGGCCGTCCCCTCTTCAGAAGAGAATGAGGTAACCCTAGCAGGGTTTTCAAGAAGCCCTTGAGGAAGAGAATCCTCTTGGGAACGGGGAGGATTGAAAGAAGCCATGGTGGATTCGAAGAGCGGATTTGAGTAGAACTTGGAGAATGAGTTGACCCTAGGAGGTGCTTCCAACTGACAAAAACAACTCCACATGCAACGAACAACCTTAACAAGATGCAAACAACACAACACAAACACACAATGAGCAACCAAACTTAGATGATTTATCACAAAGATGTAAGTAGCAAGAGATGAAGACACTCAAAGTCAACCAAGTTGTTTAATATGATGTTTCAAGATTCTTATGATTTCTCCTTTAGAACTTTAGTGGATGGATTAATATGAGCTCTCAACAATAGGTTCCTGACGGGAGATAGATGTAAAGCTTGGTTTGATTTTAAGTGTGACCGCTCCTTCACTTATGCAACCCTAGACACGGGGTGGAAAAGGTACAACCGGCCCGGCGTCCGTGTGGGAATCCATGGCTCGCGGGGACTTATGGAGGTCCCCGGTGTGATTTCCTAGTCGACCCCAAGGAATATGGAGACGAGAGGTCCGCACACCAAGGCGGGAAAATGCAATCTAATGTATGAAAGTATGAATGAACCTATGTGCACCGGAGTGCATGCAAAATCTCGCCTAGAATCTAGCAAACAACTATGCACACAATGATGTAAGTATGTAGAACAATCAAGGAGGAAGTCAGATATCACCCAAGCAAGGAAATCAAAGCAGAAACTGCGAAAAGTAATGCACCTCGGGATGCGTACCTGTCTGGAGTATAACGGTCTATAGACCCTGCGTCAGAAGATAATAACGGTCGAAGGCCAGACTGCCAGAAGTAATATAATGCAGAGCACCAGGACCGTCGGATGAGCCAGAGAGCCAAAAACAACCAGAAATAAAAGGGAAATCCGTGAAAAGCCCGCACACAGGATCCGGCGTATAACAGTCCAACGCCTCTGAGTCAGAGTGGAGTAATGCAGGGATAGAGGGCCGTCAGAACACCCAGAGGACCAGAAATAAGATGAAGTAAGAAGGAGATCCGAGGACAATCAAACAAGGGAATGATGGCAGGTTTAAACAGAGATCAAGACACGATTGGCACAAGTTGTCCCACCGTGATCGCCAAAAAATTATCTGTTGATTTGTTTTGCTTCTCTTCTTCTTTTTTGTTTTATGTGCAATAAAGATGATAGGCAAAAATCAAAGATCTCAATCAACCCAAGGACATGCGAACCATGAACCTAGGCAACCAGAACAAGCTCTAGCATGGGCATCCTATCTCAATCATCAAACTAAACTAAGGGAATAAAGAAAAACACACGCCGGGGCGTGGAGCAAAAGCAAATAAAAACACACCGCAAGGGTCGAGCAAGGAAAGAGAATATGAGATATGAGAGAGAAAGAGAAAGTTAATGCCCAATACTAAGAAAGAACGTGATCGCCACCAAAGTGGAAACAAGCCAAAGACTTGAAAATACCTTGGAAATAGGTGGATGAACCACCCGCCCACGGGAGAGAGAAAATCAGGGAAATCTGCAGATCAACGGAATGTAACGGCCGAAAGCCCATGCGTCACTAGGAAGTGACGGTCGCTCGATGAACCGCTATAAGAATCTGACGCGCCTTCACAAGACCGTCAAATAACCTGCAGTAATAGCTTGTGGATCCTTTTAACTCCAACTCCTCCAGCTGGCCAGAAGACTTGGGCCTCGTGTGGTGAACCTGTAAACCTGCCAAAGAACATGAAAACACAAGAAAATAGACCCAAATTAGCCCTTTAAACAATATAGCATCAATTCTTCAATAAACTCAATAGCATGCAAAAGGAAAGGAAAGTACCGGGAGGTTTTGATTTTTTAACCCCTCTGGGCGTTTTAAAAAGATAGGAGGATGTTTAGATGATGAAAAACCAGGGAGAACGTGGAGAAAGAAGAGGGACAATGCTTTTGATGAAAGGGAGATGAGGAAGAACACAATATGTAATGATGAACTTTGAAAACTAATGGAATGAATACTCCCTTCACCGTGAAGCAGATGAACGTGAAAGACAATTCTCCTTGGTCAGATGTGACTCAAGAATGCGGCAGCACTTCGACGCGAACTCCAGATCTTCCTCTTCCGGGCCATGAAGTTAAGGGTGCTATTTATAGACCCTAAAACTCTCCGGTCGAGCAGAGGATAATCCAGCAAGATAAAAGGATAACTCTTAGCAAATCCCTGAAGATAATATCACCAAGAGTCCATAGAAATAAGCATAAGGTTCTGAGGATTAGATTTGGAAGAGAAATCAACAATTCAAACTCTTATCTCGACCACGGAGTAGCATAGAAAAGGCCTGAACTGCCAGGACTCTCTGTTGGATGTAACGGCTGGTCGACAAACCGCTACATGAAAATAACGTGCCAGGGAACGTCCGTTACATTCAACCTTATCTCAAAAGAGATAAGATCAACGGGAAGAAGATCAAACAAGTTGGACTCTCGAAGGAAAGTAACGGCCAAGACTGGATGCGTTGGAATAAATAATGGCTGCATGACAGACCGTTAGATTCAATGGATAAGCAAGAGGATAAGCTTTTAGAACAAAGGCCTCAAACTTTAGGACTCTTCAACAAGTAACGGCCCAGGGATCATGCGTTATATGGAAGTAACGCCCCCAGGGAGGACCGTTATTAACAATGAGGATCAAAAAAGGTGCAAAGCTTGCCAAGCTCATCAAATAAAAGGCCACAATAAACCACACTCCAACCAAGGAGAAGACCCAAGAAACATGCTTCAAACTGATCAAGGAGACTCGATGAAGAGTGAACAACTCGGAGCATCATATGGAAAAACAAGGAGATGACCCAACTTATTGGTCATAAAACGGGTGTTAACAGGCGGCGGCGGTGCTGAGCTTCTCACTCAGAGAGGGGGTGGTGGGGAGGCTTCCCATCTCTGAAAATTTGGAGCTATCACAGCTCCAAGGGGGAGAGAGGGTGCCCTTGGGCAAATTGAGCAACAAATGGGATTTTTCTTCATTAATTGCTAAGGAATTCACAAAATACATAGGTTATATAGAAATGGAAAAAAGACATAAACTACCCTCAGATCTAGGGTTAGGGAGGGGTAAACTAGGGATATGATAATTAATCTCCCATGTGGTGAAATGACCAAATTAAATAAAATATAAGATGAATAAACTATATTAAAGGGGGAAGCATCTTGGACTTTGCTTGGTCCAAGTTTGAATTTTCTTCAACCTTGTCCCCCCCTTGGTCCAAGTCCAATCTTGGACTTTGAACTAGCCCCACATGGGCCCTAGATCCTAGGTGGACCAAAGGGAAAGAGGGTGGGGGCCCTGCTAGACCTACTGACATTTTACATAGAAACCCAAAGGCCTTTTTGCAACGAAACCTAAAGATTTCTAATGAGTGACCCTTTGGCTTATAATGCCTTACAATTGCAAACCCAATTAACCAAGGATATAAATGTAAACAATAGGACACAAATGTAAAAATAAAATGTTAGTGCCTGGTGTTGATTCCCATCAATTCTCCCCGGGTGGGAAGAACTCGACCCCGTCAAGTAAGGGGTGTGGCTGCTCGTGTGGCTCCTACGGATCTGTCACCGACCAGGTACGGCAGAGTATGCTCCACTCCAAATAATCGTCACCTGCTCATCCCGTATATATTCGATATGCACATGCTACTGTGAGAATGAGGTTGGTGGTGGACACTCCGAGGTGGGGTCACTCTCAAAGGAAGAAGATGACTCAATGACTCACTAGGAATCACCGATGGGTCCCTATATGTGACTGGATCCGAGATATTGAGTAGAGTCGATCTCAAATTCCGGTAAGTCTACAACGTACGCAGTAGACCCGACTTGCCTCACACTCGAAAGGGACTGACATTGCGAGCTGACATGAGACTAACTATGCGACTCCTATTATGCTCGACACATGTATGTATGGACTCGGAACAAAGAAAGAAAAAAGACAGACTCACATAAGACCCTAAACAAACCTACTGTTAGACTGACCCTTACATATGCAATGGTGGACCAGGACATCCGAATGTGTGCCATGCATACACAAGACGCAACCAAATGTCGATAGAATCATGGACTTCTAGATATCCCAAAGTGCACCACTGATGCACGGACAGCCCTTTGGGGGGTTTGGGTGGGACATGTGGGTTGAATGCACCTTCTTCCGTACCCTAATGAACGGGCTCCTTGCGGAGTGTAGGCGGACTAGCCTGTGGGGTCGTGGTGTGATAGTGAACTTCCCTGAAGAAGTGGCGTAGATATGGTGGATCCAGTGGTTCACTAGGGAAGGGGTCGAAGGGATCAAAGAAAGTATGCCCCTCGAGCTGGGTTCCCACATGTCACGGTCCCATGTTTGGAATTGAAGGTGTAAATGGTCACCTTCATGCACGAGGGTATATGGGACGGTGGTCTCATGTAGAAGGTATGGTTCCTCCCTCGGGAAAAAGGGAATGAAGTTTGGCTCGGTCGCCATGGGGAGGATTAAGAGAATCTCCATGGTTACACGACCCATGGTGCACACGGAGGTAATGGACCCTAAGGCGGGGTGGGTGAAGCTATGACTTATGCGTTGGTCGAAGCCTCGGGCCAACATATACGTCAACTTCATTTGTGAGTCTAATCCCATAATAAGGTCATCCAATGTATCAACATGGTGACTAGACTGAAAAGTGGTGTGGAATGAGTTGACGGGAACTATTTGTAGTGCGCGGTCCATGGATGGGTAGAAAAAGGCTTTAGGGATCAAGCCTTGCTTGAGCCCGCTAAAAAGTGGCTCGTCGATGATTAGCTTCCCCGATAGAAGCATGGGTGGCTCTGGCTGAGGCGGCTCCAAATGAGGTGGCTCTGAATAAAGATCGGAACGTGAGGGTGATGGCAATGGAGCTCTCATGGGTGGGGAAGGAATGTCCTCCCTGAGGGGAAGAGGTCCTTTGGATGGCACCGGGTTGGGAGACTCGGGCAAAAGTCCATCAATTTGAGTACACGTCCTATCCAACTGATCCGAAATGGTTTTGAAGAGTTCGACAATGGTGGGGTTTGGAGTAGGGGCCTCGTGATGGACTTGCCCATAATCAACCGGCCTAGTCTTGGGTCTAGGCTAATCTACGTGTGGGGCTCTTTGCCTCCGACTATGACCCACTTGGTTGGAGGTGATTGGGTGGGGTCGGTTGGAGGTGACTGGGCCGGGTAGGTAGACACTTCTAAGCTCGCCCTTCATCTCACGCCATGACTCTATAGGGCATTGCCTCCTAATTTCTCTCAAGATTTCAATGTCTCTCCATTTCTCGGCGGCCTCGTGAAAAAGCCGCTTTGTGGCAAAATCAACTTCCATGGCATCGGACATAATGTAACACTCAAAGTAGTTGTCCATAGCGGCTTCCCACTTTAGGTAGTTACTCTGGACCTTGGAGCCATAGAAGTACGGGGCTTCGGGCCTATGGAGGTAGTAGGATTGGGTTCCCCATCCCGGGGTGTGTCGCCGCCATTCATATGACGTGAGCTTTTGGGGATCCATGGGACACGGGGAGCTATAGGATGGCCACGCTGACACTTGGTGCAAGACAAACCGACTAGACACGACCCTAAAATGACAATGCAAAGTTGGAATGCATACTCGACTACGAACCTAGACTCAACCAGTATCCGGTACGTGACAGAGGTATGATCCGAAGACCAAACTCACACGAGTGTGCAGCCTTCCCAATAGGCATAACCTATCGTTCTGGGAAGACCTTTTGATATACCGGGTATAGGAATGCAATGCGACACCTTGGACCGACTAACCGACTACCCTAGACTCAACTTAACTCTGATACTAATTTGATGCGGGACGGGACGCGAACCTGGGACTCTAGCTCGCGGACGTCCCTATGCGAGGGAAGCGTGCCGATGTAAGCGATTGAGGAACCGGTAGTGAGTCTCGGGTACTCGACTTTTCCGCGTGTACTCGGATTGAGTCACGGGACGGGTCACGCTCACTCTCTCGCAGTAGTGATTGAAAAAATATAACGAGCTAATTACCTATCACTCTAGCAGTGGCATTCAAAAATATACGAAATAAGCAAATGCCAA
The DNA here is from genome assembly GCA_022559845.1 of Amorphophallus konjac. NCBI lineage: Eukaryota > Viridiplantae > Streptophyta > Magnoliopsida > Alismatales > Araceae > Amorphophallus > Amorphophallus konjac. Next base: position 131,788,538 of record CM040128.1, read on the forward strand.
AGTGGGAGCGGACACAATACCTCCACACTCCGGGCGTGGGGAAGACGACCCCGGCCAAGAACGGTGACTCCCGGTACAGTAAATGTTAATAATTACAGAAGTGATTGTAAATCCCACTCCACACAAGGAGGTAACAGGCCACAACTGCAGTCCGGGAGTGCCGATTCTGGGTTGACGGGCAGCACGTTGGAGGGGTTCCGGGTAGTTGAAGACAGCAAGTCTGGATCTGCGATTTACAGGCTGACAGGATAGCGTACGAGGGCCTCCAAAGGGACGTCATCCTCCTTGGATCTTCTGAAGGCAGCACTTGGCTGCGACGATGGCGGGACGTCCCTGGTCGACTCCCAGAAGTGGCGGTCGCTGGATCAGAGCTTTGATATATTATTGGGAATTATTTCTCAACACCTTCTTTCTGGCCTGGCTTGGAGCAAGAATGTGCGCCTCCACGAAAAGAATATTTGCGTCCAGATCCGATGTCAGATCGAGGCAAAATTGGTACCGATGGATAGAGGAATCAAAGGGATACAACATATAATTATTTCAGATGCATACAGTAGATGGATTAGAAATGAAAATGACTGTTCCCAAGGTTTTTTTACTAACTCAGATTATAGACAGTCAGGATAGAACATGTTCTGCCTGAAAAAGAATTTTGACCGACATAAAAACGATGGATCTAGACTCTGAGAAAATTATGAGCGGAAGAGGGGGATGTAAGGAATATGTATAATTTTTTTGGGAATTTTGGGAGACGGCTAAAGGTGGGGGGAAAATATGACAACAGGACACTATCCCGCAGATCTACTGATGGGCAGACTGTCAGGGGTGGAAATAAAATTATGAGAAAATACTAAACGAGGGAGAAATGACACAAAATTTGAACTGGGGTTGGGGGATGATACGAGGAACAAACCCTCAAAATTGGAGCTCGAACAGATCTCCTGAATGGGAGATAAAATTCCAGCTTCAAGCTTCTATCCAGGAGTGGACAGAACTCCGACAAGGTGGCGGTGGTGGTGCAATGGCGGCTCGATGGATGCGGCGATGCTGAGCTTCTCACTCAGAGAGGGGGTGGTGGGGAGGCTTCCCACCTCTGAAAATTTGGAGCTATCACAGCTGCAAGGGAGAGAGAGGGTGCCCTTGGGCAAATTGAGTAACAAATGAGATTTTTCTTCATTAATTGCTAAGGAATTCATAAAATACATGGGTTTTATAGAAATGAAAAAAAGACATAAACTACCCTCAGATCTAGGGTTAGGGAGGGGTAAACTAGGGATAGGATAATTAATCTCCCATGTAGTCAAATGACCAAATTAAATAAAATATAACATGAATAAACTATATTAAAGGGGGAAGCATCTTGGAATTTGCTTGGTCCAAGTTTGAATTTTCTTCCACCTTGTCCCCCCTTTGGTCCAAGTCTAATCTTGGACTTTGAACTAGCCCCACATGGGCCCTAGATCCTAGGTGGACCAAAGGGAAAGAGGGTGGGGGCCCTGCTGAACCTACTGACATTTTACATAGAAACCCAAAGGCCTTTTTGCAAAGAAATCCTAAGATTTCTAATGACTTACCCTTTGGCTTATAATGCCTTACAATTGCAAACCCAATTAGTTAAGGATATAAATGTAAATAAAAGGACACAAATGTAAAAAAAAATGTTAGTGCTCGGTGTTGATTCCCATCAATATATAAGACCCTTACAGGCTATTCACCCTTCTCTTTAGTATACGGCTCCGAGGCAGTAGTCCCCATAAAGTTGGAAGTCCCATCGCTCAGGGTTGCAATTCAATATGGATTAGCCCGCGATGAGCAAATGCTGAAAGAAGATTTGAAGAATTGGCTGAGCTGGAAGGAAAACGCCTCTAGGCACAGAAGAATATCCAAGCATACCAAGCCCGCATGGCAAATGCCTTCAACAAGTTCGTCAAAGGGTGAGAATTCAAGAAAGGTGACCTGGTCATGGTGAAGAAGAAAGAAGTCATGGCTTCCAACCCAAAGGGCAAGCTGGCTACAAACTGGTTGGGTCCGTATGTGGTCCAAAGGGTCTACGAAGGTGGAGCCTACGTGGTTGTCAACCATCGGGGAGAAGTTCAGTTCCCGCCACTCAATGGGAAGCATCTGAAGCTCTATCATGCTGTACCACTGCCCTTTGAGGGAGTGCCGAATGATTGAATGAACAGCCTCAACATAAGAATGATGGTGATGAGGGCTCTGAAGAATGATGATGACAATGAGGATGGTTACTCCTTCCTGTATGATAACATCAATCTGGACCTTCAGTCTGGATGGATGATGAAACCTTATCTCTTTCACGTTGATGTTAACCCCCACATCAACGATGAAACATATGTGCATTCTCGATGAACGGCTTCGGGCCTAAGCCTCCCTCATGATGACATCAATCCGGACCTTCCGTTTGCATGGATGATGAAACCTTATCTCTCTTGCGTTGATGTAAACCCCACATCAACGATGAAACATATGTGCATTCTCGGCGAATAGCTTCGGGCCTAAGCCTCCCTCATGTGGACATCAATCCGGACCATCCCTCTGGATGGATGATCAAATCTTATCTCCCTTGCGTTGATGTAAACCCCACATCAACGATGAAACATATGTGCATTCTCGACGAACGGCTTCGGGCCGAAGTGTCCCTCATGATGACATCAATCCAGACCTTCCGTCTGGATGGATGATGAAACCTTATCTCCTTTGCGTTGATGTAAACCCCACATCAACAATGAAACATATGTGCATTCTCGGCGAACGGCTTCGAGCCTAAGCCACATGTATACCAACATCAATTCGGACCTTCCGTCTGAATAGATGATGAAATCATATATTCCTTTGCGTTGATGTTAACCCCCACATTAACGATGAACTCTTTTACTTGATCAAAAGGCCACTTCAAATGTTACAAAAAAAAGAGAAGAAAAAAATATATAAATAAAAAGATGGGGCTTAAAATAGAGGTGTCCTACTGGACTTGTTCGAACATCCTGGACAAGGGAAAAAAGGGCTATAACCCAGCTGTGGTGAAAACCCAAAAGGGCGCTGCAGGCAAAATCGGGTACCCCGCCACGTGAAAACCCGAAAGGGTGCGTGGGTAAAAGCAAGGGGGGGCTTGCTCCGGTGAAAACCCAAAAGGGCACTTGGCTCAGTAATGTGGTTACTATAACATGAAAACACATGCTATACCTCTTGGCGACACTTCCACTAGTTGTCCCACCAATGATGAAACCTTCTGTTGGTCATAAGGCATCATTGCCCGGATCGATAATTAAACCTGTCCAGAATAGGCCTTCCGTCCATTCTGATGAAACTTATCAATTTGCTTGCATTGGCATAAACCCAATGTCGATGATGAAACCTTATGTCGGTCACAAGGCATCATCGCCTAGATCGATAATGAAGCCTATCCAAAATAGGCCTTTTGTCCATTCTGATGAAACTTATCAATTTCCTTGCATTGGCATAAACCCAATGTCGATGATGAAACCTTCTGTCGGTCACGAGGCATTATCGCCCGGATCGATAATGAAACTTATCCGGAATAGACCTTCCATCTACTCTGATGAAATTTATCGAATTCCTTACGTCGGCATAAACCCAATGTCGATGATGAAACCTTCTGTCGGTCACAAGGCATCATCGCCTAGATCGATAATGAAGCCTATCCGGAGTAGACCTTCCATCTATTCTGATGAAATTTATCAATTTTCTTGCATCGGCATAAACCCAATGCTGATGATGAAACCTTCTGTCAGTCACAGGGCATCATCGCCCGGATCGATAATGAAACCTATTCAGAGCAGGCCCTCTGTCTAGTCTGATGAAACTCATCCATTTTCTACTATCCTAAGTCCCACCGACGATAAAACCTTCTATCGGTCAGAAGGCATCATCGCCCGGATCGATAATGAAACCTACCCGGAGTAGACCTTCCATCTATTCTGATGAAGCACATCCATTTCTTTGCATCGGCATAAACCCAATGCCGATGATGAAGCCTTTAATGATCATACGGCACTTCACCTTGATCAATGCTAAAACCCATTTGAGATGGACCTTCTGTCTATTTCAATGAGACATGTTGACCCTTCATACACAAATCAGCAAGCATTCCTACATCCGGCACTTCTGGCTGATGAAACATACACTTGTGCCGATTTGGCAACTCTTGGAATCCCGGCACGCGGTGGAGCGATGCCCCCATCCTTTCCTTGAAATAGTGGGCGCTCTCTTGCGATACAGACACGGTATGTTTCCATATAAGTTACCAAAATTGCTACAAGATATTACAGAATAGAGGAGTGGAGATGGGGCACCGAAGACAGTAAAGGAAAGATCATTTTCTTTCATTACAAAAAAAAGGAGAAAGACAATTGGGGCCCTTCAAAGGGGGTGGATTACAAAAGAAGGATCGGTTAAGATCGCCTGAAGATATCTTCAAAGTCAAGAAGCCCGACATGTGGAGCCGCTCCCAGTTCACGGAGTTGAACTTCCTCCTCCTGAACACGAGTCATCTTGGTCTGAAAAGATGCAACTCGACCCTCCAGTATTGTAGTCTCCTCAATACCCTGGGCTTCTGCCGCCTCCATCATCGGTATCTCAGCTTCAACAACATTCAATTCAACTCGAAGCTCTTCCCGTCAGCCACGCAAGAATTGTACGCGAGCAACTGACGCTTCAACTTGGGCCCTATTCATATGGAGATCAGAATTCAGTGACTCTAGCTTTGTGTTGGCCCAGACTAGATGGTGTTGTGCCCCTGTGATTTTGATGTCAGCAAGCACTATGAGTATGAATGATGATTGTTTGAGCATCTTATTTGCATGTCATTCCATCGAACAGGTTGTGTGCATATTCATCGTGCGTTGACGCTGTATGGGCATTGCGTTGTGTGTTCTAGCATTATCTCTGTAGAAACACATGCATACTCGGTGCATCTGTGCATTCATCAGTTGCTTCAACTCAAGTCTGTATAACATTCTGTATTGGTCCAAGTCCACAAGCCCATGCACGCTTGCTACATAGCATATCTTGAATCAGTGTAGTGTTGTCTTATTCAGTCATAAAGTCTGTGCATGCCTTCATCTGTTCATATCTTGCATTAGTGCAGTCATATAGTCAGTGCCTGGTTCAGTGCATATATGCATATTATGCATGCATATAGAGGACAGCTTAGATAGGTCAATGCATAGTTCATTGCTAAGTCTGTACACTCTTTACCATGCACTCAAAGTCTATACATTCTATTCGTGCAATTGAATACTATGTCTGCACTCGGTTGCCTTGATGACTGAACAAGTCTGTACATTCTTCGACGGCATGTATGTACATCTGTTGTACCATGCACTCAAAGTCTGTACATTCTTTGGTGATAAGTCTGTACAACCGGTGTTGATATGAGCATCAATGTTCGTGCATCATTTCACAAGTCTGTACAACCTCTGATGATTCGAGCGTTTAAGCCCATACATCAGCCCATCAGAGTCTGTACATTATGTATTCATGTTTAAACTCTAGGCACAACAAGTCGATGCATCATTTGTACATCGCACACAAAGTCTGAACACTCTTTAATGGCGTGTCTGTGCATTCATCTTCAATGTGCATACTTTCCTGCATGCAAACTGCATTATACGCATCAAGTCTGTACCTGCTTAGTTCAATTCTCGAACTAACTCGATGCGTCTTTCTGTCTTTCCTTTCAGATTAACTCAAACTGATGACAAGTCTGATCTGACAGGACTGCTGGTCGAGGAACTTAAGAAAGGGCACGTGATCCAAGAATGTAGGATGTGCCAGGATCGTGACACGTGTATTGCAGCAGGCCGAAATGCTGCCACGTGGTCAAGGCCCTTAGGCGGGAATCGTGGAGGACACACGCCCACCTATCTACTGCTGCTATATAACAAGAAGACTTCTCCATCTGAAGTGATGATCGTTGCATTGAGATAGAAATCAGATCAAGAAGGGTAGAAGCAGAGAGAGCCTATACGATCCAGAGACAAGAGAAAGAGAAGAAAGAGAGAAGAAGAGAAGTAAAGAGTTGAGAGAGAGGAGTCTGAGAGATTTACTCTGAATGTTTGTTCATCAGTCTCTTGGTTCAGATACCAGAATTGATATTGCTCATTGTGAGCTACATTCCTTTGGGGATTTCTTATTTTTCATTTGTTTCTATTCTGTTTTCTGAAATCTTGTTTTCAAGTTGTGTGTCAGCAGAGCAAGCTGTAATGCTCAGCGGGCAGAGGAGGATTCCTCTGGAAGGGTGAAGCTGTAAGTCCCCAGCGATTTGCAGAGGAGGATTCCTCTGGACGGCATAAGCTATAATGCCCAGCTGTCTGTAGGGTTGTGACCCCGAAGTTGTGGATCAGCGAAGCTGTGTATCAGCGGTTGAAGCCACATTCTGGTTTGGAGTGTGGGGTGGACGTAGATCTCGGGTTTGAGATCTAACCACCTTAAAAATTTCTTGTATACTGTGCGTTTGTCTTGCGAATTGTTGTGCCTCTTGATTATATCTTCCATCTGCAGTAGATGCATGTTTAGGATCATTTAAGTTCAGATCTGCTTGAGTTGGCTTTCTGTGATCGCTTTAGCTTATCTTTCTACCGTCCAGCAGCAGTTTATTTTATTTCCACACTTGAAACTATTGCAGTCGATTTTATTGGGTGATTGATCTATTCAACCCCTCTAGATCGTTCATAGACTCTCATCAGTTGGTATCAGAGCCTAACTCTTTTTCAGGGACTAACATCCTAAAGAGGAACGGCCATGAATGCTAAGGGAATGACAGCAGAAGGACATTCAACCTCCAAGCCTCCATACTTTGACGGCTCTAACTACGCCTACTGGAAGAACATAATGCAGGTCTTTCTGAGGGCGAAAGACTACGAGATCTGGAGGGTAGTGAGCAAGGGACCGTTCGAACTGCACGAGAATGAAGAGGTTTGGACGAAAGAGGAAATTAGAAAGTCTACTTTAAACTGGAGTGACGTCAACTCTATCCAGTGCGCACTTCATCCCACGGAATTCTCCAGAGTGTCATCGTGCAAAACTACCAAGGAGATATGGGACACATTGGAGGTTATCTACGAAGGGACATCACAGGTGAGAGAGACCAAGGCTAATATGTTGGTCTCTGAATATGAAGCATTCCGGATGAAACCTGGTGAGACCGTGACTGAGATGTATGCTCGACTGACGATCATAACTAACGGTCTGAGGAATTTGGGAAAGAGCTATTCCGACTACGAGATTATAAGGAAGATCTTGCGGTCTCTGACTCCTGTCTGGCACACAAAGGCGATAGTGATCGAGGAGTCAAGAGATCTTCAGACGATGAAAGCTGACGAGTTAATAGGTTCTCTAATGGCATATGAGATGAACCTTCCCAAAATTGAGGAGCTCGAGAATAAGAAGAAACCAATCGCGCTGAAGGCTAGTTCCAACAGAACAAGCAGATCCAGCCAAAGTGAATCATCAAGCGAGCAGAGCAATCTATCTGGGTCAGAAATAGATGGAGACCAACTTGCTATGTTGACCAAAGAGTTCAGGCGATTCCTGAGAAAGGAAGGCAGAAATTTCGGCCGAAGACAATTCAGCGGCCGGTGATATAACAGGTATAGGTCTACCCCTGCGAAGAAACCTGATACTAATGTTTGCTATCACTGCAGGAAGGCCGAACATATGAAGGCAGATTGTCCAGAGCTCCAAAGGCAGAAGGAGAAACTAAGGAAGAAAGGAGGAAAAGGAAAAGCCATGATTAGTACTTGGAGCGATGAGGACGAGGGCACACTGAGCACCACCTCAGAAGGCGAGGATGAAGAAAAGTCTGTCTGCCTGATGGCCAAAAGTGACAAAGAAGAAGAAGGAGACTCCGATGAGGTATCCTCTCCTTTTGAGCACTATACAATTTCTGATTGGGAGGATGCCTACCGAGACTTGCTAGATAAAGTGGATGATATTAGAAAGGAGAACATGCATTTGAAGAAGAAAATAAACTCACTTATGAATGATAAAACCATGTCTGATAAAATTGCCTGTCTGCAATCGAAAAATGATAGTTTAAAAAATTCATGTGCTGAATATGATGAATTGAAGCATGCTTTAATAGATTCTAGAAAGGAAAATGAATGGTTAAAGAATGTCATCAATGATTTGAAGCTGAGAGTTCAAATGTTTGAAAATAAAGCAAAAATTTCAAATGAGAAATATGAAGCTATTTTGTGTGTGAATTCTGAATTAAAGAAAACAGTTGAAAATTTAGAAAAAGAAAATGTTGATAAAAGGGAAATTATAGAAAATATGACCCAAGGCACAGATAATCTCAATGCTCTGTTAGGGTCAAAGGTGAATTTAAGAAAAGAAGGTCTTGGATTCAACTCAACTGCCACGAAAAACCTTGCCATGAAAACCATATCATTTGTGGCAGAGAAAAGGAAGGGACCTCTTATAAAAATGGTTAATGAAAATTCTGCTTCAAAAATTGTTAATTTGAAAATGTCCAGTGCCAAGGACAAAGGTAAACAGAAGGTTAGTAAGGCTAGCAGATCATGCCCTTTACCCAAAAGTAAGTCTCAGGTTCGGGGTCAGCCTCCAAGCAAATTTAAACTCCAGGGCAAGATCACCAAGTCTCCACCACCATCACCTATCCAGAAGAAGACGCAACACAAACCTATACAGAAGTCTAGTGGGTCAAAAATGCAAGGGAGACTTAATGCTGCTCGGGGGCAAACCAGCCATACTCACCAGCCCAAGGTCCAGACCTGTTACACCTATCCTCAGAAACAGTCACAACCATTCTATAGGACTGGATGGAATCAAGTCCAGGGAAGGTCTAGATATCAATCTTTTCCCACTCACTAGCATAGACCTCATTTTGCTAGCTGGGTCGGTCAGTCTAGGACATGGGGTCCTAATAGATAGGTCTTCTTTGGTCAGCCTAGGACCACTGCAGGCCGCAATTATCTGAGTACCTATTGGCCTGGGCACTGGCACAAAAATAATCATGTTGCTAATAAAGATGGTGCCAGAACTCAACAAAAACCACAGCATCAGAAGAAGAAGGTTCAATCAGTTGGTGCTGAGAAAAAGAAAAATGATGAAAAGAATGTTAGGAATTCCACTAAGCCAACCATGTCTAGACAAATGTGGATTCCTAAACAATTGCTATCTTGCTTAAATTGTTCTATTTCTACTTCGGAGCACAAATAGTTTTGGGTTCCAAAATTCTCTACCTGATTGTGATTGCAAGTATGCCTGGCAGCCAGGAGCAATATGTGGTATGTTGATAGTGGCTGCTCCAGGCATATGACAGGAGACAAGGCCAAATTTTGCATGTTGACTGAGAAGAATGGAGGTCTTGTCACCTTCGGAGGAAATACAAAGGGTAAAATCATCGGGTCAGGTAAGGTAGGTAAGTGTACTACCTGTTGCATTGAAGAAGTACTGCTGGTTGATGGTCTAGCATATAACTTACTCAGTATCAGCCAGCTCTGTGATAAAGGACACAAGGTAGTATTTGATTCTCATTATTGCAAAATCTTTGAACCTGATTCTGATGTAGTTAAATTCTCAGGAAAAAGGGTGAATAACATTTATTTGGTAGATTTAGATGATTTAGCTCATTCTAATCTCTGCCTTACTGCAAATAAAGATGATTTAGCATTTCTGTGCCATCGTAGATTAGGCCATGCCAGCTATACTGTTTTACATAAATTGAATAAACATAGCATGGTTAGAGGACTCCCTGAAATTTCTTTCAAGAAGGAAAATAAGGTGTGTGGTGCTTGCACACAGTCCAAGCAGACTAGAAAGTCATTTAAATCAAGAACTGAAAACATGTCCCTTAAACCTTATGAGCTGATACATATGGATCTATTTGGACCCACACGATCAGTCAGCTTGTCAGGGTGAAGATATGGATATGTCCTAGTTGATGACTTCTCTAGGTATACTTGGGTCTTTTTCCTTACAAATAAAAATGATGCATTCATAGAATTTCAGGAGTTCTATTTGAAAATAAAACAGAAAAATGAAAATTCAATTGAAAATATTTTATCTGATCATGGAGGTGACTTTAAGAATTCACAATTTTATGAATTTTGCAGGGTCAATGGGATTACTCATCGGTTCTCCTCACCAAGGACACCAGAGCAAAATGGAGTGGTGGAGAGGAAGTGCCAAACTCTTGTGGAGATGGCCCGAACACTCCTAGTTGAAGGTGGCCTACCAAGAAATTTTTAGGCAGAAGCAGTTAATACTGCATGTCATGTAATAAATAGAGCCATGGTAAGGCCGTTCACTCAGAAAACACCCTATGAAATCCTCAAGGGTAAGAAACCTTCAATTACTCACTTTAAGGTTTTTGGATGTAAATGTTTTATCCATGTTAATGATAAAAGATATCTTGATAAGTTTGAACCTAAAAGTGATCTGGGCTTGTTCTTAGGATATTCTGAAACCACTAGAGAATATAGGGTGTACAACTCAAATTCTAAAATGGTTGAAGAATCTCCACATGTAGTCTTTGATGAGTCCCCGACTAAGTGTGACAATGGTCTGTGTAGGAAAGAAGATGATGGAGAAATATTAAATGAAAGACAATCGGCAGATCAATCAGATCAAGAAGAAGAGCCAGAAGAAAACAATGCAGAAGAGCCTGCTGTTCAGGGGGAGGTAAATGAAGATCAAGGTAACCAAGTTATCAATATCAGATTTTTAAGAGATCATCCAGCAAGTAATGTCATTGGTAACCTAAATGAACCCCCTAGGACTAGAGGCTACTTTAGAGATCAGCATGAATTAAATACACATGCATTGGTTTCTCATGTAGAACCTAAGTCCATTGACAATGCCTTAAAGGATGTGCATTGGATCAACGCCATGCACGAGGAGCTTAATCAGTTTGACAGGAACAAGGTGTGGTACCTAGTCCCACCTTCTGATCATGGGACAGTCATTGGAACAAAATGGGTTTTTAGAAATAAAACTGATGAGCTAGGTAATGTAGTAATGAATAAAGCCAGACTTGTTGCTCAGGGATACAACCAGGAATTCGGTATTGACTTTGAAGAGTCATTTGCCCCTGTAGCCAGGATAGAAGCTATCAGAATTTTGTTAGCTTATGCATGCTCCCTTGGAATAACTCTCCAGCAGATGGACATAAAATCTACCTTTCTCAATGGGGAAATTAAGGAGGATGTCTATGTTCACCAACCTCCTGGCTTTGAATGCTCAGATTTCCCTGCTTATGTATATAAGTTGAATAAAGCTCTCTATGGTTTGAAGCAAGCTCCTAGAGCTTGGTATGACAGACTCAGCAAATTCCTTACTGAGAAGAAGTTCTTGAGAGGTGAGATTGACCAAACGTTGTTTACAAAGGTAAGTCACCCTGACATACTTATTGTTTAGATTTATGTGGATGACATTATTTTTGGTTCAACTAACCCAAAGATGTGTAAGGAATTTTCTGACTTAATGACACAAGAGTTTGAAATGAGCTCAATGGGTGAGCTGAAACTCTTTCTTGGATTGTAGGTAACTCAAACCAAAGATGGGACCTTTATCACCCAGTCCAAATACATTAGGGACCTCCTGAAGAAATACAAGCTCGAAAACCTCTAGGACATTGCAGCTCCTATGGGTACCTCCACAAGTCTTGATCAAGATACAAAAGGTAACCCAGTGGATCAAAAACTGTATAGAGGTATGATCGGATCCCTTTTGTATCTCACTGCATCTAGGCCTGATATACAATTTGCAGTATGTTTATGTGCTAGATTTCAGGCTAGTCCTAAGGAGTCTCATTTTAGTGCAGTGAAAAGGATCTTTAGGTATCTGTCAGGCACCCAAGAACTTGGTCTTTGGTACCCTGCTAGGTGTGAGTTAGAGCTTATAGCTTACACTGATGCAGACTATGCTGGGTGTCGGATAGATAGGGAGAGCACTAGTGGATATTGCCAATTCCTAGGTGGTTGTCTAGTATCTTGGGCCTCTAAAAAGCAACACACTGTAGCACTCTCCACTGTAGAGGCAGAATATGCTGCTACAGAGAATTGTGTTGCCCAGGTACTATGGATCAAACATCAGCTCTCAGATTATCAGATAACCCTGGGATGCATTCCTATTTTATGTGATAACACTAGTGCCATCTGCCTTACTAAAAATCCTGTTCACCACTCTAGGACTAAGCACATTGATATTAAACATCATTTTCTTAGAGATGCTGTGAGCAAAAGTGAAATTGAATTAGTCTTTGTTGAAACTGAAAAACAAGTTGCTGATATTTTTACAAAACCTCTTGGAAATGAAAGATTTAGATATCTAAGAAGAGAATTAGGGCTTTGTAAATTTCAGCAGGAAAATGACTAATTTTTCTCTTGTGATGTCTTTTAGAGTGCTTGAAATAATTGAGTTTGCCTATTCTTGAACCTGTGAATAGGGTTGCTCGATGATAGAATAATCACTTGTGGACTGAGTACATAAGTGGCTGCACATCTTGCACATACTATCTCTGAAGTCGATGCATAATTGGGCATATAGTTGACGGATGGTTGTCCATATAGTCAATCAATTGCCTTGTATAGACTTTATGTCGAAGCACACTCTACATATAGTTGATGCACGTTTTCACCGGGGTGCATAAGCTTTCAGCATGAAGTCGATGCATTTGGTGTTTTAAATAGCATGACGATCGGTGCATCCTATGTTCATGTTGCATGTAGGTCGGTGCATCTTGCATATCACATATGTCAGAGTAGGTGCATCTTTATGCCATCTGCATATAGAGTCGGTACAACTTGAGTTGATGCATAGCGATGTCTGGGGGAGTGCTGTTAAGTCTGATCTTTAATCAACTTCTCCTAACCTTTTCTCCTTTTTCAGATATAATTATCCTTTGATATCAGTCCATATAATCTTGCAAACCTTTTTTTTTTGAGCTGCTCGTATGCATCATTATCACCTTTTATCAATTGGTATCATTATCACTTGGTATCACTTTGTTTAGATAACAATCCTACTATTGGTTCATTACAGTAAGCTACAGTTATTGCAACCCTTCCTTTATAAGAATCATGGTTGCTTCTTGACTGAATTGAAGGTTTAACCATATTAGACTGAAGAGTTCAGAGACTGTCCATCAGAAATAAGGTGTTCAAAACTGTTTATTGCTCTTAACTTTGTTTTCGCATGGTTAGAATAGAAAGGTCTTAACTGTACCTGAACCTAACAGACTTAGTGAAGTCAAGATGTAGAAGACTAGAGTGTGTATTTTCTTTAAACAGTCACTCTAAAAATCATAAGGGCAGCAGAAATAAGATCATAAAAGAAAAAGATATAAACAAAGTGGCAGAGCAATGACTGAGTTACACTGAGAAACTGAGGTCTCCATCAAAGAAATGGAGAATACCTTAAGTCATGAGGTGATTCAGATTAACTCTATATCCTTGATCAAATCTACATGGGTAGTTTCACTAAGTAACTAGGGATACTGGCCTCTAATCAAGGTGTACCCTTAACGTCAAAGGTGCGAACTGTCTTTGTAAATTTTGACATGAAATAGATCTAGTAGTTTATACCTAGTAACTGGGGGTACCTGCCTCTGATCAAGGTGTACACCTAATGTCAACGGTATAAATGCCACTGGCCTGTTCACTAAGTTCAGAATCATAAAAAGGAACTGTTGTAACCGTTAGATAACAAAAGTCATTGAGTGTCAACTGTTTAACTTCAATACAAATTCAAGTGACTTTCCTTGATATTCACTGTTTCTGAAATCAATAGGGTACTGTCCTGACCTAGTTTATTATGACTATGTGTTTTAGGTTCATTGCTATAAACGGAGTCTATAGCCCTATTTTTCGGAAGTCAGTTGCTTTACTCCACTTTCTATAACTGTTAAACCTAGATTTAATCAAGCATACACATTGTTGACTCTTATATCCCAAGGGGTGATTTATAACCTGCTCATTTTCTGAACCATTGCATCGAATGTTATTTCATTCATCCTCCCTGGTTTCCTTCTCTCTTACCTTCCTCCTTTTTGCTGACGTCAAAGGGGGAGAATTAGGGGGAGAGATTTTGTGGGGAGAATTAGGGGGAGAGATTATGTTAAAAGGGGGGTAAAAGAAGCATCTATTCAGGGGGAGCTTCCTTGTCTATGAATCATGCAAATAGTTTGGGTCTGAGTGACTCATAGTGTTGCCATCATCAAAAAGGGGGAGATTGTTGTGCTCCTGTGATTTTGATGTCAGCAAGCACTATGAGTATGAATGATGATTGTTTGAGCATCTTATTGCATGTCATTCCATCGAACAGGTTGTGTGCATATTCATCGTGCGTTGACGCTGTATGGGCATTGCGTTGTGTGTTCTAGCATTATCTCTGTAGAAACACATGCATACTCGGTGCATCTGTGCATTCATCAGTTGCTTCAACTCAAGTCTGTACAACATTCTATATTGGTCCAAGTCCACAAGCCCATGCACGCTTGCTACATAGCATATCTTGAATCAGTGTAGTGTTGTCTTATTCAGTCATAAAGTCTATGCATGCCTTCATCTGTTCATATCTTGCATTAGTGCAGTCATATAGTCAGTGCCTGGTTCAGTGCATTTATGCATATTATGCATGCATATAGAGGACAGCTTAGATAGGTCAATGCATAGTTCATTGCTAAGTCTGTACACTATTTACCATGCACTCAAAGTCTATACATTCTGTTTGTGCAATTGAATACTATGTCTGCACTCGGTTGCCTTGATGACTGAACAAGTCTGTACATTCTTCGACGGCATGTATGTACATCTGTTGTACCATGCACTCAAAGTCTGTACATTCTTTGGTGGCAAGTCTGTACAACCGGTGCTGATATGAGCAACAATATTCGTGCATCATTTCACAAGTCTATACAACCTCTGATGATTCGAGCGTTTAAGCCCATACATCAGCCCATCAGAGTCTGTACATTATGTATTCATGTTTAAACTCTAGGCACAGCAAGTCGATGCATCATTTGTACATCGCACACAAAGTCTGAACACTCTTTAATGGCGTGTCTGTGCATTCATCTTCAATGTGCATACTTTCCTGCATGCAAATTGCATTATATGCATCAAGTCTGTACAAGCTTAGTTCAATTCTCGAACTAACTCGGTGCGTCTTTCTGTCTTTCCTTTCAGATTAACTCAAACTGATGACAAGTCTGATCTGACAGGACTGCTAATCAAGGAATTTAAGAAAGGGCACGTGATCCAAGAATGTAGGATGTGCCAGGATCGTGACACGTGTATTGTAGCAGGCCTTAATGCTGCCACGTGGTCAAGGCGCTTGGGCGAGAATCATGGAGGACACACGCCCATCTATCTGCTGCTGCTATATGACAAGAAGACTTCTCCATCTGAAGTGATGATCGTTGAATTGAGATAGAAATCAGATCAAGAAGGGTAGAAGCAGAGAGAGCCTGCACGATCCAGAGACAAGAGAAAGAGAAGAAAGAGAGAAGTAAAGAGTTGAGAGAGAGGAGTCTGAGAGATTTACTCTGAATGTTTGTTCACCAGTCTCTTGGTTAAGATACTAGAACTGATATTTCTCATTGTGAGCTACATTCTCTTTGGGGATTTCTTGTTTTTCGTTTGTTTCTATTCTATTTTCTGAAATCTTATTTTCAAGCTGTGTGTCAGCAGAGCAAGCTGTAATGCTCAGCGGGCAGAGAAGGATTCCTCTGGATGGGTGAAGCTGTAAGTCCCCAGCGGTTTGCAGAGGAGGATTCCTCTGGACAGCATAAGCTGTAATGCCCAGCGGTCTGTAGGGTTGTGACCCCGAAGCTGTGGATCAGTGAAGCTGTGTATCAGCGGTTGAAGCCACATTCTGGTTTAGAGTGTGTGGTGGACGTAGATCTCGGGTTTGAGATCGAACCACCTTAAAAATTTCCTGTCTACTGTGCATTTGTCTTGCGAATTGTTGTGCCTCTTGATTATATCTTCCATCCGTAGTAGATGCATGTTTAGGATTGTTTAAGTTCAGATCTGCTTGAGTTTGCTTTCTGTGATCGCTTTAGCTTATCTTTCTACCGTGCAGCAGCAGTTTGTTTTATTTCCGCACTTGAAACTGTTGTAGTCTATTTTATTGGGTGATTGATCTATTTACCGCCCTCTAGATCGTTCATAGACTCTCATTAGATGGCGAACAAGAAGGGGGGTTGAACTGTCCCCCTTGACGAGATGGCGGATTTTAAAAACAATTTAAACTAATCACAATGAAATTAAAATTAACTACGTTAATTCATCTAAACTAACGTGAGATACAATAGATGTCTCAATCTTTCCGAACTCACACGGATTTTCAATGCAAGGAACAATTAAATTTAATCCTAACACGGATAGCGGATGAAGCTATGTGTGACAGTGCAGTGAATAAAAATACAATTAATTGACCTGTGAAGGGAGATAGAAGAAAAGGACAAACACACAGGCAATCACAACGAACACAAAGATTTTTATGTTGTTCGGGATCACGAAGGGCTCCCTACGTCCACCCCTCACCGAAACCCGGTGAGGCTTCACTACACGCTACTAACGTAGCAACACAGGGACGAGACCCAATGCCACACACGTTGCTTCCACAGCAATGCACACACGAGGTCTAGCCCCAAGACGCTGCCACCACAGCACACACCCACACACAGATTCGGGGAACACACCCCGAACACTCAAACCACACGGAGTCACAGCTCCGTACACTACACACAGATATTCTAAGTTCGTCTAAATAAAAAGATATACAATGACTAGCCCAAAAATTCAATACATGCTCATAGATAGAATGTAAATCATTGAAGCATATGAAGTAAGGCCGGAGAAATGTATCCTTTATGTAAGAGTGGCTTGGACAAATCTTTCTTGAAGCTTCCAAGGTGAGGGAGGGCGAAACTTCAATAATTCCGAACCCGAACGAGCCGGTCGATCTAGGTTCAGCTTCCTTGACTTGTAAACTTTTGATAGAATGGATGAAACTTGAAACTCCTTGCTTTAGAACATCCCTACAAGTTGGGAAAATATATTAGAGCTCAAAACCCTCTTCCTTTCTCTCATACGGCCAGTGCTTCCTCCTCTCTTGCTCTAAACCCTGAAATTCACAACTTATATATATTAGCAAGTTAGGTTGATCAATGCAACCCCAAAAATCAAAAGCAAATGAGACAAATGATACGGTGCAAGCCCAGGATACAGAGGGGGGTGAATGTATCCTACTAGAAATATCGTCCAATTAAAATTAAACTCAGAAGCTAAACACAAATCCAGAATAAAAACTAATTCAATTGAACATATGAAGAGACACTTGGAGCGCTCCTAATCAATCATCTAGCGGAAGCAAACACACAGACAAACCACTGCTCAAGAGATTTTTTAGGTGGTTCGGTCCAAAGACCTACGTCCACCCCTCACTCCCAACCGGAGTGAGGCTTCCACTAGCACATGCTAGAAAACTGCAGACTCAGTCTGCGAACAAGATGCTGCCACATAGCTTGACCAGGGGAACAGCCTCCCCTCTTCCTCCCAACCGGAGGGACACCCCAAGTGACTCCCAGCCACTTGGAAACCAGAGACGCACAGTCTCTATTCCTCCAAACCGGAGGGAACACCTAGTCTTGCAACCCACAAGACCAGAACCGGAGGACCAATCCTCCCTTCCTCCAAACCGGAGGGAAACCTAGAGACCTAAGTCTCTCTTCCTCTGAAACCCAGAGGGAAGCACAGGTGACACCAAGTCACCTGCAAACAAGAGGTCTCGGACGTCTCTTCCTCCCAACCGGAGGGACCCCTGGACTCGAAACCTACAAGCCCAGAACCGGAGGACCCATCCTCCCTTCCTCCAAACCGGAGGGAAACAACCGATGACTCCCAGTCAAAGGCAACCAGAGACACAAGTCTCTCTTCCTCCACACCGGAGGGAACCCGACCTCACACAAGAGAATCGGAAGAATAACTAGTGAATAGTTGAAAAGAAAAACAAAAAACGCAGCAACAGAAGGCTGGAAAAAGTGGAATCAGACTGTGGCTCTCGCAGGAGCTGGCTGGCCTGGATTTGATCCACGGTCCAGCATGAACTGATCTTCAGTTGAAGCTTCTATCACTCTCGCTTTCTCTTCTTCTCACTTCTTCTTTTTATTTTCTTTCGCAGGCTCTCTCTGGCTTTTCCTTTCACTTCTTCTTTCTTCTTCTTCTTCTTCTGCTTCTGCTCACTGCCTCTCTGCAACTCTCTTCTTCTATATCGATCACTTTCTTTCTTTCTGATCTCGATCTCTTTTTCTCTTTTCTTCACTCACACTCACTCTCACTTCTTTCTCCAGATGGAGGCGGCCTGGTATTTATAGCTGCAGCATTTAGGGTGTTATCATCGGATCACGTGCCAGGTGCCAACCTCGGACCACGTGCCACTTATCTGCTTCTCGAACAGTACCTGCCACACAGACATAAGAAGGTATTAGATAATGTATAGACTTGGTTCAGGCTGTTTAACAAAGTGTGTACAGCCATGATGCAGCTTGAGTGTATAGACTTGAAGATTAACAGACGAGTGTATAGACTTGAGAGTTAACAAACGAGTGTATAGACTTGAGGCCTGATATCAAGTGTATAGACTTGAAGCTTTGAAACCGAGTGTATAGAGTTGAAGCAATGGAAACGAGTGTATAGACTTCGATCAATATGCATCAGACGACTCTGTATGGACTTGAAGAATTGAAGCCAATGTACAGACTTGTCGAATGGCTCAGCAATGTATAGACTTGGCGAACCACGGTCCAATGTAGAGACTCGAAGCCTTAAGGATGAGTGTTTAGACGTTGAAGCAAACGCCAGGTATACGATGTGTAGACTTGGCCAGAAAACGTAGAGAAAGATATGAGTGTATGGACTTGGCCAAACGAAGGGAAAGGTGAGGAGTGTATAGACTTGGCTTTTGAGATGTGGCTATACAGACTTTGTGTGAAAGCTTGAACAGGCTTTAGCTGTACAGACTTGGCAACCTTCAACTCACTACGATGTACAGACTCTGAAGAACAGCAGCCAGTGTATGGACTTGCTGAGACACTCACGAGTGTATAGACTTAGAGTGAGGCATGCAGTGTATAGACTTTACGAAATTCAAGCAATTCAACACAATGTATATACTTAGAAACAGTAAGTGAGAAGTGTGTAGAATGTATATACTTTAAAGCCTTCAAGCGTCCTCGGTGTACAGACTTGCAGACAGATGCATTAACAAGCCTATCGGATGTATAGACTTTGATGTAGAGGCTTGAGTTACACAAGCAAAGTATAGACACCGAAGATGTGTGCGTAAAGCTCATCAATGTATAGACTATGCAACGGCATCAAAGCAACACATCGATGTACAGACTTGAAATGGCATGCAGCAGACGATGAACATCCAACGTACAGACATGTTGTTCCTTCAGCTGACGACCCCAGTGTATAGACTTGCTGCCTTGAAGGTGATGTACAGACTTGACGTTGAAAGCTTGAAGGCACAAGACGATGTACAGACTTGGTCTCTAGACCATGGGCTATACATACTTCGAGTGAGACAATCGGATGTACAGACTTTGCTTCGTGCAACAGAGCAATGTATAGACTTGCCTAAGACGCAGCATGAGACGCTGGCTGAGACGGACGCTGTACAGACTTTGAATGCACTAAGATGCTGAACAAGATGGACCGATGTACAGACTTCTAAATGCTGATGGACTATGTATGGACTTGAATTGAGATGCTGCATGAGACGATGCAGGCTGTATAGACATTAAGTCCAATCAAAAGGCTGTGCAGACTAGAGAGACGGACTAGTGTATAGACTTCAATGATGCGTGTATCAGTCCACTGTATGGACTTTGTAGATTGATGCATGTACAGTCCGTTGTACATACTTTCAATGTACAGATTTCTCATGAACAGTCCGATGTGCATACTTCCCTTCGATGCATCTACAGTGCAATGTATTGACTTGACGAACATTATGCAATGTATGGACTTGATGAACAGTGCACTGTATGGACTTTGATGAAGGGCCCAATGTATGGACTTCACCTAAATGCAGGAACCTGAGCGCTGTACAGACTTGAGTTTTCAACAGACCGATGTACACACTTGGAAGGCTTTGAAGGCAATGTACAGACTCTACCAATATGTAGACTTTGCCTAAAATGCAGTGTGTAGACTTGAGATATGATGCATGAACAGATTGGCGTTGTATAGACTTGGGGGGTCGACCCATCTGGAAGGGGGGTCGACCCATTGAACAGACTGTCATCAAGATATCCAGATAACAAGCAATCCAGATAACAATCAATTATGAAATGCATCAGCAATAATGAAATGCACCAAAGCACACACCACACAGCCATATTTAAATGCAGCAATAATTCAGATAAGATTTTCAATGAAACATTCATATGCACCACAAACAGAATTGTATGCATTCAAATGACTTATAGTGTTTGCTATCATCAAAATCTCAGGGACACAACAATCTCCCCCTTTTTGATGATGGCAACACTATGAGTACTCTATGAGTCATACTGACTTGATCAAATATTTCTCCCCCTTTGACTTAGCAAAAAGATATGAATTGAAGAGGAAAGAATAAGACTGCATAATATGAGTGAATTACAAACTCCCCCTTTTGACTAAGCTCCCTCTTATTAGAAAACATTTTGATGAATGAAACCCATTGAGATGAAGGGAGAATGTCAACAAAAGTACAGGGACACTCAAGAATGCTAACTAGATCTCCCCTTTAAGGAATCATGACATGGAAGCTCCCCCTGATTAGATGGAGTGATGCCAATTGATATAGTGAAGTGATGAGCATCTATCAGCAAAACACAAACTGTAATCACAGTGAATAAGTGAGGATGGCAGATTTTCAGTAGCACTCTACAAGGATGAACTCTGGTTATCCAAAGAACTGCAAGTACACAGGTTAAACTGAGAGTAGTGCCTCTCATAAATGACACCAGTCTGAATCAAAACACAGTGATAAGAGCCATAGAATGAGCAGATTCAACAATTAGTGATAATTGAGATATTGAACTTTTCAGCAAGATACCAACTTCATAGAGCATAATTTTAAGTTCTAGATTCCTCCATTATAGAAGCTTATGAAACCTTGATTGTCAGATGTGGTTTAAGAATGATGTAAACCTAAATTTTTTAAATAGAAATTGTACTCATATCTGAACCAACTGTTAATAAAAAGGAACTACAAGCTCATATAAGATTCTAGTTCAACCAACTTCCATCTTACTTAGTTTGCTTTCCATGATAACTTTAACAGAAACATAAGTGAATGCACCTGAATTTTAATTGTTCTTTCAGAAATTGATTTACACAAATTCAATTTTTTTTTAATGAACAATTTTGGTTCATCAGCACCTTTTGACGTGGGGAAACACCTTTATCAGAGGCCAGAATCCCCAGTTACTTAGTGTGACAACCGTATTGCTTCTTCCATTTTAGAGAACAGAGGTAGCATTAAAAGTATCTTTGGCATGAGGATACACCTTGATCAGAGGCCAGAATCCCCAGTTACTCAATACAACTATGTCATTGCTCTGCCATATTTTCACAATAATTTCCAATCATCTCTTTAAACAGAGTTAACCACGGTACTTCATGACTCAATCCTTTGGACATGTTTCTCAGTAACCACAGTCATTGCTCTGTCCATACTTTTACTCAAAATGGATTTAGAACAAATTAGATGTTTAGGAACAACCACATACACTATATATCTCAGTCAGCGTAGACATGGATATCAACTTTTCAGATTTCAGAAAGTCTTACATGAATTTACATGAAGCAGACAGTTAAAGTTTATTAAGAGGTTGAAACAGATATTTTCAAGTTCCTTGTGACCAAACAAGAGTACATAAGACTTAAACCAGTGCCAGTTAACAAATGTTCTTAAGCATGTATAATGGAAGGTTCCTCATTGAAGATGTTTTAACTTTTATGAAGTAGTATTCAGGCTGAAGATTTACTTGATATCTCAGCTTAGTAATTCAAGTGAGAATATTCAACAGACAGCATGGATTCTGAAAAATTGTAGCAAAGGAGCTACTCTTGAGCATAGAAGTTCAAGGATGACTGAATAGAAGTGAAGCTCTCCTTCAGCAGATTTAGGAGAGACAGACAGATACCTATAAGGTATGAATTCAGATTTTGAACAACTTCAGAAGCAGTCAAGAAAGATCATTTGATACCACTTTGATGATGGAATCATTGACACTATAGAATTGACAAGATGAATCAAGTAGGTGGATAGGAAGAGTTCAGATAAAAACACAACTGAACGGATTAAGCATGCTCCCCCTATCTATATGCAGTGAGACACTACCTTCCCCTTTTTTTTGATTTTTCAAAAATAAGTGATATGCTATGCTATGACTCCCTTTAACTAAAAACAATAAATCATTTTATATGTCATGAAGACAATGCAGATGATGAATGATTATGCAACAACAGATTTAACATGCTATGCAGTAAATCTAAAAACAGTTGTGTGATTTCAAGAGTAAGAATAATGCTCCCTCTAAATGTATGCATTCAATCTACCTTTTTGGCATTTCTGATATGCAAATTTGACCCTTGGTACTTGGCGGAGAACTTGGTCTAAAAGACCATCTCACACAAAGTAAGAACCTCCAGACAGATCTCCTCTGCCCTTTAGTAGCTTACCATTTGATATACCAAAGTGGTCATGCATGACAATGCAATACCAACAGTCCTATATGCATCAGATTTTCAATGCTTGTGTGTCAAGTGCATGATTCAATACTCATATATGCACTCAGCTCAAAGTACAAACAAGAAAGCCCACAAAGCTCAATGCAAGAGTCAAACCAAACAAAAAGCATGTATGCATGAAACTATGACTTATCAGATCAACCATAAATTTCATTTGAACAGATGTGAAGAATTTACCTGAATGTGGTTTTATCAACTTGGGTGCCTTGGTTTATTCCCCCCCCCCTTTTTTTTTCTTAGCTTCCAAGGCACACCTGCAAGTTAGCACACTATGTTGCATGGGCAGGTACCCAAACTGTATTGGGCCCTGCATGGTTAATAGTGACACCTTTGGCAGGTGTTCTAAACAACCTCTTAGCATGTAGGTCATCAAATCTCATCAAATGGCAATTATTCATTGAATAACCTAATGTACCACAATAATAGCAAGATGGAGCAGATTTCAGATTTCATTTATGCACATTCTTATTAGCATGATTTCTATGTGCATATGCATGAAAATTTCTATTAACAGAATTAAATTTCTGTTTACCAAAATAAGCCAGCCAACAGTCAGCAGCTCTATGGCCTGGCTTCTCACATTCAAAACATGTAAGTGTTTTCCTTTCAAACATAAATTCATTTCTACCAGAAATGTTTCTATTGACTGAGAATTTACCAGATTTATAGTTAGGCTTCCTTCCCTGAGCATGCCAACATTGGGCTGCAGTGTGGCCCATCTTGCCACAATGAAGACATGAGTTAGAATTTCTTCCACCAGCCCTCAGCCAGCATTCGGATCTCTTATGACCCAATTTTCCACAATTGAAGCATGTCATATGCTGGTTTATTGAATCAAATTTGTTCTTATTAACAGCATGACTGTTTGCATGAAATTTAGCATGATATGAATGTGATTTTTCCATATCACTTGCAAACCAGCACTGTGCAATTGTGTGTCCTAATTTACCACAGTCGAAACATTCAATTTTCTTTCTCTGAATTGAAGGATTTCTATCATGAAGTTTCCTAGCAGTCATATTATCCTTCTCATCAATTTACATTCATGCATCAGATGACCAAATTTATGACAATAATGGCATGACATTATCTTTTTAGATGCATGTGAATGTGTGTGAGAATTGTGATCAACATGCCCTAGTGAACCCTTTTTATTTATTTTCTGTTTTCCAATCTTTTTCTGATTTTTGTTCTATTTTTTGGTTTTCTGAGCAATGGGCTGTCTATCTTTTGAAGTGGTGGCTACATTTGAAGATTTTACAAAAGATGTCGTCAACTTGCTCTGAAATTCTTTCTTGTTAGCATTATTGTAGCCCAACCCTTCCTTCCTAGTGTTCGATTTTACACCTAGTAGCTTGTCTAGGTTTTTCTGCCCACTTACAAATTTTGACAAAGTATTGTTCAGATCATTTTTTTAGATTGAAGAGAAGAAACCTGATGTTCATAGTTGACTATATCTTCTTCACAGACCAGAATTTGTTGATGCATCACATCATTCAAAGTTTTAAGGGTATCAATTTCTGATTTCAGTTTGAGCTCATTTTGATTTTCATCAACAAATTTTCCTTTTTCAAATGTCAGCAATCTCTCTGACATGGTGGAGTTCAACTGTTTTAGTTTCTCAATTTCCTCCTTTAGACTAGTGTTCTCCTGTTCAAGTTTATCATCATCAAACAAAACATCAGTTAGGAAACTTGGATATTCTGATTTACAGTTTTCAAAGTTTTCCTGAAATTTTAAGTTCGCAACACTAACAGCCTTGAACTCTTCATTGATCAATTTGTTTTCATTCTCAAGACTGATTAGTTTTTGTTCAGATTCTTGACATTGGTTTCTGAGTTTAGTGTTTTCAGATTTAACATGATCAAGTTCTGATTGGATTCCATCTAGTTTCGACACTTGTCTTCTGAGTATCTCATTTTCAGTTTTCAGAATTTCAGGATTTTCAAGATTTTCAGTTCCAGAAATAGGATCCCCTAGACTTGTTAACTTCTTTATCAGACTTTTATTCTTCTTCCTCAATTTTTCATGGGAGTTTAACAGATTAGCATAGGCATCTTCCCAGTCATCTAAAGTGAAACTATCGAAAGGATTGATTACCTCTTCAGCATCTTCAAATTCATCTTGATCAGTGCTATGGTCGCTCTTATCAGCCATCAGGCAGCTGTCCTCATTCATCCTCTGAGCTAGCTTCAACTGATCCAGAATGTCCATTGCGGACCTGCAGTCATAAAAATAAGAATGTAGAGCCTTGTCAACAGCTTCTTTCATTAATATCAAAACTTTCTGATTCTCTCCATTTCTTGATCTGTCACTTTTAGTCCATTTGGACTCTTCCTGTGGCAGTCTATGAGGACCATGTGAAATTAACTTCCACAGATCCGGATCCATTAAATTCACATAGTTATGTAGACTGCTAACCCATGAGTTAAAATTAGAGTCATTGAAAACCGATGGAGAACCCATTGATTAAATCGGCAAGCAGATTAATGCAACAGAGAGAAAATTCAGAAATGCACCAAAGGCAACAGATCCTCTGCAGATCGTTGGATCTGATTAGATAGAGAACCGCTCTGATACCAATTGATAGGGTGCAATCCCAGGATACAGAGGGGGGTGAATGTATCCTGCTAGAAATATCGTCCAATTAAAATTAAACTCAGAAGCTAAACACAAATCCAGAATAAAAACTAATTCAATTGAACATATGAAGAGACACTTGGAGCGCTCCTAATCAATCATCTAGCGGAAGCAAACACACAGACAAACCATTGCTCAAGAGATTTTTTAGGTGGTTCGGTCCAAAGACCTACGTCCACCCCTCACTCCCAACTGGAGTGAGGCTTCCACTAGCACAGGCTAGAAAACTGCAGACTCAGTCTGCGAACAAGTTGATGCCATACAGCTTGACCAGGGGAACAGCCTCCCCTCATCCTCCCAACCGGAGGGACACCCCAAGTGACTCCCAGCCACTTGGAAACTAGAGACGCACAGTCTCGCTTCCTCCAAATCGGAGGGAACACCTAGTCTTGCAACCCACAAGACCAGAACCGGAGGACCAATCCTCCCTTCCTCCAAACCGGAGGGAAACCTAGAGACCTAAGTCTCTCTTCCTCTGAAACCCATAGGGAAGCACAGGTGACACCAAGTCACCTGCAAACTAGAGGTCTCGGACCTCTCTTCCTCCCAACCGGAGGGACTCCTGGACTCGAAACCTACAAGCCCAGAACCGGAGGACCCATCCTCCCTTCCTCCAAACCGGAGGGAAACAACCGATGACTCCCAGTCAAAGGCAACCAGAGACACAAGTCTCTCTTCCTCCACACCGGAGGGAACCCGACCTCACACAAGAGAATCGGAAGAATAACTAGTGAATAGTTGAAAAGAAAAACAAAAAACGCAGCAACAGAAGGCTGGAAAAAGTGGAATCAGACTGTGGCTCTCGCAGGAGCTGGCTGGCCTGGATTGGATCCACAGTCCAGCAGGAACTGATCTTAGTTGAAGCTTCTATCACTCTCGCTTTCTCTTCTTCTCACTTCTTCTTTTTCTTTTCTTTCGCAGGCTCTCTCTAGCTTTTCCTTTCACTTCTTCTTTCTTCTTCTTCTTCTTCTTCTGCTTCTGCTCACTGCCTCTCTGCAACTCTCTTCTTCTATATCGATCACTTTCTTTCTTTCTGATCTCGATCTCTTTTTCTTTTTTCTTCACTCACACTCACTCTCACTTCTTTCTTCAGATGGAGGCGGCCTGGTATTTATAGCTACAGCATTTAGGGCGTTATCATCGGATCACGTGCCAGGTGCCAACCTCAGATCACGTGCCACTTATCTGCTTCTCGAACAGTACCTGTCACACAGACATAAGAAGGTATCAGATAATGTATAGACTTGGTTCAGGCTGTTTAACAAAGTGTGTACAGCCATGATGCAGCTTGAGTGTATAGACTTGAAGGTTAACAGACGAGTGTATAGACTTGAGAGTTAACAAACGAGTGTATAGACTTGAGGCCTGATATCAAGTGTATAGACTTGAAGCTTTGAAACCGAGTGTATAGAGTTGAAGCAATGGAAACGAGTGTATAGACTTCGATCAATATGCATCAGACGACTCTGTATGGACTTGAAGACCCTTAGCCAATGTATAGACTTCAAGTGAAGACCAATGTATAGACTTCACGTGAAAGCCCAATGTGAAGACTTGAGCTATGCAAGCTACAGTGTCGATGTATGGACTTTGTGAATGTTCAGACTTGAATGCTCGACTAGTGTACAGACTTGCAGAGCCGAACCCAATGTATAGACTTGAGGAATTGAAGCCAATGTACAGACTTGTCGAATGGCTCAGCAATGTATAGACTTGGCGAACCACGGTCCAATGTATAGACTTGAAGCCTTAAGGACGAGTGTTTAGACGTTGAAGTAAACGCCAGGTATACGATGTGTAGACTTGGCGAGAAAACGTAGGGAACGATATGAGTGTATGGACTTGGCCAAACGAAGGGAAAGGTGAGGAGTGTATAGACTTGGCTTTTGAGATGTGGCTGTACAGACTTTGTGTGAAAGCTTGAACAGGCTTTAGCTGTACAGACTTGGCAACCTTCAACTCACTGCGATGTATAGACTCTGAAGAACAGCAGCCAGTGTATGGACTTGCTGAGACACTCACGAGTGTATAGACTTAGAGTGAGGCATGCAGTGTATAGACTTTACGAAATTCAAGCAATGCAACACAATGTATATACTTAGAAACAGTAAGTGAGAAGTGTGTAGAATGTATATACTTTAAAGCCTTCAAGCGTCCTCGGTGTACAGACTTGCAGACAGATGCATTAACAAGCCTATCGGATGTATAGACTTTGATGTAGAGGCTTGAGTTACACAAGCAAAGTATAGACACCGAAGATGTGTGCGTAAAGCTCATCAATGTATAGACTATGTAACGGCATCAAAGCAACACATCGATGTACAGACTTGAAATGGCATGTAGCAGATGATGAACATCCAACGTACAGACATGCTGTTCCTTCAGCTGACGACCCTAGTGTATAGACTTGCTGCTTGAAGAGATGTACAGACTTGACGTTGAAAGCTTGAAGGCACAAGACGATGTACAGACTTGGTCTCTAGACCATGGGCTTTACAGACTTTGAGTGAGACAATCGGATGTACAGACTTTGCTTCGTGCAACAGAGCAATGTATAGACTTGCCTAAGACGCAGCATGAGACGCTGGCTGAGACGGACGCTGTACAGACTTTGAATGCACTAAGACGTTGAACAAGACGGACCGATGTACAGACTTCTAAATGCTGATGGACTATGTATGGACTTGGATTGAGATGCTGCATGAGACGATGCAGGCTGTATAGACATTAAGTCCAATCAGAAGGCTGTGTAGACTAGAGAGACGGACTAGTGTATAGACTTCAATGATGCGTGTAACAGTCCACTGTATGGACTTTGAAGATTGATGCATGTACAGTCCGTTGTACATACTTCCAATATACATATTTCTCATGAATAGTCCGATGTGCATACTTCCCTTCGATGCATCTACAGTGCAATGTATTGACTTGACGAACATTATGCAATGTATGGACTTGATGAACAGTGCACTGTATGGACTTTGATGAAGGGCCCAATGTATGGACTTCACCTGAAATGCAGGAACCTGGGCGCTGTACAGACTTGAGTTTTCAACAGACCGATGTACACACTTGGAAGGCTTTGAAGGCAATGTACAGACTCTACCAATATGCAGACTTTGCCTAAAATGCAGTGTGTAGACTTGAGATATGATGCATGAACAGATTGGCGTTGTATAGACTTGGGGGGTCGACCCATCTGGAAGGGGGGTCGACCCATTGAACAGACTGTCATCAAGATATCCAGATAACAAGCAATCCATATAACAATCAATTATGAAATGCATCAGCAATAATGAAATGCACCAAAGCACACACCACACAGCCATATTTAAATGAAGCAATATTTCAGATAAGATTTTCAATGAAACATTCATATGCACCACAAACAGAATTGTATGGATTCAAATGACTTATAGTGTTTGCTATCATCAAAATCACAGGGACACAACAACAAATAGATGTAAACAAGATATGGAAGTAGTTCCCCATGAGAAGAAACGAGGTGTAGTTGATAATCTCTGATGCTCGGGTCAGAGGATAGCTGAATGCCGACGTTGAGGACGTCCACGCGTTCCTCTTTTCGACCCACTTCTTTCTTTCTTCAATCACGAGCTCCAGAAATGGATGGAAGTAGATGAATCCCGAGCTCTTCCTCAGCCTCCCTCCTTCTTCCCATCGTTCTCCTACAAAACAGATAGAGAAATTAGAGCTCCATCCTATTTCTTCCAAATTTGCATGATATATATACAAGAAAGATAAGTTATGCAAAAGACCACAAAGCCCTTGTAAAACCCTAGCAAAACCACCCTAATATGTTCATTAGTAACCCAAGGGCATTAGGGTAAATTGTTAGCCCATTTGGAAGTCATTTCATTGGGCTTCGGTGGGCCACAAAATTTCCGCGCGGAACTGTGAATGTGGGGGGGTCGACCCATCTGGCCAGGGGGGTCGACCCACCTACCAGACAGAATGTTGTGTGGCAGGTTCATGTCACAGGGGTCAACCCATTTTTGCAGGGGGTCGACCCATCTATTCACAGAATGATGAATGCTCCCTGTTTGGCCCAGGGGACGACCCATTGAGCATGGGGTCGACCCATCTACATTGTGTCATAAAAAAAAAGGCCTAATGATGTTCTAATGATCTAACATGCACCACAATGAATTTTAAAACCCATTTACAAATTTATATGATGAAGTACAAGAGATTTCAAATAGTGTGCAAGTAAATCATCCAACATGAAAATGAATCTCTCATAACTAACCCATCAACCTTTCCCATGTTTTTTCATGAGAGCAAAAGGGCACTTTGAACCTAAATACATGACAATATGAATTCAATGCTTATGAAATACTTATCTCCATGGCATTTCTTCAATTCACATGTGATTTCTCTATCAACCTGTATTTAGAAGTGTTAGAATACAACCATATATCAAGATGAATCTAGCAATACCAACCCATCAGACCACAATCTTTCATACCATAGCAAGTTCAGCATGAAAGCCCCAATTTCAGTTCAAATATCATTCACACCTCACATTAAATTCAATTGCAATCTAAGGCATGTTGAGCAATTTGAGTTCAACTAAATCACACATGGACTTCATGAGCTGTCCATAGGAAGACAAACCAATTTGATTACATATATAGCCATTTCACTATCAACTCAAGGAAGCCCATTCTCTACACAAGTCCCACATTTCAAATATGATTCAAGCAAGCTTCACATGAATTCTATTTCAAACCAAGACAGTCAAGTTCAATCCAGAGTTTCCAAGGCCAGTCCAATGAACTCACACAATCCATTCAACACACAACCAAATTGATTAGTGTAAGGCATTTCAATTCAGCTCAAAGATGGCCATTCATGTGACCAACACACATTTCCAAGTTCAATCAAAGCTTTCAAACTTCAGTCCAAAATAAGGCATTCAAGTTTAGTGTAATGAACTAATCTCAATTAAATCACACAAGCATTAAGATCTAGTTGAGGGGCATTCCTCCTTTGTAAGAACCAAGCAAAGTTCATTGAAAACCTGTTGTGATGCCATTTAACAAGTTTGATAAAAAAACTCATATTGAACAAAGACTCCTCAATGCAAATCACATAAATGTCATATTATGTCTTCATCAAAGCACTATCTGCAAGTTCAATTCAATGCTACTTGAGTATGCCAAATGACAGAGTTTCATCAAGATCATTTATCAAAGTAGCTCAAGCAAACCACATACATGGGTTCTAGTCAACCCGAAAATATCAAATTCAGCCCAGAAGCCTTCAATATTCAATCCAATCAATTCATTCTCAGTCAAAAGCAGTCTGAAGATAATTTGTTTACCCAAACATTTAGAGCCAATTGATAGTGTAGATAACATGTTTTAGCTCATTTCAACAGGACGTTTTCCACAAGATAATCATGAATGAATTTCACTTCAATGCAAATGCAAACCGCACAATATATTGTAGTCATCAAAACCATTATCAAAGATAAAGAAGGAGCGCAGTGAACCCAACACTTTGTCTGACAATCGGCCTTCTGCAATTTAAGGGCTGTCAGCCGGTCATTCATTGTCCGCTCGAGAAAGTTTCGACGATTCACAAACTTCAGCAAAAATAGCACCCGCTAGGTCCATATATCTAAAGGATAGCCCAGTGCCTGCAGGCCAATCATCAGTCGTTCAGCCACTTCCTTCAGCTGAAGATAAGACAATGTCAGCTGAGATTCTACTACCCGACGCAACATCTCCAGATGCTGCCAGACAAAATCCTTTGATGATGAGAAGCCAAGGGAGGCTGCTGGAACCACATCAAAAGTAACTTCACTGTCTATGGACGCCCATAAGCGAGTATCTGACTCAGAAGAAGAAGACGGAATGGCCATTAAAGTTGAAGGAGTAGGCACTTCGACAGTCTGCTCATGCTCCGCCGGGCTCTTTAAAGATCTCTCTTCCACAAGTGTTGGAGGCGACAAAAGCTCCGACTCTATTACTTGCACGGATGGAGCTGTAAGGTCAGGTGCAATGGTCATTACGGCCGCTGGAACGAAGATAAAACCTCTTGATGGATCCGCTTCGGCCCTCAACTCTGTGGCAGGCACTAGAGCAGAACTCTCTCCCAATGAGCTCAACTCTAGTGATGATACTTCAGCTGTCGGTTGTATCCTCACTAGCATAGGATGAAGTATAGTAATCACCTCTGGAGAAGATATGGTGACAGGAGGCAGTATATCAAAAGCCCCCAATGAAATGATGACGTCGGAAGATGGTTCCAAAAGGTGATCGGCTGTGCCAGACTCCTGGAACAAAGTTTCGATAAGCACCAAGATGACAAAGAAGAATGGAAAAGCTATGCAGCTCAGCAAAAGGGCGGGCATGATTTCCCATGGCCGCGGAATCCATATCCTCAAATGCTTGTATAGAGGACACTAATTCCGCAGATGAAGCAACAAAAGGAGGGGTTATCTCCACTTCCATGTCAATTCCGACAAATTCCTCTGGCAGTATTCCCTCAGATGATGATGCTGGCAATCTTGGAGGACTGAATATTGAAGGACCACTCAATAGCATAGAGGGCGTCACTGTTCCTTCCCTGATTGTCTCATATGCTTTCTCATCACTCTCTGAAGAACCATAGTCAACTTCTTCGTCAGAAAGGGTAGTAGAGCTGCTGGAAGAAATATCTATGCTAGGCTCGAGTTGGCTCGCCTCTTCTGTTGCCTTATGAGCTGCTGAGCTGGTGATTACACGCCGCAATGGGATGGCACCCTTCTTCAACGCAGTCATATGTCCTTCTTGGTGCAAAGGGGCATCCACAGCAGGCGTCTTTGCCCCAGTACTGACTACTTTGGCCACTATAGCACAAATACATGTATAAAGTAGGGTCAGAAGATCACTAAGAAAAGAAGATTTAGAAGGATCACAGTCACTTGGCTCACCCTCGGCTTCACTGGTTGGCGTGGGAGAAGGAAGTTTGACGTCCTCCTGAGCAGTGAGAAGATTTTCACCTACGACTTCAGCTGCCTCATTTGCCTCCACCATGGCCACGGTAGGGGGTTCCACATACTCCGTCGCTGTGGCAATCTCCTTCGTATTCATAGTAGCAGCAGCTACTTCTTGAGCTAGCATCCAATGAAGAAGATGTCAGGGAATGAAGGTGCCATGGAAGGAATAATCTTACAGGCTGCAAAGAAAAGTAATGCCACCTTCGGCTGCTTGCTGAGTGGCCTCCTGCTGAGCGGCGAACTGTTCATATGATGGCACGATAGGCAAGGGAGTCTTAGTTACATCAGCCGATGACTGCTTCGATGAAGCTCTCCGAGCTTTCTTTGCCCGTCCCAAGGCAACCTTCAGCAAAGAAGCTGTAGCACCCCCGATAAAACCATTGAGTAAATTTAAAACTTCTTCCTAAAAGAAGTCATACATGAAGGCCTTACATAAAGAACCCAACCTCATGAGGGCTATTATATAAATATACAAGCCAACATCACTTTATGCATAGTACGTAATGAACTGTTCTTAAAAGAATCCTATATAGAGGTCTTGTGTAAAGAACTAAACCATAGGAGGACTAGTATATAAATGTGCAAGTCAACTTTATGCACATGGATAGTACGTAAGTGGGTGTCTTTTCCAACCAAGAGAATGGGCGCCCCTTACCAGGGCGCCATTCAACAAATTGAAGACCATATGAGGAGGCGCCAATTCCCTTGGGGCCACCATCCCATTATAGTATTAATATATATATACACCATGAAGGCCAACACGTGAAAGTGGCAGTTTTGTCTAAAAGTTAACGCCCTCTTGCAAGGGCGTCATTCTCATTAATAGGGCCACCCAGATTAATAGACGCCCTCATGCAGAGGCGTCATTTACATGAATAGTACCACCTAGATTAATGGACAACACCTTACAAGGGCGCCATTTAATCTGTGTTTCTAGAAGGATTGAGGCACGAACGACCCCATTTAGCTGGCAAAGCACCACATATTGCAATGATCTAAGTTCTTGTCTCTCAACCGGACCCGCAAGGTAATAAACCAATGCTTTGCAATTCCCTATAACTAATTCCTTCCGTAGCACTGGCAGAGGCTACTGCCATCATCAGTGCTACTTGCAGAAGGGACTATTTCCCTTTGTTCGCTCGAAAAACGTGAAGTCTGCATCCTGCTGCTGTAGCTTTATGGTCGCGGAGAATGTGTGGCTTCATCCTTGGATTTCGATTCTGTCATCTGTACCTCGTAATCACGTCAAAAGGTAGGTGTTCTCAAGATCTTGCCTAACTAGTAGTTAAATAGGATAACGTAACATGCATGCTTATAGTTAAAATGACTCATCATCCATGCTATATTACCTGGCTTTATCGTGATCAAAAATGACCAAGTATATACCATGTTACACAGATTTTAAATAGCCTGTTACACCTATCATATATGATTTTATACACCATATGTTACCATGATTTTATGAGTTTTGGTCATATCCTACTACACTAGTTTTACAGCCTTGAATAATCATGTTTTAGCCTTAGTATATAACCTCTGTTACATCATATACAGACATGTTTTAAAATCCCAGAAATCCCAACCCTCAGGTGAATAGCGCCCCCAGCCAGGGCGCCATTCACTAAAGGGGCGCCCCCAGCCAGGGTGCCAATTCCTTAAGGGGCGCCCCCAGACAGGGCGCCAATTAAATGAAGACTATGCGAAGTGTCGTCAATTCCACTTCTGAAATTTTCAGCAATTATTAAATCAACGCATTCAAAAATCCATAACTATTGAACTAAACCATGAAAATGTTGCATGAATATACTTCTGTGATCCTGATATTTTTCTCTACCTGTCCATGTCCTCGATTTCTGATTCAGAGAAACTTTGGAAAAATGAATAGTATCACAGAATGTACCTTTCTAATACGAAGAGCGACTCACTTGAAAAATAACTAAATTGGTGACTCTCCGTAGTGTCGTCAATTAGTTGAGCCATGTATATCAATTAGTGACACCCCGAGGAGTCTTCAATTAAATGAAGACTACTCAGAAGGGCGCCAATTGCATTTTTGAGAAATTAAAAACACAGCATTAGAAAATTCATATATGTAAAACTAAGACGCAACAATTATACATGAACGTGTTTCTGAACTCCTGAAAATTTTCACTACCCGTTCATGTCCTTACTTCCTGTTTTTGAGAAACTTTTTAGATGAATAGTGTTTTGAGTCACAAACGTATCTGCTAGGTGAAAATCACCCAATGAAATTGGCGCCCCAAGCCAGGGTGCCAATCCTCTAAATAGCGGTAGCCAGGTCATCTTCAATTAATTGAAGACTTCCTGAGAAGGCGCCAATTTCATTATGTATATATATAATTTTTGAAAAATCAAAATTTTGAAAGGAGGGTCATCCCCCAGGCACCATATTACTGAAAAGGGGGTCCTCCCCAAGGCTCCATTTAACTGAAAAGGGGGTCCTCCCCCAGGCGCCAATTCTCTGAAATGGGGCTGTACCCCAGGCGCCAATTCAGTGAAAGAACTCCTGTGCCCCAGGCGCCAATTTCAGTATTGCATCTTATGATTCTGATCTGGCTCATGATTTGTATAGACACAACCCTAATCCATTTTCCTACATATTATGAGTTCTTGAACTCCATTCAATGAAAATCTACCTTATGTATATCCTACATGGTTAAACCTTGAACCTCTTAAAACTACCATTTGGGAGTGTTGGAGCTAAGTGCCATGCGGGGCAAAGTGCTACGTTGTGGGAGCCACCTCTTGAGGTCGTACGGCGTAAAGTGCTACATGACGGGAGCCACCTCTTGAGCCTATAGGGGTCACCTCTAGAGTCCTCCAAAACCAAATGACTAGTTAATCCTTGTCTGTAATACTACGTTTCTTAATTTCTTAAAAATTTCATATTGGCTATAAATGAGAGTGGATGTCAAAAGTAATACATGAAATGTTGTGCGTATAGGGCCCGGTCTGGTCCTGGGAGGAGTACCCGAAGGTACTTGTGCCCATGGGAGTTTATTGACCACGGTGTTTAGCATTGCACCGAAGTACTTGCTTGACTGGAGACACTCCACACTTACTCTCTTTACTTACTTGACTTGACTTGCGTGGCCCGGAATGGGCAATACTTGACTTGTGGCCCAAGAAAGGGCAGATTACTTGCTTGATTGAAATAGTCAATTCTATTGACACGTACTTGATATTACTTTTTTTTTTTGCAATAAACTCAAGACTGTAATATTATCATGGTGCATCAGTTTATTCTCTTTAGACAACATTTTTTTTTTGTTAAATAACCAAAGAGGTGCCCGGGGCGCGCACCCCTCCCTAGTGGGGAGAAGAGTCCCCGCATCACGAGGTGTCACTTATGGCGATGCAATTGATTAAAAAAGGATCATGTGTACACTATCTTCAGGGCATACCCCTGCAAGGCGAGAGGACATTTCCCCTGGGCCGAAATAGCAATGGAAAGAATGAAAAACATGGAAGGAAACAAAGAAAGAAGGAACGGTAATTAACATCCTCTCTCCCTAATAGCTCCAATGCGAAGCTGGTCAAGTCTGAGCAGCCCCTTGGCCCTCCAGGGGATAGAGTCTCCCTCAAGGAAGATGTGATGCGCGCCGCTGTCGCAGGTGTGATTAGAGAATAATTCCGTCACTTGATTCCCCTCCCTGCATATGTGTTGAATCGTGGGAGCAAACCAGTCCATCAAGCCCCCGAGTTCTTCACAAAGTTCCATAAATTTCCAAGGGGTGTTGGTCCTGTTTCTGAGGATGCCAAGGAGAGCTTGCGAGTCCACTTCAATGCAATGGACTGGTAGCTTGAGGACATGGCAAAGTCCGAGTCCATTCAGCACAGCCAGAAATTCCGTCGCCAGGCTGTTCACATAGCCAAAGAAGAAAGAGGCTGCCACAACCAGTTTGCCCCGGTGATCTCTTAGAATGATGCCCCCACCGGCGATGCCCGGGTTCCCTCTGGAGGCTCCATCCGTGTTAAGCATGAGGCAATGGAGGGGAGGGGGGAGCCAAGTGATAATCTGCCATTTGAACTGCGGATAGATGGGTTTGAGTCTGAAATGGGCAAGCGTCTCTATATCCATGTGACTGTCCATGGGCAGAGGACATGACAAGGTGGAGCTGGAAGCGAATCCTGTCAATAGCAGCTGGAATCCATGGGCGCTTGTTGTCAAAACGCACCTAATTGCGCATTGTCCACAGCTCCCAGCAAATGAAGAGAGGAAGGAGGCGTCGGAGCAGATGAATCCGCCTCCTACCACCCACATCTTGCAGCCATCCAGAGAGATAGTACTTGATAGAGTGGTGAGAGGGGAAGATGTTATAGAGCACCTCGAAATGGGCCCATATGGCAGATGCTGCTGGAGAGCCCAAGAAGACATGCTTGATGGTTTCAACTGTCATATTAATGCAGCAGGAGCAGGCAGATGCCAGCTGAATGCCCAATTTTTGAATGACTGTGTCAATTGGAAGCCGATTATAAATGAGACGAAGGGCCAGGAATGACTACTTAATAGGGATAAATTTGTGCCAGAAGAGCCCAAGATTAATGCCAACAAAAAAGTTATTATCAGGAGGATCCGCTGCTTCAGTGTAGGACAGAACCTTGTAAGTTGAGGATATAGTGAAACGGCCATGCGGATGTGGCATCCAGATGTATTCACAGTAAGAATTCATGCCCAAAGGGGATAGGTTGCCAATGTAAGCATACAATATGTCCAAGGGGAGCAGCCGCCCATGTCTTTCAGCAAAGGAGTCATCAGAGCTCACTGCATCTGCCACTGAGATTTCCTTGTAATTGAATTCAGACAGAGCATTCTTATCCCGAACATGATGAAGAAGGGCCCCCATACCCAACCAATTCTGTAGAAAAAATTTAGCAGAGCCATTACCAATGCTACACTTGCAATAAATCGGGAAAACATGCATGGTGTTGGGTCCCGTAGTGCAGGAACACGGATCTAGAGGGGGGGTGAATAGATCCTTCTACTAAAAACTATGTCCAATTAAAAACACAACTAGCATACAGCGGAATATACAAGATCGAGTAATTTAATCTAAACAGGTTTAAACTAGATTCACTCAATCTCACCGAGCTCACACGATTGCACAAACAGATAGGACAGAGAACATACAATCATAAGAATCAAACCACAAGACACGGGGATTTTTAAGGTGGTTCGAGATCACGACGGGCTCCCTACGTCCACCCCTCACCAAACCGGTGATGCTTCACTACATCCTACAAAATGTACCAACACGGGGACGAACCCCAACACACACACGCTGCTTCCGTAGCAATCCACACACGAGGCGTTGCCTCAAACTACTGCCACAGTAGCACTCACACACACACACACACACACACACACACACACACACCGCTGGGGAACACACCCCGCACTAAATACCTCACACGGAGACACAACTCCATCCACACACATGTAGGACAATGCCTACACAACCACACAGAATTAAACTCCTAAAATCACACGCGGATATACTCTGCACAAATCGACACACATATATCAACACACACACTCGGAGACCCCTTTCTCCGAACACCCACACAAAGCATTATCTCAAATGTATATGAATCAAAAACACATATATGCTATGACCCTCCAAACAAATTATAGAGATGAAAACTAGACATATGCATCAAGTATAAGGCTCCCCCTTCTTCAACAAAATCTGTTTCTCCTTGGCTCTTTGACGGATGATCATGATCTTGACATCATCTGCTTCCACTTCTCGAACTAATCCTCTTTTCCTTCAAATCCTAGCTCCAATCAAACCTTCATACATCATAAAAATGATTAGCCTCATAAACCTCTCTTCTCTTCAACCTTGTGACCGCACTCCTCCTTCTTCTTCTGCAAGAGAAAGGAATGCATTAGCTCTTGTTGTTGCTTAGGATGAAAAACACAACACTAATAAGAGGGCAGTAACTAGATGAACAAAAGAGCATTTATATATATGTTGCACCTCTTAGATAATCCATTCACAACCTTGAACAATCTCAAACAAAAGATACAGAAGTGAAAGATCAAGATAACTCCCTCATGAAATGCTTCTGCAGGATGAAGAATCGTTCTTGAAAGAGAATGAATGATTCTTGCAAAGATGAAATTGTAACTTGGTTTCCCACGTAGCTTCCAATAGAGGATTGATTGGAGACTTGAAAACACCTTCTTCCCTTCACATCCAAGCTCACAACAATGTGGAAGAAGCCATGGAGCTGCTACCTGCGACCTGCACTCATAAGGGTTAGAAAACACACCCAAATTTTAGATCTAGCATAATGTTTCTTAGGGTTTGCAACCCAAGAGATGGTTTTATATGTTTAGAACGGTCAAAGAACACTCTAGGGACCAGATCCACGAATTAGGAAGATATTTAGGGCATTTGGAATTGATTGGTTGGACTTTCGAAACAAGGGCAAGAAAGTCATCTTTGATGGCTCCGCACAGGTGTCGACACCTGGTGTCGACACCTGGTGCCTAGGTGTATACAAAAACACCAAACAGAAGATCTGGACACCAGGTGTCGACACCTCCTGGACAGGCTGCTGGAACCCAGTTCTGAAATGAGATGTCGACACCATGTGTCGACTCTTGTAGTTCCAGAAGGCCCAGAAACCCAGTTTGCTAGAAATGAAAGCTTCAACCTCACCGTGAGTTTTGGGATGATGAAAGAAGGTTGTGAGGAGTTCTTCCAACCTGCAAAACACATAGAGAGATTAGTTTTGCTTCAATGTTAATCTCACAAATCAACCCATTTCATTTCACCTTCTCTGATAGATTCATGATGACTCGTGAAAGTATAATCAAGTGGGATCTTATCCAAGATTGTTTCCATTGCTCATTCAAGAAGAAAATGATGAGATATATTACATAACAAACTCATATCAGTATTTACCACATCATTTTACCTGAATTCACCATTGATCCTCAATGTCTTGTTTATTTGTTGAATCGTCCATACACAGAGTCATGAGGTTCCAAATATGATTCACCATTGCATGATAGTATAAATTTGGAATTAAAGAGTAAGGAGCAAAGCCACGCAAAACAATATTGAGTCACATTCCATTTGATCATCATTCAAACTCATCAAACCACACATCATTACTTTGGGGGCAAACAATGGTATTTGCTTCACAATCATTCATTTAGCATTACCAAAGTACACATGCATGATATGAGGCACAATATGACATTTATCCAAGCATGTTTTCCACAAAGGCTTTCTCATCGAGTACAAAGCAATCTTACCAACTGAATATACAATGTATGTGCAATGTGCTAACATCAAAGCACATATGAGCCTTATAAAGTCACAGATCTATCCACATGATGATATCCCAATAAAAATAGTTTGTACTCATCTCCACAATAATTTCAAACTTCATAGTGAAAGGATAATGAGTTCAAGCACATGAAGACATGAATAAGCATTCACGCATAAGGCCAAGCAACAAAGTCATTTTGTAATCATCAAAATCACATACACAACAATCTCCCCCATTTTGATGATGATAAAATATTATGCTATAATTAATGCTCTCTCCCCCTTTGACATAATCAGAAATGGGGAGGATGATGGGGAATCCAAGATGGCAAGAACCTATGGACAACAGGGTTATAAAGAGAAACAATATGCACAATATGCATGAACGAATTGCAAAACTGTTTGATACCAATTGTTGAAATTGGCAATGCAAATGTGGACATATGGTCATGTAGAATGCAAGATGACAAAACGATATGCAAATGCTCACAAGTTGCAGATTTTGGAAATGGTGTATGGCATGACAATAATGAACAAGCAAACAAGCACTCAAACACCCATAGAAAGGTATTGACTCATGCAAGTCCTGATGACTTAAGCAAATAAGATCACATGCAAAGCTCCCCCTTTGACATTGACACATTAGATGATTGGCTTTGATTTTCAAATTTTTAGATTTTTAGTTTTCTTGTGAAATGCATGAAATAGGATGTATGAAAATGATGAGACATGAAATGCATACAATGTAATCAAGCAGATATCTATATGTACATGCAGCATAACTCCCCCATTTTATTTAGAGTGAAGGGATAGGTGTATGAAAAGTGCAAGTGAGTCATTAAGATCTGAGTGCTCATGATTACACCGAGAGGATTATGCAGATAAATAGGAGAAGACGTACAGCAGGTCATGCAATTAATCAAATTTTTAGAATACATATCAAATCAAATTACCATGTGTAAGTGAGTAACATGAGTTTGAATTCTAGCCATATGGATAATCGGATTTTCAATTAAACACGATAGTAACTGCATAGACTGTATTTCCATCTAGAGAACAGTGTATTGGAGGCTTCGCTCCACCTCAATCAAATTAATCATCAGAAATTTTCATACTGATAATCTGAATTTTTCTAAGAAGGATCAGGTTCAAATAATTCATTTTTACACGAGGAGACACATGGAGCTCATGCCAGAATCATCGGTTACTCAGAATACTGAAACTTGTCACCTCATTTAAACAGAGATACTTTAATCAACACTTTTCAGAAATGAACCACATCACGTCTCAGGTGACATGTGCCCAATTTACTCAGTGAAATAAAGTATTGCTCTGCCTTTCATTTCAACCTTTTTTTTATGTGGAGGCAGGCAGCTTTTTCCTCAACTATCTCTTTATCATTCATGCAGCAAGTTAAATTACTTTAGAGTGTCAAAATAAAATTCCTATATCCTTATGAATAACACTCAATTTCACATTAAAGTGCATGAAGTGTGCGAATTTGATTTAACATGTATGGAGAAAATTTAACACAAAACAAGATAGTGTAGCTCTCCCTATGTAAATGCAATAAGCATGAAATGCTCCCCTGGAGAGTTTGACATGAAGCATACTTATTAAGACTCAGATGTAACATTATTTAGCAATGGAGTGTTTGGTCTTAGAAGTTTCAAAGGAAGGGGTTGAATAGCATATAATAACATGCAAGCATACGATGAGAGTATATGCAATATGCAATACAAAATGAAAAGGTATGCAATCTCAGTTCTTGAAATGTTGGCTCCAAAGATATGATGCCATTGTTGGAAGTATCCATTTTGGCATGTATGCAATATGGAATGTTCAAAATGATGCATTTCAAAATATGCACTATATGTATGCTGAAAATGCCAACTATGCAACAAGACACACAATGAGCTTCATCTTTCAAAAGTACTATGTGAATGATATGCAGAAAGTGATATGCAAATATGATGCAAGATTTCAGATTTCACATGACACTCTATATGCACCTAATGCAACTGATGCATGGCATACATTACCAATTGTTAAAATGTGAGGACACAATTTTATTTTGAAAAGAGAATTCAGAAAATTCATGTAAAGCATCAAAATCATCACATGTGAACTTTTCTTGAAAATAGTTGTACTTTTATCCAAAAAGATGAGTGGCACATTGGTAAAGACCATGGAGCATTGATCAAATTAAGTCTTCAAAATGTTCAGCCACAGAACAACATCATCATGCTGAGAGAATGGAAAAACACTATTTTCAAAATTTTCAGCATGCAAAACTCCTCCATAATCAATGCATGATTTTAGACAATTCATTTAAGTTTGATGCCATATGCACAGATGATTCATGGTACCGGGCGGAGACACATTCTCACGCATGGTGATAGCTTTCAGACAGGCTTGACCTGCCCTTCCACATGTCACCATTTTATATACCACGTAATCATTGAAATGATGATCAGAAACAGATGTATTCTCATTTGACATCGGGGGTTTAGCAAAAAATATTCAATGGCTACACTCTCATATATACTACTCAGATGTTTCAATACCATTCAGCCAAGCATTCATCATCCACATTTTCAAAAGTAACCAAAGGGTAATCAAAACTTCAAAATCACTGTCTGTCAAGATATGGCATTAACATCAAGACCAAGGAGCTTCAAACAAACACTTTATTTTCTCACCTTTGTCTTGAGTTACCTTTATTAATATTCTCAAACTCTTCACTTTATTTCGCTTGTTGTCATCTTCATCAACAAGTTCCTTTCTTTCTCTCATGCACTGTAAAGAGCTCAGTTCAGGTCAATATTAAGCCAATGCATATTGAAGAAACTATCTTCAGGGCTTTTCATCACATATGACTCTCTCTCTCAACCTGCAGTATCAGAAACTCAATTTCATATCAATCTTAGTTCAATACAAGTTATTCACTCAAGCTGACATGAGTTCAAAGTTTAGTTCAGAAATTTCAAGTGTAGCCCAATAGTGTAAAGAGTCAAGTCTAAGCACATGAAGAACCCAGGTCTGTCCATGTGTAGTACAGATCAATGCACGTAAAGGACCAAGTCTAAGCACAAGTGTAGACAAGGTTGATGCACATAAAACACACAAGACTGCCTCTTTACACCTGCATATTAGAGACTTTAAATTCCAGCAGCATGAACTGAGAATTCACACAATCAATATGCACAAACATGAACAACCAACTTACAAATCAGTGTAAAATCAAGGACAAGCCTATGTTAATCAAGGCATCACACCCGAACTGGCCAAGTCGACTTAAAGCCTTCCTCTTGGCCTCAAGGCAATCCTGCAACAAAGTTCTCATTTGGTTGTTTTGGGTACCCAAACATTCTTGGGTCCCGGATGGTTAGTTGCACCTCTAGTGGGTGCCTTGCACAGTTTTTAGGTATGCATATCATCAAAATATATTAAGGAGCAATCATGCATGGTATGCCCAAACTCACCACAATAATGACAATAACCAAAAGACTTTAGATTTTTCTTGTAAGAATGAGCATGGAATTTTTGTGAGTTTGAAGAGATGTTCTCATTTTTCAAACTAAAGTAATTGTTCATCCTGTGACTGAACCTTCCACAATGAAAATAGTTCAATGGAGCAAATCTTTCAAATGGTCTTCTTGCATGAACATAAGAGTTATCAAATGTTCGTTTTGTGTTCAAAAACTTTCTTGGCTCTGTGAAGCCATTCATTTTTTTGCATGCTTCTAGATCTTCAGATTTCATCAAAAAGTAATCATGCATCATATGACCATATTCACCACAATAAAAGCATGAGATTTTCTTTGTGAATGCATGTGTGCGTGCAACATGATTTTTCATAGCATTCATCGTGACACCTGTAGACACGCCATTCTTGACGTCTCCTGCGAAAGTCTCATATTACTATACAACGCCCCGCGACGGCTTACGCGTTTTGACTCACTTGAGTGCTTCCTTTTCTTGAGTCTTCTTCCGCCCTTTTCGGCATCCGGAATCGTCTCGTCACGGCATTCGGACGGCATCAACACCAGTCAGACGCATCAGGAGGTTTCGGAACCAAGAAGGGTGTCTGCCGGGCGACCGCCAACGCCTGAACTGAGGACTCGGGTGGGTCTTAATGGGGGCGTCCAGGCCCCTGGACGCCCCCATTCTTTTAATTTATTTTATTTTTATTTTTC
The DNA here is from genome assembly GCA_022559845.1 of Amorphophallus konjac. Lineage (NCBI taxonomy): Eukaryota > Viridiplantae > Streptophyta > Magnoliopsida > Alismatales > Araceae > Amorphophallus > Amorphophallus konjac. Next base: position 131,832,513 of record CM040128.1, read on the forward strand.
AAAGCCCAAAATCAAATAAAAAATAATATATTAATGGAGGCGTCCAGGCCCCTGGACGCCTCCATAAAAACAAACATAAAAAATATAAAATTCCAGTTGGCATAAAAGATAAAACCAAATAAAAAATAATATATTAATGGAGGCGTCCAGGCCCCTGGACGCCTCCATAAAAACAAATATAAAAAATGTGTAAAATGCCAGCTTTGGCAAAAAAAAAAAAAAAACAATATATTTATGGAGGCGTCCAGGCCCCTGGACGCCTCCATCAACTCCCTCACGGGCGCCGGCCACCGAACGACGGTTTGTCATGTGTGAAAAAATCCAAATTATGGAGACGTCTAGACAACTGGACGCGCCCATTTCTGAATCACGAGGCGCCGCTCACAAAACCACGCGTTGTGCCAAACCGCGTGCGGCCGTCGGCGGTGTTCGGTGGACCTGTTGGAGGCGTCCGGGGCCCTGGACGCCTCCACGAAAATATTCCGAAAAAATAAATAAAAATAGAATAAAATATTAGTTTGGCCCTGTTGGAGGTGTCCAGGGTCCTGGACGCCTCCACCCTCCGGAGCCCTATAAATAGAGGCCCACCCCCTTAGTTCTGAAGGAGCTTCGAAGAGATCCGATAGGCTACCGGAGCCCAGAGGCTACGGAGTCATTTCTAACCCGTGGGGTCTTTTGTAGGTGGAGGTTCTGCCGGCTTCTCGGGTGCCCACGCTCGCGAGAGGAAGGTCGTCTTCATCCACCGCGCTTCCACGTCATCCCCACGCTGCCGGAGCTCCGCCGGATTTCACCATCGGCATATCCAATAAGCCAATCCTTTCCTTTTCTTCGTAGTTCTTTTGCATTCATCATCTCGCATCCTCTATCCCCCTTCATAAGGGCGTCTCTTCTTATATACTTCTTGCATCCATCATCTCATTTTCCTCCTACTCGAGTCTGAGAGGGGTTTAAAAGATAACACCAACCAGGTGTGTGTCTTGCCATCATTTCGTCATTTTTATCGCAAGGATTTGAATACTACACCTTCATCTTTCTAATCCACTTGTTATTTGTTTGTCGTTGTTTTGCAAGGGTACCCAAGGAAAGCCCTCTCCGTCGGCCGACCGAAGGGGGAGGAAGAAGCAACCTGCCATCTCCCGCTCTTGAGGTAGGCGCGATCACTTTCTTTATTTTGGGGTCTTTTGGCCCCTGGCGATCACATCTTGTTCTCGAGGCCGCGGCGAGTCACTTCCCCAATGGCCGTTTAAATTTCCGTTCTTATATTCTCTTTATATTATGTTATATTCTGCTCATATTCTCAAGGCCGCGGCGAGTCACTTCCCCAATGGCCGTTTAAATTCCTGTTCTTATATGCTATATTCTTATCTATTCATGTTCTCGAGGCCGCGGCGAGTCACTTCCCCAATGGCCGTTTAAATTTTCATTCTTATATTCTCTTTATATTCTGTTATATTCTTATCTATTCATATTCTCGAGGCCGCGGCGAGTCACTTCCCCAATAGCCGTTTAAATTCTCGCTCTTATATTCTCTTTATATTTTGCTATATTCTTATCTGCTCATATTCTCGAGGCCGCGGCGCGTCACTTCCCCAATGGCCGTTTCAATTCTTGCTATTTAATTTCTGCACTATTCCCGTCCCCCCGAGGTCACGGCGAGTTACTTCCCGCTATGGCCGTTTAACCCCCATATCTTGTTATATTACATTTGTCCCGCTCGCCCCGCCGCAGCAATCTCCCGTGGTGGCCCCTTCTCTCTTCTCTCATTTCTGTGTTGCATCAAACAAAAGAGGAGCCCCCGCGCTCCGCGTCCTCTCCGCTTCCCAGAACCACGTGACGTCGCTCACAGATTAGCGATCACGGTGGGACCTCTACTGCTTCCTTTCGGCTACCCTTGCAAGTTCGGCACCATCCGTGCCTCTCCACCTTGGCGCCCGCGCGCGCCCCCGTTGTGCTCACGGCAGCACTGTCAGTTGTGATTGGTTGTTTGTTTATTATATGTCTGTTATTTCTGTTGTTTTCCCACTCCATATCTCTGTCAGCATTTCATTGCATGCATCCATCCCTCTTTTCTATCTTTTTTCATTTTTTTGAGTATCACCCTTTCCCTGTGAAGGAAGGACTCTCCGTTTGGGAATTCCTCTCAACGGACTAGAATCTCCTACACTGGGACCTCCGTAAGTCCCCGACATCGAAGAATCTCCTCTTCGTTCACTGGGCCGGTTGTACCATTGAAGTTCCCCGGAGTTAGTCATTTCATTCATGGTGAGACGAGAGACCCTAGCTGACACGGCGGTGAAACTAAGATAAACTAGGGTCCCTATTTTGTGTGAACTTCGGATCTCGCTAAAAACACAAAAAAAAATCATCAAAATCAAAACACAAAAAAGGCGTAAAGGCATCCACTTGTTTGATAATCTCTGCTACCTACTTGCTAGTGTATGTTTTTGCGTTCTGGGAAAACTGTGAGCATGGCTCACGAGTCTTTTGAGGAGAACCACCCTAGTCGTTGTTTGTCAGCCGACCCGCGAGTCTATGCTATGGACTCGGGGCCTTCTCATGAGCCCTCGCATGAGGTGCAGGTTATTGCCGGGGACACGTCCCCACCACAGGATATCTCTTCCTTACTGGGCATCCTCGCCAACACGGAGCTTACCTCTGAACAGCTCCGGGCCTTCCAGGCCATTCTGAAGGGGAAATCCGTTTCCCCCACGCCCCAGGAATCAACTCCGGCCATCGCACCTCTCCAAGAGTCCGTGCAGGCCATTCCATCTCCTTCATTGGCGCAAGCCATCCAGTCTCCCTCGCTTCAAGGACAAGCGAGCCAACAACCACCCTCATTCCAGTTCCCCTCACAATCTCAAACTCCCGTTGTTCCCCACACACCGCTTCAGCCAGGGCCAACTGTCGGCGGTCCGACAGCTCCCTCTCATTCTGGGTTCCCCCCTCAAGTCTCCGGGAGACAGTTTCTCCCCCAGTGGCAAGTGCCACCTTCACCTCCAGAGGAGCTCGCCCAATCGCTCCTCAATAGGTTCAATCGCATGGACGAGCAGTTTCAAAATCTGAGAAGGATGGTGGACGTGAAAGCCACCCCGGAGGTTGCTTTGCCAATCCTTCCCGTCATTCATCTTCCTCCCTCCGAAATGCCCACGTACCGCAGATACAATGGTACCGGTAACCCCTTCATTCACCTCAAAGATTTCATGTATGAATCCTCCTATTGGCAAAACGATCAGAGGTCCCTGGCATACCTCTTTCGGAGATCATTGGATGGTCCCGCGCTTGAGTGGTTCTATTCCTTGCAGCCCAACGAGGCCGAGAATTTTGAAATAGTCCAGAGAAGGTTCTTGCAGAAATATAGGGATAGGGTCGGTCCCTCACTCTCCATTACCGACCTAGTGGCCGAAAAGATGAAGCCCGACGAAGATTTTGTCCGCTATGCTGATAGATGGAGGTCTCTGGCGGAAAGAATAAGGGATACCCTCTCCGAGCCCGAACAAGTGAAGATGATTGTGTCTAATGCAACCCCACAGTTCAGACACGTCCTGGCCATGAATAAACTTACTACAATGGAGGAACTCTATGAAAGGGCCCGGTACATCCAAACCCAGCTAAAAGACTCCCCCATTATGAACATGTTTGAGTCACCGAAGCCCAAAGTGGTTAGAAAGACAGGTGCTGGTGTCCCGGGTGGAGCCACAGAAGGGGTCGTGACAAATGAGCAAGTGTGTGTGGTCAACAATGCCAACTATGCAGTCAACCCAAGGCCTCCACAAATGCCCCGACTTCCCCTCCAACCAGGTCCTTTCCCTCTTCGTCCTCCACCCCAAAATAATCCACCCCAGGATAATATGCCTCCATTACGCCAACCCCAGCAACAACAACCACAACCTTAGCAACAACAACCACCGCTTCAGTACAACCAAGTTCCACCCCCCGGGAACTATGGTCCCCAACAGCAACAAAGGAGGCCGCTCGGTCCGAAGAGAGCCTACTATCCACCATTGCCAGAAACCTTAGCTGACATTTTTAATGCCCTCATGGCATCAAACCAACTCGCCCTACCCAGAGAAAGGCCCGTGTGGCCCCCAAATGTTGATACCTCCAAATATTGCGTCTACCACAGGCAGCCAGGACATACAGTAGATTACTGTTTCCATTTCAAAGATTACATCCACGATATGAATGATGAACATCAAATAGATTGGGATGAAATGAGACGATACGTCGCCGCTCTCAAGGTTAGGAGACCTCCTCATAGGCCACAACAGCAGTTACAACAGCAGCAGCAGCAGCAACCACAACAACAACAACAGCCTCAGCAGGCCCCACAACAACAGCCCGACATGGGCATAATCCAGAATCCATTATCGGAGCACCAACAGCCCAATCATCAGGTTAACCCCATCTCCTCCTTCCCGGAAGTCGGGAGAGAGCAGGTGTGGCACCAGGAAAGTACCTCCATTCTTTCTACCGCCAATTCTATCATCACACAATACCCTTGTCTTGTCCGGGTAGCACCTCTCTCTCATCAACCCGCGTCAGTATCACCTTCACCATTTCCACTACCATTACTTCCTCTCATCCGTACCCCGATCCCCTATCAACCGACACTCTCCACTACGCCTTCACACCCTCTCATCTTCTCCCACTCCCCCACTTTACCATCCACCTCTACCACATTTACCCCTACGCCTTCTAAACCCCTTATCATCCGTCAACCATACATAACCCCGTCTTTCTCCACCATATCACCACTAATACCTTCAAAACCACTCATTACCCATCACCCACCTCAAAATCATTGCCCGCTTCAAGCCCTACCCACTTCTACTTCGTCTCCACCTCCACCTTCCAGACCCCTTATCCTTCATAATCCGCGCGATATCCCCTCTACCTCTACCATGCCTCCACCTAACAAACCCCTCATCAGAATCCCTGCTCCCGTCATCACCCCTGCTTCATCAACCATTCCTCCACCACTACCCCTCAAATCCCTGTTAAAACCCACTGCTACCCCCACAGAGGTACAAAAGCCGCAGGCAATGGTGCTCCGGAGTGGAAGGATTTTCCACAGGGTTTTCCCCCACAACAGTCAGAATCCTGAGCAGTCTCAGCAAGAGAAGGATGATGGAGAACAACCAGAAAGAGCTATCCCTGGAACACAGTATGATCTATTGAAACACTTGGACAAGACCCCTGCTCGGATCTCCATCCTGGAGCTACTTCAAAGATCCACATCCCACCAGACGGCCTTGATGGAATATCTTCAAAAAGTCATGGTTAATGAGGACCTCCCCGTGTTGAAGATTTCGACCGTCCTGACCCCAACAGACACACAACCGGCCATCATGTTCCACAACTACGAGCTCGCTCCCAAGGAAGCTCGGAAATATGCATTGTGCATTTCAATAAAAATTAATGGGGTATCCATAAACCCGTGTCTTGTGGACACGGGTGCGTCCATAAATGTGATCTCCATGAGCACTCTTCAGTTGTGTGGGATCGACGAGGAACAAATAAGACCTTCCTCGATCACGGTCACGGCTTATGACAATAGTAAAAGGCCGCCGCAGGGGATGATTATTCTGAAGGCAGAACTAGGCCCCATGTCAATTCCCACGGAATTCCATGTCCTCGACATGGACCCCACATTCAAGGCTATACTGGGTCGCCCTTACATCGAAGCCATGGACGCTGTGCCTTCCACCAACCATCAGTGCATGAAGTTTCCTTACAATGGGAGAATTATTAAAGTGGTCAGTACACCTGTCCTTCACACAGTGGATGCTATCAACACCTCTCTGCCCTCTGTTTGGCCGTCTCATCGGCCCATATTATTACTACTGGATGTACGCAATCCATCTCACATTCCACTAGCACCAAAGGAGCCGGTCACGGCAACCGCAACATCATATCTCTCTTTTCACTCCTAAGGGTGGGAGATTATGAGGAACATTGGCTATCAACAGGGAAAAGGTCTGGGCACACAGTTACAGGGTATGCTCAAACCGCCAAAGGAAATTAGGCCGAACCGTAGGTTTGGCCTAGGCTTCAAAGGACCGCTCAAGGCGGATTGGAAGCCCCTCACATGGACTCTATCAAACCACTTCAGCAGAGGACCCGTTGTTCAGATGGGAGATTACCCACGGGAAGCATATGGGGGATCACATGCTGTATATTTGGCTGAAAAATGTCCGAGGATCACCAAAAGAGGCAAGATCAAAGATCCGGAATGCGAGTGGGACAAATGGTTCGACATACGGGACATTTCCGTTGCACTGGAAAGGATGTTCTCGTCTCCGCAACTTGAAGGACCGCCATTGATCTCCGGAATACCAGAGAACATTACCACTCTTGCCAAGGTTCCAAACTATCCTCGTCCTCGCCAGAAGGACCCTGTCATCGACGGATCTTCATCCGTCCTCAACATTGCCGTCGACGGCTCCTTAGCCGCCATCTTCTCCATCCACTCGTCTCAGCCTTTGCTGATATCTTCTTCCTGGGCCAGACAATTATCTGATGATCTTCCCAGGTCCCCTTCTTTGCTTACATACCTACGCGGGCTTTTCAACCCGCGCCAGGTCTTCAACCATGATCTGCTCTATGAGCCTCACAATCCTCTAGCCATAACCACTTTTCTCTCTCCTCCAATCTCTTTTCACTGCTTTGTCATTAAAAATGAAAATGAAAAAAAAAATGTCAATTTTTAAACTCCCCAACAACACATCTTCGTTGAGGAAACCTCCTACATCTCCCACGGGTGCGTCCCGCCCTGCGAACCACCCGTCCAAGGTCCGATGAGCGACCTTTTCTACCCCTCCTCTGAGGGATCTTCTCCTGTACATTCTACACCATCCTCTTCATCTTCCTCTTCTTCTGTAAATATTGTCAGTCAATCTAGGAATGATAGGCCAAGGGTAGTACCTAGGAAGAAATCCAAGGGTAGGCAGATCCCTCGTCGATTCCTTCTGGATTTAGTCGCCAGGTGTCAGGCCCTTCTTGCCATCCCCCAGTTGTTAGAAAATCCCATCCAGCTACCGGAAATAGAATGTGAGGGCGACTGTACATCTGATGAAGGGTATGGAGTCTACGAGATCACGGATGAAGAATGCCCCACTGAAGATGAGGGTGAAGAATATGAGGATGCGGTGGGCGCATACGCAAGTGGAATGAGGAGATTCGACGAGCCGTCAACCGCCGTAGAAGAATCCATCAAAGAAGTCAACTTGGGAACTGAGGAAGACCCTAGGATCATCCTCATAAGTGACAACCTACCACCCTCTGAAGAAGAGGTATTAATTGGGGTTCTCAAGAAATATAAGGACACGTTTGCATGGAGCTACGAGAATATGCCGGGTCTAGATTCAACCTTGGTCGAACACCGTTTAACCTTAAAACTAGGGTCCGTCTCTGTAAAACAAAGGTTAAGGCGTTTCCACCCTCAGATGGCTTTGAAAATGAAAGAAGAGGTCGATAAGCTCCACAAAGCCAGGTTCATTAGAGTCATTCTTTATCCTCAATGGGTGGCGAACATTGTCCCGGTCATGAAGAAAGATGGGAAAGTTAGGATTTGCATCGACTTCCGGGACCTTAACCGCGCGTGTCCAAAGGATGACTTTCCCTTGCCTCACATTGATGTATTGATTGATAACACGGCAGGCTACGAAACCCTCTCATTCATGGATGGATTTTCAGGATACAATCAAATTCGTTTGGCAGAAGAGGATCAGGAAAAGACGTCATTCACTACCCCTTGGGGAACATATTGTTACGTGGTCATGCCGTTCGGATTAAAGAATGCTGGAGCTACTTACCAAAGAGCGATGATGGCCATATTTCATGACATGATGCACATATATCTGGAAGTGTATGTGGATGACTTATTGGTGAAATCAAGGACCAGGATGGAACATCCAGAAGTTTTGGCTAAGGTCTTGCAAAGGTCAAGGGAGTTCCAATTGAAAATGAACCCGAAAAAGTGTGTGTTTGGTGTGTCATCGGGTAAATTGCTGGGGTTCATTGTGAGTAAAAGAGGGATCGAGATAGATCCCGACAAAGCCAAGGCTATCAGGGATATGCCACCTCCCAAGAATTTGAGGGAAGTCTGAGGTTTAATCGGGAGGTTGCAGTTTATTCGTCGGTTTGTGTCCCAACATTCACAAAGGTGTAGACCTCTCTACGAGTTGACCAAGCCAGGAGTAGAATTCCACTGGAATTCTAAATGTCAGAAAGCTTTTGAAGGGTTGAAGGAATATCTGGCTAGTCCACCCGTTCTGATTCCACCCAAATCAGAAAAACCTCTGATCCTTTACGTCTCAGTCTTGGATGACTCCGTGGGAGCCGTCCTCGCACAAGCTGATGAAGAAGGCAAGGAACGGGCAACCTATTACTTGTCCAAACTTCTCAATCCCTATGAGCAGAAGTACACCGTCATGGAGAAAACCTGTGCTGCCCTCGTTTGGGTAGTGTAGAAATTGAAGCACTACTTCTTGGCTCATGAGGTCCACTTGATTGCTCGAATGAATCCTATCAAATTTCTTCTGGAGAAAGCCATCCTTACGGATAGGCTAGCACGCTGGCAAAGTTTTCTCTCTCAGTTCGACATCACCTACATCCAACAAAAGGTGATTAAAGGCTATGCCATAGCCGAGCATCTCGCTCACCATCCTCTTCCCAAGTTCGATCCCGTCCAATCAGAGTTTCCAGATGAGGAACTAATGTCCGTCAACCAATTAGATGAGCCAATGTGGACGCTATATGTAATGACCCGGTTTCTTGTCGGATCTTTGTCGAATCCTTTGCAGGTCTCGTAGGATCTTTAATGGATCTTTCGGGTCTGTTTCGGATTGGTTTCGTTGAGTTTCGGTTCGCTTTGGTGGCTTCCGAGTTGAGTTTGACGAGCCGTGTGGGTTTTTCTCACGTACTAGTCACGGAGCCCTACGGTGAGTTTGTTTGTCAATTCTCGAACTCGTGGATGCTGCAGTGACGATATACTCGTCGAGCCGGTCGTTTCGACTATTTTTACGTATTTTTCTGAATTTGTACATTTTCGGCGCATTTTCGGAATTTTTGGAAATTAGGAAAATTTCCTAATTTCTTTTCCTTTTTCTTTTCTCTTTCTCTCTCTCCTTCTCATTCGCGCGACCGTCCCTCTCTCTCCCGTTTTCTCTCGTTCTCTCCCCTTTCCGGCTCCGGCTGCAGACGGAGGCGTGCGTGGGCGAGGTGGCGAGGCCGTGGAGCTGTCGAGGTGCGCGATAGGGCGAGGATCGGATCGATTCTGGCGCGATCCCGAACGGTGGATTCAAAGCCGGTGAAATCGGTTCGCGAGTGGTTTTCGGCGTGGTTTAGTCCTTTCGGGACGCGGTTTCTTCGGTGGAGGTAGGGTGACGGATCCTTGCTTCTTCATCTTCGTTTTCCCTGCCATTGCACGGCGTTCGGCTAGGAAACGAGCGTGTTTGGGCTTCTTTTGCCTAAACCGTGATTTTCGTGGTTTTTAGGGTCGGCCGGTAAACGGTGACCGTTTGCGGTTCAGTTAGTTTCTAAATGACCGCAGGGATGTTAGAATCCCATCCACGTAGTTTTCGTGCGATTTGGTGTTCATTCGAGGCCGGTAGAAGTCCGGGAACCTCGGTGACCCACTTAGGGTTGATTTGGTAAAATCGCACGAATCTTGCGTTTTTGTGCGTGCATGTGGGCGTTTTGGCCCTTGAATGTTGTATTTTGTCGAATGGGTTTATATCCCCTGCGTTTCGGCGTGAATGGGGCGTGGAACGGGCCAATCCGGCCATTCCTCTGTTTTCCCGCCGTAACCGAAGTAGCGGTCTAGCCAGCGACCGTCACTTCCTTTTGACGGCCCTACGATGGATCGTTATTTGGTTTGAGGGTTTATTAGCCCTTTTGCTTCTGGGTAAGCGACGGCCCTAGCTTGGAGCGTCATTCCCGTGTAACGCGCCGGTGCCTGGCCGTTACTTTGCTTTCATCATTTTTCCTTGGGGTTAAGTCAGCTGATCTAACGCGCTTGACTCAGCGCGTTAGATGGAAATAACGCGCCTTGCCCTGGCCGTTACTTTCTGTTGACTGACTTTGACCTATTGAGGCGGTTCCTCCGACGGATGTGTTCCCATCCGTTGTTTTGAGTATAACGTGCCTGCCCCTGGCCGTTATATTCTGCGTGGACGAGGTTGGGTGGCTGTCCCGTTGGAAGCGACGGTGGAGCCCCTGTGCGTCGTTAGAGAGTAACGCGCTCACCCCTGTCCGTCGTTTGCTGTGGTGTTGGGTTGAGGGTGGCTATGCCGTTGTGAGTAACGGATAGGCCCCCGTGCGTCGTTTGGTTCTGACGGCCCTCTCCTGCCGCGCTATTTTGTGAGTGACGCGCCTGGCTTAGCGCGTTGCTTCATTTTGGGTTTGGGTGGCTATGCCGTTGGGAGTAACGGTGGAGCCCCTGTGCGCCGTTTGCTTGTAACGCCCCTGGTCCCGTGCGTTACTTGGCTTTTGTGTGCTTTGTAGGTTGTTAGGGTGGTGTGAGCGACAGCCTGTGTCCGTCCGTCGTTTGGGAAATAACGCCCCTGAGCTAGACCGTCACTTGCTAATAACGGTCTAGGGCCTGTGCGTTGCTTCCCTTGTGCCTTGGTTTTCCGCCCGATGATTCTGTGTGTCTTGGCTTGTCCTTGTGGTCTACCCGTTGTCCCGTGGATGTCTCCTGACGTCCTATGAGGGTTAAGACTACGTTGTGAGGTAGCCAGAAGTCTTCTTACTTGTGGTAGGATCCTTGATCCTACTCTTGTATGCTTTTGTTGTTTGGGTTTTGGTCAACCCGGTGTGACCCAGTGGTTGACGTGTGACCTTGTCTGTGCGTGTCTTGGCGGTTCTGTCCTATCCAAGACGCTGCTTCTGGATGTTTCGAGGTGTTGTTCTACCTCGGTTTGCATGTCCAGCTGTGCTGAGGGTTCTTGGTGCTTCCCTCAGGTCTCCGTGTGTTGTTTTCTGCGGAGCGTGGTTTTTCTGGCCTAGGATTAGACCGATTGGCGGCTTGTCCCGCTGTTTGTGACGATCTTGCCTTTGAGTCGTTCAACTCAGGATCGTTACATAGGAGGTCTAGTTGCTTGTCCTGAGTTGTCGGCGGTGGTGATGCTGCCATTTGGTGCTTAGAAGTACGAGTAGATGGGCGTGGTTGCCTGTCTGTACTTCGGCACTTGTGTTTTGAGCTTCTGTGTCGTGTGAAGCCTCCACTTGTGTGACCTAAGGCCTAGAGGTGCCGACCCGCTAGCGGATGGCGGAGGGGTTTTCCCGGTGAGCGGTTTTTAGTTAGTTCCGCGGGCTCCTAGTCAACGGTGGCGTCCTGCCGAGGGAGAATACTAGCTAGAGGACCTGGCTTAGACTATAGCCAGTGTGTGCACACGTAGTCAGGGACTGAGGACTTACGTCGATGGGCGTGACTCTGACTAGTTACTTGTTTGCTGTTACTGTTTGGTTCAGCTGGTGTCTACATCTCTGCTGTTGTTACAGCAGTACTGTAGGTGAGACACTTGAGGTGCAGCATGAGACGTCAGTGGACGCAGCTGGCTTTTTTAAGGAGGTGCTTCCGTCACGTGACGCGTAGCTCTTCGCGTTTTCTTGCGCGTTGTGACCTTTGCGAGTTGCCTGTTCGTGGCTGTGCTCGAGGTCAGTGTTCTGTCGTCTGCACGATGTTCTGATCGTGCGTGGGGCTTTGTGCACGACGTTCTCCGTCGTGTTTTGTCTGTTTCCCGGTGTCGGCGTTCGCCTTCGCCTTTGTTTGGTCTGGTTGACAGGCCGATGTACCCTTCTGTGTAAGTTTAGGGTCATCCACCTGTTGCCTTTTTGTTTGGAGTAGTTTGGGATGCCGAGGTTAGTTCGGTAGCCGCTTGTTTGGTGCGGGTTCTCACCCTCTCCTGCGTGTTCCCTACTCCTACTTCCCGTCTGTTCCTTTACAGCTTTGTAGTGTAGCTTTCCTGCTTTGCTACGTTGTTGTTCTTGCTGCGTTTGTTGCTGCTTCCGTTGCTTTTGCTTTGTGCGTTTTCCAGTGGGGATCCGCGTGACCCCTACTGAGTTTCTGTTGAGACTCACCCCTGCTGCTTTTCAGGTGGGTTTCGACATCTACCTCTGCTGTTCTTGGCGGAGTGCTCGCTTGCTGTTGTAGCTGCCAGCTGTACCTGCGTCGGGCTTCTCCCGACTTCTGTGTACGTTTCTTTCTGTCAGATTGTACTGTGCTAGACTTGTTGTCTTTCCTTTGGGCTGGACTCTGTGTTTAATTGTTAAAAATTTATTAATGAAGCTGTAATTTTATTTCTGCTACTTTAGCAATCCAATCTAATGAAATTTACTTGCTTACTGTTATATCTCTGTGGCTTCAATGTACTCTACACATGCCCTCCTAACCCTTCAGGGGCCTCATCAGCCTCTTGGGTGGCCTCCCCAGTTCTTGTTATCGGTATATCGGTATCCAGAACTCTAGGTCATTGCAGCTGGTATCAGAGCAGTGTTCTGAGATGTTCGGAGTTTTTCTTTTCTGAGCTATCAGAGCGTTGTTGTGTGAAGTACATGGGAATCCGAGATATACAGTTTCCAGAGTCCTTAGGCCCAGTACAGTCTCTTGCTGGCGTAGGTGTTGCGATGGTTTATCGCAGTGCTTCTCGCGTATGGTCTTGTACGTGCTTGGTTGGCACTGTACGAGATGGTTTTTGCTCTCGTCTAGATGTGACGACATGCTTCGTTCGGTTTTGAAGTTGGTCTCGATCGTGTTGCACTTGGCAGTGTTTGTCGGTTGGCATGAACCTGCTGTGCATTGTTCGAACTGTTTTCTGTATTTTGCTCAGGTAGCTTATGACTTTTTAGCGTTGGTGTGATGGCCATGCACGTTCTTACGTTGCTTTGGTTATCCCGACTTGAGTCTGCTTAGCTTCTGATGCATTGTTGTTTTCGTTGTTTGGGTTGCCGTGTTGCCTCGATGGAGAAGTTGCTCGAGCGAACCTAGGATTTTCCCTTCCTGGTGAGCTGTTGTTGTAGAGCTTGTTGCTTCTCGTCCCTTCTTGGTGAAGTTTTTTCGAGGTTAGCCTTGGAATTGTTGTCTTAGTGCTGCCTTGTCCTGTGTCTGCTTAAGCGTAGACAGCTTTGTGTTGAGCCTGATCTGCTCCTTGTTGTACTGTTGCTTGGCTTTGGACTCCGTAATGGTGTTAAGAGCTGTTGTGCACCGTAGTTGTCGTGCTGTATCTAACGGCCGATGCATTGTGAAGGCTCATTTGTTGTTTTAGGACGTGAAGGTAAGCTGAGATTGATGCTTTCCTTGTGCTTTGTGCTGAAGCTGGTGCTCTTCTCTTGTTGCACTTAGGCTCCTTGAGTTCGGTTATTCGTTGGATCGGTGCGCGTGGCGTGTGAATTGCGATCTTGTTGATTGCGATGACGCTGGTGTGTGCTGAGATGCGATTTCTGATGTTGTTTTGTTGCCTGTGCGCATTGTTGAGGGTGCAGCTGAAGTGTGTGGGTTGGCTACCCGTTTGTCGAGAAGTCCTTTCCTTCTCGATGTGGCTTCGTCTTGGCTTTTTGTGCCTTGACTTTGTCGGTTGCCGTGCCATTGTTTTTGGTTTTTCGGTGTTGGCATGGGCTTGTGCGAGTGTTGGGGAATTTGTCGGCATTCCTTGCTGATTGAGTACCCTTTTTCTCTGCATTTTTCTTTCTGGGGTGTTGTGCTCTTGAGGCGTGTTGCTAGTCCTTGAGTTGCGTTCCCCGAGATTGTTGTCGTTTCTCGTTGTTGTGGGTCTTCTCTTGGTGAGCAGTTTGATGCGTGACCTGACTTTAGTGGTCGTGTGCTCAGCTGTTCTTGTGCCTTAATGTGACCCTGCTTGCAGATGTGTTCCTTGGCCCTGTGTGTTGTGCGGAGCCAAAATTCTGCAGGTGTTGCCATTGTGATTGTTTTTGTAAGTGCTGTTTCTCTATGATTTTGTGTCCTTGCCTTTGGACCATTGTCTTGTCAGTTAGCTTTGCTGTACTCTTTTTCCTTGGAGTTAGCTTGCGACTCTATCAGATGTGATATCTGAGTGAGGATTGACTTGATGGTGTCTGTGGTCCAGTGGTGTTGTCGTCGTTGGTGTCCTGTGTGCCAGGTGTTCCCTGTTGCCTTTGGCACTAGAGCCTATGATGTGGTCGAGCTGTCAGCTGGGAGGACTGTGTCTCCTTGTGTGAGCTGCTGCTTGCCGTGTTGTTATTGTGTTTTTCGGTGTTGGTTCTCGATTGTTGTGGCTGTCGTGTCTCTTGCCCTATGAGACGTAAACGACGTTGCCCTTGCTTCGGAGGTGTCAGTTGTGTTCACTTTGGTGTCATGCTCGTGCTGTGGACTTGCTGTCTTGGAAGCTAGAGTGTGTACCTGTAGTTGTGACCTGACGGTGTCCCTCTGAGCTGTGTTTTCCGAGTCTTGTATTGTTGGGTTGCTCTCCCTTGCTTCTCCTTTGCTAGTCCTTAATTTCGAGGGCGAAATTTCTTAAAGGAGGGGAGGATGTAATGACCCGGTTTCTTGTCGGATCTTTGTCGAATCCTTTGCAGGTCTCGCAGGATCTTTAATGGATCTTTCGGGTCTGTTTCGGATTGGTTTCGTTGAGTTTCGGTTCGCTTTGGTGGCTTCCGAGTTGAGTTTGACGAGCCGTGTGGGTTTTTCTCACGTACTAGTCACGGAACCCTACGGTGAGTTTGTTTGTCAATTCTCGAACTCGTGGATGCTGCAGCGACGATATACTCGTCGAGCCGGTCGTTTCGACTATTTTTGCGTATTTTTCTGAATTTGTGCATTTTCGGCACATTTTTGGAATTTTCAGAAATTAGGAAAATTTCCTAATTTCTTTTCCTTTTTCTTTTCTCTTTCTCTCTCTCCTTCTCATTCGTGCGACCGTCCCTCTCTCTCCCGTTTTCTCTCGCTCTCTCCCCTTTCCGACTCGGCTGCAGACGGAGGCGTGCGTGGGCGAGGTGGCGAGGCCGTGGAGCTGTCGAGGGCGCGATAGGGCGAGGATCGGATCGATTCTGGCGCGATCCCGAACGGTGGATTCAAAGCCGGTGAAATCGGTTCGCGAGTGGTTTTCGGCGTGGTTTAGTCCTTTCGGGGTGCGGTTTCTTCGGTGGAGGTAGGGTGACGGATCCTTGCTTCTTCATCTTCGTTTTCCCTGCCATTGCACGGCGTTCGGCTAGGAAACGAGCGTGTTTGGGCTTGTTTTGCCTAAACCGTGATTTTCGTGGTTTTTAGGGTCGGCCGATAAACGGTGACCGTTTGCGGTTCAGTTAGTTTCTAAATGACCGCAGGGATGTTAGAATCCCATCCACGTAGTTTTCGTGCGATTTGGTGTTCATTCGAGGCCGGTAGAAGTCCGGAAACCTCGGTGACCCACTTATGGTTGATTTGGTAAAATCGCCCGAATCTTGTGTTTTTGTGCGTGCATGTGGGCGTTTTGGCCCTTGAATGTTGTATTTTGTCGAATGGGTTTATATCCCCTGCGTTTCGGCATGAATGGGGCGTGGAACGGGCCAATCCGGCCATTCCTCTGTTTTCCCGCCGTAACCGAAGTAGCGGTCTAGCCAGCGACCGTCACTTCCTTTTGACGGCCCTACGATGGATCGTTATTTGGTTTGAGGGTTTATTAGCCCTTTTGCTTCTGGGTAAGCGACGGCCCTAGCTTGGAGCGTCGTTCCCGTGTAACGCGCTGGTGCCTGGCCGTTACTTTGCTTTCATCGTTTTTCCTTGGGGTTAAGTCAGCTGATCTAACGCGCTTGACTCAGCGCGTTAGATGGAAATAACGCGCCTTGCCCTGGCCGTTACTTTTCGTTGACTGACTTTGACCTGTTGAGGCGGTTCCTCCGACGGATGTGCTCCCATCCATTGTTTTGAGTATAACGTGCCTGCCCCTGGCCGTTATATTCTGCGTGGATGAGGTTGGGTGGCTGTCCCGTTGGAAGCGACGGTGGAGCCCCAGTGCGTCGTTAGAGAGTAACGCGCTCACCCCTGTCCGTCGTTTGCTGTGGTGTTGGGTTGAGGGTGGATATGCCGTTGTGAGTAACGGATAGGCCCCCGTGCATCGTTTGGTTCTGACAGCCCTCCCCTGCCGCGCTATTTCGTGAGTGACGCGCCTGGCTTAGCGCGTTGCTTCGTTTTGGGTTTGGGTGGCTATGCCGTTGGGAGTAACGGTGGAGCCCATCTGCGCCGTTTGCTTGTAACGCCCCTGGTCCCGTGCGTTACTTGGCTTTTGTGTGCTTTGTAGGTTGTTAGGGTGGTGTGAGCGACGGCCTGTGTACGTCCGTCGTTTGGGAAATAACGCCCCTGAGCTAGACCGTCACTTGCTAATAACGGTCTAGGGCCTGTGCGTTGCTTCCCTTGTGCCTTGGTTTTCCGCCCGATGATTCTGTGTGTCTTGGCTTGTCCTTGTGGTCTGCCCGTTGTCCCGTGGATGTCTCCTGACGTCCTATGAGGGTTAAGACTACGTTGTGAGGTAGCCAGGAGTCTTCTTACTTGTGGTAGGATCCTTGATCCTACTCTTGTATGCTTTTGTTGTTTGGGTTTCGGTCAACCCGGTGTGACCCAGTGGTTGACGTGTGACCTTGTCTGTGCGTGTCTTGGCGGTTCTGTCCTATCCAAGACGCTGCTTCTGGATGTTTCGAGGTGTTGTTCTACCTCGGTTTGCATGTCCAGCTGTGTTGAGGGTTCTTGGTGCTTCCCTCAGGTCTCTGTGTGTTGTTTTCTGCGAAGCATGGTTTTTCTGGCCTAGGATTAGACCGATTGGTGGCTTGTCCCACTGTTTGTGACGATCTTGCCTTTGAGTCGTTCAACTCAGGATCGTTACATAGGAGGTCTAGTTGCTTGTCCTGAGTTGTCGGCGGTGGTGATGCTGCCATTTGGTGCTTAGAAGTACGAGTAGATGGGCATCTGTTGAGACTGACCCCTGCTGCTTTTCAGGTGGGTTTCGACATCTGCCTCTGCTGTTCCTGGCGGAGTGCTCGCTTGCTGTTGTAGCTGTCAGCTGTACCTGCGTCGGGCTTCTCCCGACTTCTGTGTACGTTTCTTTCTGTCAGACTGTACTGTGCTAGACTTGTTGTCTTTCCTTTGGGCTGGACTCTGTGTTTAATTGTTAAAAATTTATTAATGAAGCTGTAATTTTATTTCTGCTACTTTAGCAATCCAATCTAATGAAATTTACTTGCTTACTGTTATATCTCTGTGGCTTCAATGTACTCTACACATGCCCTCCTAACCCTTCAGGGGCCTGATCAGCCTCTTGGGTGGCCTCCCCAGTTCTTGTTATCGGTATATCGGTATCCTGAACTCTGGGTCGTTACAGCTGGTATCAGAGAAGTGTTCTGAGATGTTCGGAGTTTTTCTTTTCTGAGCTATCAGAGCGTTGTTGTGTGAAGTACATGGGAATCCGAGATATACAGTTTCCAGAGTCCTTAGGCCCAGTACAGTCTCTTGCTGGCGTAGGTGTTGCGATGGTTTATCGCAGTGCTTCTCGCGTATGGTCTTGTACGTGCTTGGTTGGCACTGTACGAGATGGTTTTTGCTCTCGTCTAGATGTGACGACGTGCTTCGTTCGGTTTTGAAGTTGGTCTCGATCGTGTTGCACTTGGCAGTGTTTGTCGGTTGGCATGAACCTGCTGTGCATTGTTCGAACTGTTTTCTGTATTTTGCTCAGGTAGCTTATGACTTTTTAGCGTTGGTGTGATGGCCATGCACGTTCTTACGTTGCTTTGGTTATCCCGGCTTGAGTCTGCTTAGCTTCTGATGCATTGTTGTTTTCGTTGTTTCGGTTGTCGTGTTGCCTCGATGGAGAAGTTGCTCGAGCGAACCTAGGATTTTCCCTTCCTGGTGAGCTGTTGTTGTAGAGCTTGTTGCTTCTCGTCCCTTCTTGGTGAAGTTTTTTTGAGGTTAACCTTGGAATTGTTGTCTTAGTGCTGCCTTGTCCTGTGTCTGCTTAAGTGTAGACAGCTTTGTGTTGAGCCTGATCTGCTCCTTGTTGTACTGTTGCTTGGCTTTGGACTCCGTAATGGTGTTAAGAGCTGTTGTGCACCGTAGTTGTCGTGCTGTGTCTAACGGCCGATGTGTTGTGAAGGCTCATTTGTTGTTTTAGGACGTGAAGGTAAGCTGAGATTGATGCTTTCCTTGTGCTTTGTGCTGAAGCTGGTGCTCTTCTCTTGTTGCACTTAGGCTCCTTGAGTTCGGTTATTCGTTGGATCGGTGCGCGTGGCGTGTGAATTGCGATCTTGTTGATTGCGATGACGCTGGTGTGTGCTGAGATGCGATTTCCGATGTTGTTTTGTTGCCTGTGCGCATTGTTGAGGGTGCAGCTGAAGTGTGTGGGTTGGCTACCCGTTTGTCGAGAAGTCCTTTCCTTCTCGATGTGGCTTCGTCTTGGCTTTTTGTGCCTTGACTTTGTCAGTTGCCATGCCATTGTTTTTGGTTTTTCGGTGTTGGCATGGGCTTGTGCGAGTGTTGGGGAATTTGTCGGCATTCCTTACTGATTGAGTACCCTTTTTCTCTGCATTTTTCTTTCTGGGGTGTTGTGCTCTTGAGGCATGTTGCTAGTCCTTGAGTTGCGTTCCCCGAGATTGTTGTCGTTTCTCGTTGTTGTGGGTCTTCTCTTGGTGAGCAGTTTGATGTGTGACCTGACTTTAGTGGTCGTGTGCTCAGCTGTTCTTGTGCCTTAATGTGACCCTGCTTGCAGATGTGTTCCTTGGCCCTGTGTGTTGTGCGGAGCCAAAATTCTGCAGGTGTTGCCGTTGTGATTGTTTTTGTAAGTGCTGTTTCTCTATGATTTTGTGTCCTTGCCTTTGGACCATTGTCTTGTCAGTTAGCTTTGCTGTAGTCTTTTTCCTTGGAGTTAGCTTGCGACTCTATCAGATGTGATATCTGAGTGAGGATTGACTTGATGGTGTCTGTGGTCCAGTGGTGTTGTCGTCGTTGGTGTCCTGTGTGCCAGGTGTTCCCTGTTGCCTTTGGCACTAGAGCCGATGATGTGGTCGAGCTGTCAGCTGGGAGGACTGTGTCTCTATGTGTGAGCTGCTGCTTGCCGTGTTGTTATTGTGTTTTTCGGTGTTGGTTCTCGATTGTTGTGGCTGTCGTGTCTCTTGCCCTATGAGATGTAAACGACGTTGCCCTTGCTTCGGAGGTGTCAGTTGTGTTCACTTTGGTGTCATGCTCGTGCTGTGGACTTGTTGTCTTGGAAGCTAAAGTGTGTACCTGTAGTTGTGACCTGACGGTGTCCCTCTGAGCTGTGTTTTCCGAGTCTTGTATTGTTGGGTTGCTCTCCCTTGCTTCTCCTTTGCTAGTCCTTAATTTCGAGGGCGAAATTTCTTAAAGGAGGGGAGGATGTAATGACCCGGTTTCTTGTCGGATCTTTGTCGAATCCTTTGCAGGTCTCGTAGGATCTTTAATGGATCTTTCGGGTCTGTTTCGGATTGGTTTCGTTGAGTTTCGGTTCGCTTTGGTGGCTTCCGAGTTGAGTTTGACGAGCCGTGTGGGTTTTTCTCACGTACTAGTCACGGAACCCTACGGTGAGTTTGTTTGTCAATTCTCGAACTCGTGGATGCTGCAGCGACGATATACTCGTCGAGCCGGTCGTTTCGACTATTTTTGCTTATTTTTCTGAATTTGTGCATTTTCGGCGCATTTTCGGAATTTTTGGAAATTAGGAAAATTTCCTAATTTCCTAATTTCTTTTCCTTTTTCTTTTCTCTTTCTCTCTCTCCTTCTCATTCGCGCGACCGTCCCTCTCTCTCCCATTTTCTCTCGTTCTCTCCCCTTTCCGGCTCCGGCTGCAGACGGAGGCGTGCGTGGGCGAGGTGGCGAGGCCGTGGAGCTGTCGACGTTCGCGATAGGGCGAGGATCGGATCGATTCTGGCGCGATCCCGAACGGTGGATTCAAAGCCGGTGAAATCGGTTCGCGAGTGGTTTTCAGCGTGGTTTAGTCCTTTCGGGGCGCGGTTTCTTCGGTGGAGGTAGGGTGACGGATCCTTGCTTCTTCATCTTCGTTTTCCCTGCCATTGCACGGCGTTCGGCTAGGAAACGAGCGTGTTTGGGCTTGTTTTGCCTAAACCATGATTTTCGTGATTTTTAGGGTCGGCCGGTAAACGGTGACCGTTTGCGGTTCAGTTAGTTTCTAAATGACCGCAGGGATGTTAGAATCCCATCCACGTAGTTTTCGTGCGATTTGGTGTTCATTCGAGGCCGGTAGAAGTCCGGGAACCTCGGTGACCCACTTAGGGTTGATTTGGTAAAATCGCCCGAATCTTGCGTTTTTGTGCGTGCATGTGGGCGTTTTGGCCCTTGAATGTTGTATTTTGTCGAATGGGTTTATATCCCCAGCGTTTCGGCGTGAATGGGGCGTGGAACGGGCCAATCCGGCCATTCCTCTGTTTTCCCGCCGTAACCGAAGTAGCGGTCTAGCCAGCGACCGTCACTTCCTTTTGACGGCCCTACGATGGACCGTTATTTGGTTTGAGGGTTTATTAGCCCTTTTGCTTCTGGGTAAGCGACGGCCCTAGCTTGGAGCGTCGTTCCTGTGTAACGCGCCGGTGCCTGGCCGTTACTTTGCTTTCATCATTTTTCCTTGGGGTTAAGTCAGCTGATCTAACGCGCTTGACTCAGCGCGTTAGATGGAAATAACGCGCCTTGCCCTGGCCGTTACTTTTCGTTGACTGACTTTGACCTGTTGAGGCGGTTCCTCCGACGGATGTGTTCCCATCCGTTGTTTTGAGTATAACGTGCCTGCCCCTGGCCGTTATATTCTGCGTGGACGAGGTTGGGTGGCTGTCCCGTTGGAAGCGACGGTGGAGCCCCTGTGCGTCGTTAGAGAGTAACGCGCTCACCCCTGTCCGTCGTTTGCTGTGGTGTTGGGTTGAGGGTGGCTATGCCGTTGTGAGTAACGGATAGGCCCCCGTGCGTCGTTTGGTTCTGATGGCCCTCCCCTGCCGCGCTATTTCATGAGTGACGCGCCTGGCTTAGCGCGTTGCTTCGTTTTGGGTTTGGGTGGCTATGCCGTTGGGAGTAACGGTGGAGCACCTGTGCGCCGTTTGCTTGTAACGCCCCTGATCCCGTGCGTTACTTGGCTTTTGTGTGCTTTGTAGGTTGTTAGGGTGGTGTGAGCGACGGCCTGTGTCCGTCCGTCATTTGGGAAATAACGCCCCTGAGCTAGACCGCCACTTGCTAATAACGGTCTAGGGCCTGTGCGTTGCTTCCCTTGTGCCTTGGTTTTCCGCCCGATGATTCTGTGTGTCTTGGCTTGTCCTTGTGGTCTGCCCGTTGTCCCGTGGATGTCTCCTGACGTCCTATGAGGGTTAAGACTACGTTGTGAGGTAGCCAGGAGTCTTCTTACTTGTGGTAGGATCCTTGATCCTACTCTTGTATGCTTTTGTTGTTTGGGTTTCGATCAACCCGGTGTGACCCAGTGGTTGACGTGTGACCTTGTCTGTGCATGTCTTGGCGGTTCTGTCCTATCCAAGACGCTGCTTCTGGATGTTTCGAGGTGTTGTTCTACCTCGGTTTGCATGTCCAGCTGTGCTGAGGGTTCTTGGTGCTTCCCTCAGGTCTCCGTGTGTTGTTTTCTGCGGAGCGTAGTTTTTCTGGCCTAGGATTAGACCGATTGGCGGCTTGTCCCGCTGTTTGTGACGATCTTGCCTTTGAGTCGTTCAACTCAGGATCGTTACATAGGAGGTCTAGTTGCTTGTCCTGAGTTGTCGGCGGTGGTGATGCTGCCATTTGGTGCTTAGAAGTACGAGTAGATGGGCGTGGTTGCCTGTCTGTACTTCAGCACTTGTGTTTTAAGCTTCTGTGTCGTGTGAAGCCTCCACTTGTGTGACCTAAGGCCTAGAGGTGCCGACCCGCTAGCGGATGGCAGAGGGGTTTTCCCGGTGAGCAGTTTTTAGTTAGTTCCGCGGGCTCCTAGTCAACGGTGGCGTCCTGCCGAGGGAGAATACTAGCTAGAGGACCTGGCTTAGACTATAGCCAGTGTGTGCACACGTGGTCAGGGACTGAGGACTTACGTCGATGGGCATGACTCTGACTAGTTACTTGTTTACTGTTACTGTTTGGTTCAGCTGGTGTCTACATCTCTGCTGTTGTTACAGCAGTACTGTAGGTGAGACACTTGAGGTGCAGCATGAGACGTCAGTGGACGCAGCTGGCTTTTTTAAGGAGGTGCTTCCGTCACGTGACGCGTAGGTCTTCGCATTTTCTTACGCGTTGTGACCTTTGCGAGTTGCCCGTTCGTGGCTGTGCTCGAGGTAAGTGTTCTGTCGTCTACACGATGTTCTGATCGTGCGTGGGGCTTTGTGCACGATGTTCTCCGTCGTGTTTTGTCTGTTTCCCGGTGTCGACGTTCACCTTCGCCTTTGTTTGGGCTGGTTGACAGGCCGATGTACCCTTCTGTGTGAGTTTAGGGTCATCCACCTGTTGCCTTTTTGTTTGGAGTAGTTTGCGATGCCGAGGTTAGTTCGGTAGCCGCTTGTTTGGTGCGGGTTCTCACCCTCTCCTGCGTGTTCCCTACTCCTACTTCCCGTCTGTTCCTTTACAGCTTTGTAGTGTAGCTTTCCTACTTTGCTACGTTGCTGTTCTTGCTGCGTTTGTTGCTGCTTCCGTTGCTTTTGCTTTGTGCGTTTTCCAGTGGGGATCCGCGTGACCCCTACTGAGTTTCTGTTCAGACTCACCCCTGCTGCTTTTCAGGTGGGTTTCGACATCTGCCTCTGCTGTTCCTGGCGGAGTGCTCGCTTGCTGTTGTAGCTGCCAGCTGTACCTGCGTCGGGCTTCTCCCAACTTCTGTGTACGTTTCTTTCTGTCAGACTGTACTGTGCTAGACTTGTTGTCTTTCCTTTGGGATGGACTCTGTGTTTAATTGTTAAAAATTTATTAATGAAGCTGTAATTTTATTTATGCTACTTTAGCAATCCAATCTAATGAAATTTACTTGCTTACTGTTATATCTCTGTGGCTTCAATGTACTCTACACATGCCCTCCTAACCCTTCAGGGGCCTCATCAGCCTCTTGGGTGGCCTCCCCAGTTCTTGTTATCGGTATATCGGTATCCTAAACTCTGGGTCGTTACACTATATTTTGATGGAGCTCTGAATTCTCAAGGGAGAGGAATCGGCGTCGCCCTCCTGTCGCCTGAAGGCCTAACATTCCCATTGGCTTACCAGCTCAAATTTCCAGTTACCAACAATATAGCCGAATATGAAGCTCTTCTAGCTGGCCTAGAACTCGCTCATTCTTTTCGTATCACTGAGTTGCGAGTCGTAGGTGATAGTCAACTCATCCTTCGCCAGGTGCTCACTAAATATCGCACTCGCGATCCCAAACTCAAGCCATACCAAGAACTCACTGCTGCCTTTGCCAAACTGTTCACCAAACTGATCTTTGTTCATGTCCCTCGTCATCAGAATATTCTCGCCGATGCCCTCGCCTCATTGGCATCATCCATAAGGTTCCCTCTAGGAAGATGGTTTAAGTCCATTTCCATCTACAAACTTCACGCTCCTGCAATCGATGATGCTTCCTACGTAAATATCAAAGACAGGATAGCAAGAAAGATCCTGCAGGAAGATATCCTTGAGAAGAGGGAGATCATGTTGGCAGAGGCCGAAGAAGAACTGGCTGATGAAGAAAAACCATGGTTCTATGAAATCGTCAAATACTGCCAAGATCAGTCTTATCCTAAAGGGGCCACCACAGAGGACAAGAAAGCCATAAGAAGGGTGGCCAGAAATATACTTTGATTGGAGGTCTACTCTATAGGAGGAGCCTTACTGGTATTCTGTTAAGATGTCTTGGTGACGATGAGATTTGGAAATGTGTAGAGGAGACGCACTCGGGTGTGTGCGGTGGCCACGTGAATAGTCACATGCTCGCCAAGAAGATCATTCGCCAAGGCTTTTATTGGCCCACTATGGAAGAAGATTGTGCTGTCTATGTCCGTAGGTGTGTCAAGTGTCAACTTGACGCCGATAAAATCCATTCACCATCTTCCTCACTTCATCCAGTATCCTCCCCATGGCCTTTCTCCATGTGGCCATTCGACATCATTGGTCCCCTAGGTGATCCCAATTCCCTCACCAAGCAGAAATCTTTCATCCTTACTGCGACAAAATACTTCACCAAATGGGCCGAAGCCGAAGCTTATGCGGAAATCAAGGCGTCAACAGTCTGTAAGTTCATCATGAAAAACATCCTCGCCAGATTCGGCGTCCCAAGCACGATCGTCACCGACAATGGGCCACAGTTCATTTCTCAGGACCTACAGGACCTCTGCAAAAGGTACGCAATTGCATTGCATCATTCATCACCTTATTACCCACAAGGTAACGGCCAAGCGGTGGCCACCAATAAAACATTACTCAAAATCATCAAAAAAACCTGCGAGTCTAGTAAGTTTTCAGACTGGCCAGAAAAACTTATCGAAGCCCTATGGGCCTATCGCACTTCAATCCGTACCCCCACCGGGCAGACTCCATTTGCCCTTACTTATGGTATGGAAGCGGTAGTCCCGTACGAGACTCTGATCCCTTCTCTCAGGGTACAATTGGACGAGGAATTTCCCCTCGACGATCGTCGTAATTCACTCCTCGCCCAGTTGGAACTCCTGGATGAGAAGCGGCTGGCCGCTGCCGAGCATGCGCGTGTGTATCAAAATAGACTCGCTCGCTTTTACCAAAAGAAAGTCGTTGAGAGAAAATTCAAAGTCGGTGAGATGGTCGTAAAAAGAATTTTTGTCAAACCTGGAGGGCCGCGTTCTAAGCTCCAACCCAATTGGGAAGGACCTTATGTAATTCAAGCCGTGTACCCTGGCAATGCCTACAAACTAATCAACGCCGAAGGGACCGAGTTATCCCACCCTTGGAATGGGCTTTATCTTAAGAAATACTACCCTTAGCACAAAACAAACAAAAAAAAATGATGAAAAGATAGAAAACATCAAAAATAAGAAATATTGAAAACCACTAAAAATATGAAAAATTCAAAATGCCGATGCCTGGCAGTCACCATGTAGTTAAGTTTCTGCATCTAACCTTCATGTTAGGATAGGGCCCATTAACGCTTGGTAGGCACCGGGTCTTGGTTTGCCAGAACCGTGGAGATCCCTGTCCGGCCACGTCGGCCTATGCTCGCTCGAAGGAAGCTAACATGTGCTCACTTATGTATTTTATTCAAAAAAGTCGGTAGCATCACCTACGGTGGGGCCCCACCCAGAAGATCTCCGGAAGCTGTAATCTTTATTGTTTTCTCTTCGACCAAATGAGACAGTCGGCGCCCTTAAAATGCTGAGCATGAGAAACCGAAACTCAAACCCCAAAGGCAAGAGTAGGATCCATTTCCTCGAGCATCGATCAGAGCACGAGAATAGGGCAATGTCCCCGCAGGCATACGAAAAGGGAGCCCACAAATGTCAAACGACTATATCTCCCTCACAAAAAGAAATACAAAGTCAAAATCAAGATAAAAGCCTGGTCGTGACCGTGCCTGTTGCGATAAACGGAACCCCTCAAAGCAAAAGTCTGAATCCACAAAAGGGGCCGTGGAATGTAAATGCTCGAGAATTGGTCCGAAGTTGTCCGAAAGGAAAGAGTTAATGGGCCCTTATTCGCTCGCCGGGTTAACGGTTTTGCCGATCCTCTCAGGAGGTTTATCCCCCCACGCTCTTCCTTCTTCCTCTAAAGATGAAGGTTCGATGGAGTTTCTGAAATGTGAAAACTGCCCAGGGTCTGCGACCTTATTTTAATATACACATTTGGTTGCCTACTTTGAAAAGCAAAAGCTATCGCTGCGAAGGAGTCTCCGTGTTTCTGGCTGGTCAAGACCCCTGTATACCACCTTGATGTCTTCTTGTTTAACCTCGGACTTAGGCCAATGCAAGCGCGTCACCTATGGGTACGACGGCGTCTGATTCCGGGTCAGCGTCGTGCGGTTGGTCGTTAGGGTTCCAGGGTGTTCCATCATATACCATCTAGAGTTGTAAAAAAATAGACCCGGGTCGGGCAAATCATTTACCTCAAACATCTTTTGGGTGAATCCCTGTGGTCGGAAGCAACTGGGAGCCTAAGCATGGCATGACGGTATTGTCATCAGGGTAAGTCTTAGCCGGCGGGATCATCATTCGAGGGGTCTAGAGGCCCAAATCAACCTAGATGTTGTGGAACGCACTAGGTTTCGTTGGACGAAAATATCATGGGATATCGGTGGTTATATCGATTCGAGATCATCTGTCCCACCGGGCGTGCCAGCTTGTGGAACGCACTGAATTTCGTGGTATGAAGGTATCGGGATATTGGTGTTCTTTTTATCGGTTTATCTAGTGCGAGGGCGTGCCAGTCACCTAGGTGACAATGTGTTCGGGCTTCGAGACTGGAGTGGTCCGAAGCCCGGGGTGCGCTCCATCTGACTAATCAGACGATTGTGGATATCGGGTCGGGACTGGAGACCCGCCGCGCCATAAAGGCCACGACGTTAATTACATCCCCTCGGAGAGGGGAAGACCTCTGATTAATCGCCAAGAAAAGGGGCATCATGGCCCAAACATCAATTTTTCATTAAGGCATGCGATTTGGGTTAACATGATTTAAACCCTCCGCATCGGTATGCAAAACGGTGTTCAAAACCATACAAATACTTGCTGCGAGTGCGACGAATTTAATGAAAGTGCGGGGTTAGATCCCAGTATATATACATCAGCCACTAACGGACAATCCAGTATTCGGTCGGGAGTTCATAATTGAAGCATCGGAGATAACAACAAAGACATTTGGATATCTGCCGTAGGTACGGCAAGCTTCACGTGGGTGCGGGATCGGATCCCGGAAGAAGTGGGTCAAGCTGATGAACTATCGGCCCAAGAGGTGCACGGATCATGACCATGTCGGGGATCCCGAGGTCCACGTCCGATACCACGGGGCATCATTGCTTTTCTCTTCACGCACAGTCCGGGGGAGCGGGTTGTTAAGTGTGAAGCCCAAACTCGGCAACGTGCGCCCTCGCACGCGGATCGACCTGCGCGGTATGCTATTGTCATTGTTCCGATCATTGAGTTAAGTGTTTTATTCCCATTCCATTCTTTCCATTTGTTTATTGATTTAATCCTTATCCTCTGGTTTATTCTTTAGTTTCAATAGTTCTCTTTCTTCCTTTCATTCTTTTAGTTTTCTTTTAGCACGCCGTGTTGGCACGTTGCAAGAAGATGGGCGCGCTGGTTAAGGGGCGCCGGGTCAAGATATGAAGGGGGGGCGCGCCGGGTAGAGGCATCCATGGGGCTCGCTGGTTTAAGGGAGTTCAAGGGGGGGCGCGCCGGTTAAGGTCCAGGAAGGGGGCGCGCCGGTTTAAGGCTCAAATAGGAAGAGGTTCCACAGTATAGCGCACCGGTTTAATGGGCTAGTGCAAGGGGGCGCGCCGGATAGCTGCAAGAAAAAAAAAAGGGGTTTCGAGTGTGGGGTTAAACTAGCGCGGGGGGGGGGGTAGCACGCCGGATTAACCCACGCCAGATTAGGGGGGCGCCGGATTAAGCATTGTATAGCTTCCTTTCAACCCGTTTATGCTCTGTTTCTTCTTTCCTTCAACTGCAAGTTGATTTATTGATTGGTTTGTTCATCTTATTGATGAATTATGTTTGTGGAAAGAAGATTTAAGTGTTTTAAGTGTTTGTTCAGGTGGATTGTCATGATGATTCGAGTGTTTTATTAGAACAGTTTGTTGTGTAGGAACTTGGAAGTTTAGTTTGTCTCAGTGGTTTAGTGTGTTTGTCTGTCTATTCTTACGCATTCTCTGTTCTTACATGTTCTTCCTCTGGCAAAATTTGGGCAGCACCTCCCCCAGACTGACGATTGCCAGAGAAAATAGAGGAACACAAAGTGGATTGCTCCAGGGTGAACCTCAAAATCTAGACCTCACGGCGGTCCGATAACCCAAGTGTGAGTGTGGAAAAGCTCGAGGACTAGCCTTCAAGAGCTCTCACGACTCACGGGCAATGATCCCTCAAAGGGGAACGAGTGCGGAAGGAGATCAGAAACATATCAAAAAAGGAATCTCCCGAAGGATCATTTTCATTTCACCACGAAGGGGTGCAAATACATGGGCTCTTCATGCATCTAAAGAAAAGAACCAAAGGGAAGAATACATCGGAGGAAAGAAAAAGAAACAAGGGGGGGAGGGGAGATCTGTATCTCCCTCACCTCACTCTCTGCTCTCTCCTTCTCCTTTCTCACTTCACTTCGCTCTCAGAGGAACACTGGCTTCGGGCTTCAAGGAGTTTCTCCCCCTCCAACCTTCCAACCGATTTAAGCTTTGCCTGGGCGCTCCTTTTATAGGGGCCGGAGGCCCTGTTTTGGAGGGATGCCCTCTGGATTCTTCTTCCTCCCGTTGGTTCCTTGTTTCCCGCAACCACCACTGCTACTGCTGACGTTGGTGATGTTGCCCTGCTGCTGCTGTCGACGTTACCTCCGCCGAGGCTCTAGTGTGACTGGGAGGGGGGCAGAGGCATGGCCTCCTCCTCCGCTGGCACATCCACCGCGAGCCACGTTGCTATCATCATTTGCCGGAGGATGGGAGGCCGATCGACGGAATTAGCGTTCGGCGGGATGGGGCTCGAGAACTTCCATTCACGGCATATGCTCTGTTGCCCGCCGGATCGAAGTGGGAGCTTTAACCATTTTAGGCTTGTTCGTCATCATGCCGTTCCCAAGAAAGAGGGGACCGCATTGATGACTGGATGGGTTGGCTGCGGCGCCGGGTGAAGGCCTCAGAGAAAGGCTTGTTTTTAAACTAAGCACGCTGTATTAGCACTCAAAAATGGGCACGCCGGTTTAGTGCATTCAAAGGGGTGGCCCTTCAACGGGAGCATGCCGTTTTAACATAAAGAAAGGGAGTTCATGGGGCGCGCCGGACTAGCATCTTGTAAAGGGCGCGCCGGTTTAAGGCCCCCTTAGGGCCGCGCCGGTTTAAAGCTATGCCACGCCGGTTTAAGCGTCAAAGGGCTCCCCCCCAGCTTAGTGGCGATTCAGACAGATGCTGGCCCTCCTGTGTTCCTTTAGTTGTGAGCCTCCGAGTCTCGATTCAGGGCTTTGAGTGATTTCCGGTGTATGCCGAGCAGGCGTTCGGACTCCTGAGTTTCTTTGATTCGACCTTCGGCATTGCCGACTTGGGAGCCGTGGCTAGCTCTTCAACCCGAGGGGCTTCTTTGTTGGGTGGCGGAGCACCGGGTAGGTATTCGTCCTTCTTGGAGGGGGCACAGGGTTTATTCAGCCTTTCCGTCTTCGACTCGCTCTCGAGTGCTGAGACGTGCATGTCGTATGATCATCATCATTTTTTGACGTCCACAGATGTGCACTTAGGATACCTGGGAGGTTAGTAAGAAACCCCTGTTCTCACGTAGGTTAGGTGCCATTTGGGTGCTTGCCGGGCGTTAGCAACAAAAAAAAAATTGAAATGATAAAAATAACAAAAATGGAAAAGAGAAAATGTACATATTTGCAAACAAAAAATCTTTTTTATGATAAAACAAAAAAATGCCAAATATAAAAAAAGAAAACGAATCAATTTTGCATGATTGCATTTGCATGCAGCGTCTCACTTTTAATACCGCTTGCATTCTTGTGCTTACCTGTCGCATTTATCATCACCGCATCTTTCCCTTGCCTTCGTTAAATAAATGCTTGGCCCCTTGACCAGTTATCAAGGACAGTCACAGTGACCATTTGCTTATTGAGCAAGGGGCCAAGTCAGAACAGAAATTCTGATTTGTTTGTTTCAGTGATGTGTGCAGGGATTCAGGCAACAGAAGTAAAGGTGAAAACAAACAAACAGAACCTTGTATTTTATTCCAAAAAAACCAAAAAAATACATCAAGTTCCGCCCTCTCTCTCCGCATTACTCGTCCCACTACTCTCTGGCAAAATGCTCTCAAAGGTGCTACCCAACTACGAAAAGCGGTACTCCTACCGCTCTGTACTCCCCTTCCTATTCCCACACCCCGGCATTGATCCACAGAAGCAGCAGAGAAGCTACCAACACAAAAGCCACGCTCTCGTGCTCTTTTCGGTAGCGCTCCTCACCATCTCTCAGCCACTGTTCAGCAAGACAAAGGATGATTTGGAGTTCGAATAGTTGGGCCTCCATGGCCCTTCGTTCCTCCCTTTCAGTCAATCTGTTGGCTCTTTCTCTCTCTGCGTCTCTTTCTTTCTCTGCACGTTCTCTCTCGCGGTCTTCCCTCTCCAACTGGAGAGTAATCCTCAGTTCCACGGCATCCCTGGAGGAGTCGTCATCAGGATGACGCCGTAGTTCCCTCTCCAGTTCTGCTATCCTAGCCTCCTTCTGCGCAGCTTGGGCAAGCGCTTCTTCCGTCTCCTTTTTCTGCCGAGTGTACCATCTCAGATACGCGATAAGGCGTAAACCAAGAGAACTCGACACTGAAACTTTTACCTGTATACAGAGCATCCCTTCTGCCTCCGCAGCATGCTGCGTGGCGTGAGCAAGTTACGCATGAAGCAAGTCAAGTTCTCAGGTGGGAATCCACAAGCTGGAAGAGGCACCACCTACTCCCATCGCTGGGGAAGCCGCGCCAATCTGGGCATGCTACGATCGCGTGAATTAGCAGCCAACATCTGGAATCTGGGGTTTTAATTAGAAACGCATTGTACACCTACCAAGGCACTCGTAGCTCCGCGGGCATCCCCCAACTGTTGTTCCATCACTGCCAAGCGAGTTCGTAAATTCGCTATCATGGCATCCCAGACATCCTGCAGCCTTACGAGTCAGCATTTTCACCAGAAAACCAAAAAAAAAGGGGAGAAAGAAGAAAAGAGAAAAGGGGAAATCTACCTCTACAAATCCCCGGGGTTGGAACCGCTCTGCGTACCTTATCTTGTATAGACGCAGGTAATCCTCGCTATCCCGTGCCTGTGATTCTACAATCGTGCCACCCCGTTGCGAGTCTTCATACTGTTCAGGGAACCGCACGCGCCAGTCAATGCAGGTTGCCGGTCCCCGCGTCTTTCTCCCGACATGAGGTGGCGCAGCTGAATCCACCCATTCCTGAGCCAGTCCTAAAATCCTCATAACTAATCGTAGCTGAAGCTGCTCGATTTCATTCAGGCAGTGCATCCATAGTTCCCTTCCGAACCGGGCACGACTTGCTAGAACCCACGGCTGGTCGGTATCGACCATGTCTGAGTATGGTCTCCAGTTTACCATCGCTGCAGGGAACTCCTGTAGCTCCCGCCTTAGCACCATCAGTTGGTAGGTTAGGGGTGCCCCACTCATGATGGGTTCCCACCGCCTGGCTAGCGGCACCATCGCGGGTCGCCAATGCCGAGCTCTCCCCATAGGGAGGTAATAATAGCTCCACAGCTGCTCGACACAGGTCATCAGTACCTTGCAAAAACATAAAAAAAAATACAAAACAAGCAAAACCAAAAATATCTGGATAAATGGTGTGAAACCACTCACAGTCATCTCACGGTCCGCTTCTTGGAACAGGCCTGCAAACAAGTGTGCCAGCATGGCGGCTCCCCAGGCATAGTACCCTACTCTTTCAAGGTCTGATAGCAGCTCCAAGAAGCGACATTGGATACCGTCCCCTTTCGAGCTCAGTACCAATCTCCTCAAAAGGAAGAGGAGAAATCTCCTCAAATCTATGTTGCATCTTTCCCAGTTGCCGAAGTTTGTGCAGTACACGGCACGGCATCCTATCTCCATCCTTTCCATGAACTCTTATGAGGATTCATCGTCCCGACGATGAGTGTCGGTGAGCCCTAATGCATCCATGAGGGATGCCCTAGCTACCGACCTATTTTTCCGACCATCTAGGTCCAAACCCAGTAGCTTCCGAGCACCTTCACGGTAATCCGCATAAGTGACTCCGGTCACTGCCTCGCCATCCACCTTGAGGCTCGTAATTCGGACCACATCCTCTAGGCTGGGCACCATGTTCCCCCAAGGCATCAGGAATGCCCGACTCACTGGGTCCCATCTCTCACACAAGGCTTGGATCAGGACCAGGTCGAGCTGGATCGGCTCGATCCGAAGAAAGGTGCCAAAACCATCACGTCTAGCCTGGCCTTCTGAAAATCTGGGAGACCTCGGTATGCTGCCACTACCAACTCCCATGAGATCTGTGATTTAATCACACTCTACGCATGCAGGGAATGGAGAGGAGGTTTGGTCAGAAGGAAAGGAAGAAAAAAAAGAATGGAAAAAAAAGGGCAGGAAAACTTGGCTTACGAGTTGTGATTGGGCCCTTTCGCTGAAGTGCCCTTCGAGGTTCGAAAGTCTCCTGGAACTACTACCACTGGACCTGCTTCTCTTCGAGGAGTGGGAAGATTCGCCCTCCATCTAACTCTCAGAATTTTGAACTCCTCCTCTCCCGTGAGAACTTGTGCTCCACGAGCTAGCCCTCGATATACCTGGGAGGATAAAAGGGACAAGAATTTATAGAAATGGAAGGAGTGCAGGCCAAGATTGCCTCCATCACCTGTTAATGATAGCCCTCACGATGAGGCACCTGCCATGCGATCCTGTGTGTCACTTCACCGCTCGCACAGGGTGATTGATTGGACGAAGAATATGACGACTAGCCCCCTATGTTGTCTAGGGATACCCTATCATGTTTTGGAGGACGTCCACAAAATTTGACACAGCATCCGGGAAAAGGGACTAGGACCGTCATTATTGACTTCGACGGCAGATTCCCGTGGAAAATGGTCACAAGACGCGATTTTCCGCTTGGGGTGGAGTCTCGACAGACCCATCACATGGAAACAGTGCAAAGGAGAAGAAGTGTAGGGAAGAAGGAACGCACAAGAGAACAAACAAGCAGCAGAAAATCAAATCACTCCATTCATTATTCTACATAAGCTGTCATAAACATCACAATCATAGAGAGCTGGCGGGTCCACTAGCTCGCCAACTCTTGCCATTATTTTCATGCTCGTCCCTCTAGGCGTCCCTCTCCTCTCCCCTGAGGTGAGGGTCACTCAGAAGCCTCTGGGATCCCCGTGCAGTAGCACCCGCCTCGCCTCGTGGCGCCGGCTCCACAGCAATGACTTGCTGCTCCTCCCCTGGCGTGGCGAAGAAGCCACTAGCAGCAAAGCGACCAGACTGGCGTAGTCACTCCCTGAACTCTCGCGCTCTCTCGTAGTGCGTCTCCATCCCTCCTAGCCTCTGCACGACAGCCTGAAGGCCCAGCTGGAGCTCCCTCACTTGGGCCTCCAAGGCCCTCCTCTCTGTCTGACCCCGCTGTCGCTCGGACCTTCTCTCGGCTTTCTCTCTCTCTGCCTCTCTCCTCATCATCTGCAGAAGAACCCTTAACTCCAGGGTGTCTGGAGAAGGCCTCTCCTCACCGCGATGTCGCAGCTCTGCTATAGTCGCCACCCAGGCATCACGCTCCTCTTCCGCTCGGGCAGCCCGAGCCACCGCACCGGCAAGTTGTTCCCGGAGGGAGGCAATCTCGAGAAAAGGGGTCGAGGAACTGGAAGATGCGCCACCAATCATCCCCGCCGTCGCTGTCTGCTGGGCACGCTGGAACAAAATAAACAACGGCCGTCAGTGAAACTCCAAAATCTGAAGATAAAAGTGCGGCACGTAACTTACCAAGAGCGATAGCTCATGTTGAGCGACGGCCAGCTGCCGCCTAGCCTCTGATAGTTGGGCGCGCGAGCCGCCGATGCCACGCGTGTCCCCAGCTTGGGGAAGCCCTGCATAACTCTCTCTCTACCGTCGTAGGAAGTCGGCGCTATCCTGCACCAATACACTCCCTTGCTGTCAAGGGAGACGTACGTGCCAGTCCTCGAGCCTCGCCTTGCCGTGACTCTCTCTCCTGACGCGGCTCGACTCATCCGCACTCGCCCACTCATCGGCCAGGCCCAGGGTCCTCGCCATGTCCTGCACCAAGGAAAGAGGACCTCGCATCATAACAAAGAACGTGTCCCCTGTCTAGGACGCGTCCATCACTTGAGTGCAACACTCGCCGAACCCTTTCCCCCTCGCACGCCTTGCTTCAAAACTCAAAATCGATCAAAAGAGGAAGAGATTGGAGGACCTACCAGATCGTGTTCACCTCCCTCCGCAACATCGGGCCCCTCGGGTCCCTCGGGGGCCCGAAGCAGCCCTTCCTCCTCCATAGATGCCGTTCCGTGCTCTGGCGCGTCCCTCCTTGGGCGAGGGGTCCCGCATCCCTCTCCCCCTTCACCATGGTCGGGCCCACCGAACTCCATCGATCGAAAGAGGAGGAAGATGAAAAAGGGGGCAAGCGAGTTTCGGCGGAAGGCGGGCTCGTTTGCGGGTAAGGCACAGGAGAAGAAAGGCCACCCGTCGCTTTAAATTTGAATTTGAGGATTAAGACGCGTCCTCGCTCCTGGACGCGCCCAAAAAAGGGGGAGAAAGGAAACAGAATCCCCCCGTGCAAAGCGTAGCTCCCCACTGTTCAGGGCAAGGTCTCGTGGAGCGTGCCTCGAAGAACAACTCAGTGCAAAGAAGAAAGTGTGGGAGAGAGAAAAGTACACACAACACAAGAAAGCCATTTTCATTTCATATAATAGCCGAAAGTACATCATGCAGTAAGGAGGGTGGAGTGTACAAACAACTCTCTAACTCTCGCCACCACCCTCCTGGTCATCTCTCTCCTCCCTCCTCTGACGGGGATCCCTAGGGGGCCTCTGTGACCTCTGCGAACCCTGAGAAGCCGTGCTCGCCTCCCCAGGTGGCACCATGCCAGCCTCCAAGGTGCGGCGACGCTCCTCGGCCGAAGAAACTAGAAAGCTACCCACAGAAAAAGAACCGGACTGACGAAGTCGCGCCCCGCGCTCCTTCGCCCTCTGATACCGCTCCTCACTCTCCCGGAGTCTCCCCTCCGCCGTGCCAAGACTCAGCCGGAGCTCCGACACCAGGGCCACCAGAGCTCTCCTCTCGTCCCAATCTCGATATCGCTCTGCCATCCTGTACTCCCTCTCTTTCTCTATGATCTCCCTATCCCTCTCCCTCTCTCTCTCCACGCTCTCCCTATCCCTCTCCCTCTCCTCTCTCTCCCTCATCGCCTCTCTCCTCGACAGCTCAAGGGCGATCCGCAGATCCACTACATCGCTAGGAAGCTCCTCAGCCTCCCGTCGCCGCTCCTCCTCTAGCTCCGCAATCCAGGCGTCACGCTCTGCCACCCAAGCATCGCGCTCCTGCTCAGCACGAACAGCACGGGCCAGGGCCTCCCGAATCTCGGCCACATGTCAAAGCACGCATGCACCGTAAGAGAATAGTGATGGAAGGAGAGCAGCCAGAAGGAGAGTCGAGGTCAGGCAAACACTCACTCGAGCCTCGTGATCACGCTCGGCCTCCTCAGCCCGAGCCACCGCATACGCCAGCTGTTCCTGGAGGGCAGAAACCTCCGGAGGAGGGCCCCGCGAACTGGAACCCGCTCCACCAGCCATCCCGGCTACCGCTGTCTGGTGGGCCCGCTGAAACACGGGGCAGACGTCGGTCAAAGGCTAAGCATCAAAAATCCAGGTCACAAAAAATGCATTGCATAGACTCACCAGGATCTCCAACTCCTGTCGAATGGCCACTAAGTGCCGCCTGGCGTCTGCCAGCTGGGCCCGCAGGTCAGCGATCATGTTGTCACGAGCATCCTGCATTGTGTTGGATTTTGTGTCTTCCCTAAGTGTTTTGATGATGAGCAACACTATGTTAATTTTTGTTGATATTTTTGATCAGATATCTTGCACTTGAGTTATCCATGGTTTTATATGAAAAAGCTGCTAAGAGGTAACACTTCGTGTGTTCGTACAAGTTCGGTCTTCGTGCTGTTTTCCTTAAACCTCATGTCATTCTTACTTCGTGTTTTCACCTCGTGTCGAGTTAGCCATGTTGTCGTCTGATTGAGTGTTGTCTTTCACCTCGTGCAGTCTTTGATTACTGTGTTGTTTCCGTGTCATCCTTAGCTCATGTCATCCGTTTGTATTCCTGTCTTCGAGTCTATTTTCGCTGAGTCTCTAAGTCAGTCTAAGTTTAAGTGTTCGTTTCACTTCATGTTGTTTTCTCTTCTCATGTCTTCGTGTCGTTTTCCTGAAGCTGCTCTAAAAGTTCTGATGAACTTCGAGTAGTTTTCCTGTAGACCTCGTGTCGCTCCTACTTAGTAACCACACTTCGTGACGGTTACTGTTGTCCATGCTTTCGTGTTGTGTTTACATCTTCGTGTTCATCTGTCTTCGTGACGGTTACTGTTGTCCATGTTTTCGTGTTGTGTTTACATCTTCGTGTTCATCTGTCTTCGTGTCGGTTTCTATTTTTCATCCTTAAGTTGTGGTCAGCCCGTGTTGTTTTCATCTCGTGCTGTTCTTACTGGCTTCGTGTCGCTTTCTGTATAGTGTGTGTTTGTCACCACTATACTTCGTGTCGTTGTTTTACACTTCGTGTCAAACTTCACTTCGTGTTGTCTTCACTTCGTGTCAAACTTCACTTCGTGTTGTTTTCACTTCGAGTCGTTTCTTTATATTCTGTCTTCGTGTTGGTTTCTCGCTTTAGACTACGTGTCGTTTTCGCCTTGACCACACATCGTGTTGCCTTCCGTAGACCTCGTGTCTTGAATATTTGCAACCACTTCGTGTCGGTTTCTGTCGTTAGCCCGTGTTGTCCTCGTGTTGTTTTTGCTTTCGTGACCTCGTGTCTCTTTTGGCTTATAACCTCACCTCGTGTCATTTCCTTCTGTGTGTCTGACCTGTTACAGAGTATCTCGTGTCGTTCTTGTGTCATTTCGAGTAATAGTCACGTCGTGCTGTTACTATATACCTCATGCAGTTTTGGTTTTTGTGGCCATGCAGCGTATTAATGGATTTAATCTCATTACAGGTCCGAGGAAGAACATTCCACACTCCTGGGCTGCACGTGATCCGAGATAAGAGGAACCAATCTGATAAAGGCACGTGGCAGGAAGATTCTGGATCAAGCGTGGGAGGCACACGCATTCTGTGCCCTATCCACCTGCTGTTACTGCTATAAATAGAATCCTTCGTCCTCAGATGAAGGTGATCGAAGAAGAGTGGCATAGAAGAAAAAAAGCAAGAAAATAGAGAGCCCTTCGATCCAGGAAAAGAAAAGAAAGAAGAAAGAATAGCAGAGAGAAAAAGAGAGAGAGCAGAAGAGTGATCATAAGAGTTGTTCTGACTTGCGGATCAAATCCGAAGTCTATTGCTCTGTACTGAGCTACATCGTTTCCATTTTCTGGCATTTGATTCCCTTCGATCATATTTTTCGTTTATTGTTCTTACCTTTCTTTAACTGTTCTTGTTTGTGTTTCCGATCCTCTGGACTGAGGTCGGGGTCCTCCTGTGAGATCAGGAGAAGGGAGAGTCAATCTCCAGTCTGCAAGCAGCAGGTGGGCTGCTTGTAGGTTCCCTCCGGGTTGGGAGGAAGAGGGGTCTTCGACCTCTGGTTCACTAGTAGCAGGGCTGCTACTAGTGGGGTTCCCTCTTGGTAAAGAGGAAGAGAGACGAGAGTCTCTGGGTTCTAGTAACTGCTGGTCGCTAGAGGTTCCCTCCTGGTAGGAGGAAGAGGAGAGGTTGTTCTCCTGGGAAGCTGTGTATCAGCAGCTGTTTGGCAAGCTGTGTTGCCCAGCCTTTAGTGAAGCCACACTCGGTTTGAGTGTGGGGTGGATGTAGGTCTGAAGGACCGAACCACCTTAAAATCCTCTGAGTCCTTGTGTGATCAATTGTGGTAATATTGTGGTATGCCTTCTATTTGCTTGAGCTATTAACTGCATTGCATCATTTTCGATAGTCGAAGCTCGAGGTTATTTGCGTTTAGTGATATACTCTGCAATATTTTTTAATTCTATGAAAAACAGTGATCTATTCATCCCCTCCCCTTCTAGATCACTTCATATTGTACTTATCAGTTGGTATCAGAGCAGGTTTTTCCCAGAATGTGGTCCAACGGCCAGGGAAACGGATCCACTGGTCCTCGCAGTTTCATAGCTGATGGGCAGTCTATCACCCGTCCCCCCTTCTTTGATGGTAATAATTACTTCTTCTGGAAGAATAGGATGGAAGTCTTTATCAGGGCCCAAAGCCACAAGCTATGGAAAGTTATTATAGATGGTCCATACACCCTTCCACCGAATGAAGATATGTGGACAGAAGATCAGGTCAAACTCTCCGCACTGAATTGGACAGCTCTTAACATCATACAGTGCGCCGTCCACCCGGAAGAGTATTCGAGGATCTCAGCATGCAAGACTGCAAAGAACATGTGGGATGATTTGCAGTTAATTCATGAGGGCACATCTCAGGTGAAGGCTACCAAGATCAACATACTTACAACTCAATATGAGTTATTTAAGATGAAGCCAGAGGAGCCGATCACAGAAATGTATGCCAGATTATCTGTGATCATCAACAGTCTGAAGGGCCTTGGAAAGGATATTCAACAAGAAGACATAGTCAGGAAGATCCTTAGGTCTCTAACTCCCGTCTGGGAAACCAAGGTGACTGTAATAGAGGAATCAAGAAATTTATCCATCATGACAGTAACCCAGCTGATTGGATCCCTCATGACCCATGAAATGAATTTCAAACATGGAAACGATGGGCATGACAGAAAGGGAAAGAATGTTGCTCTGAAGGTCTCACGACATGCTAAGAAGAACAACAGCAGCAGTAGCAGCAGTGATGATAGCAGCGAAGGCTCTGATGGATTCTCAGACCTGGACAAGGACGAGCGAGCTATGCTCACCAGGCAATTCAGAAAGTTCCTAAGAACTAAAGGAAAATTCTACAGGAGGAAGAAATTTAATGCTGCAATGAAGTCTCCTGAGCGAGGATTTGAGAAGAACCGGTCTGCTAAGAAGATCACTTGCTATCATTGTCAGAAACCCGGTCACATGAAAAGTGAATGTCCAGAGCTACAAGCTAAGGCTCCAGGACACCAGAAGAAGATGGTGCACAAGAAGAAGAAGGCCATGCTGTGCACATGGAGCGATGAGGAGGAGGACCCAGAAGCCACTTCGTCCAGTGAAAATGAAGAAAAGATCTGCCTCATGGCCGACCATGAGAAAGAGGTAACAAACTTATTTGAGAATTTTACCTTGGATGATTGGGAGGACGCCTATGGCGACCTGTTAAGTAAATATAATTGTTTAAACAAGGAGCACAGAATGCTTAGACGTAAGTTTCATTCTCTGTCTGAAGAACACTCTTCTATTGTCACTGATAGCATGAAAACCAAGGAGATGGCCATTGAGCTAGACCAGGTTAAAGGTGAGATTGAGAGGTTGAGAATGGAAAGAGAGGAGAGTCTAGCTAGAATGGATGAGCTGAAGTGTAAAGCTGAAGAGTGTAAAGGAGAGATTAGACTGATGGCTGAAAAATATGAGGCAGTTAGAAAAGTTAATCAGGAACTCCAGGACAAATGCAATGAATTTCAGAAGGAGATTGAGGACAAAGAAAAAGTGCTTGAGAAGTTTACAGAGGGGAGAAACAACCTGAATGTCCTTCTGGGGTCGAGGGTAAACTTCAATAGGGAGGGATTAGGATACAATCCTACTAGTAAAAAACTCTTTGAATTTAAGACTACCACGTTCTGCCCCGCCAAAGGCAAAGAGAAATTGGAAACACCATCCAGTTCCAAATCTGTCTCTACAATGAAGTTTTCGACCGGCAAATTCATTCAATCCACTGGTCAGCAACCTAAGTCGGGAAATCCTGAAACAAGAACTGCTCATGTGCAACAGGTGGGGAACAAAGGTTCTCACAGAACCAGTCCTATTGATGTCACAAAAATGGTGAAAAGTTTTGTTAAGAAAGCTCATCATGCTGATTATCAAGTAGAACATGGCAACGTTCACCAGGTTCAGCACAAATTTTATTGGAGTAAAAATGCTTACATGAATTATGCTCAACACACACGCGTATCCTCTAAGAGGCCAACCAACAATGTCTTTGTTCAGAAATAGCATAGTTCAAATAGGAATAAGCTTATTCAACACCCACCAAGAAACGACAAAAGGGAAGAATCAACCCACATAAAACCACTGAAGAGAACTATAAAACAAATGTGGATTCCCAAGTGTTTTTTGCATAATCTGAAAACTGGTTCTGGACCCAATTTGAATTGGGTCCCACATTACTCTGTCTGAATTTTTTGCAGGTCAGCCTGGCAGCTGAGCATAACAAGTGGTATCTTGACAGCGGCTGTAGCAGGCACATGACAGGAGACCGGTCCAAATTCAGCAAACTAAAAATGAAGTCTGGGGGCTTGGTCAAATTCGGAGGAAATAACAGAGGTAGAATAATTGGAATTGGTACGATTGGTAAGTCCTCCACTAACTCCATTGAAGATGTGTATCTTGTAGAAGGACTTCAGCACAACTTGGTAAGTATAAGTCAACTTTGTGACAAAGGACACAAGGTACTCTTTGACCACAACTCGTGCACTGTTTTTGAGCTGAACTCTGATAACATCATGTTAAAGGTCATAGAGTAAATAATGTGTACATCGTTGATCTAGATGATAATTCTGAAACAAACTTGTGTCTGTCTGCTAATTCTGAACAGGTTGCTTTTGACTGGCATAGGCGTCTAGGCCACGCTAGTGTGTCTACTTTGAATAAACTATCTAATTATAACCTAGTCAGAGGTTTGCCCAAAATAAAATTCCAGTTAGGGTCCAAGCTCTGTGATGCTTGTGCTCAAGGTAAACAGACTCGTGCAGTTTTTAAGTTGAGAACTGAAGGTCTCTCATCTAAACCACTATAGCACTTGCACATGGATCTCTTTGGTCCTACTCGAATACAAAGCCTGTCAGGTAAGAGATATGGTCTAGTCATAGTTGATGACTTCACTAGATTTTCTTGGTTGTTCTGTTTAGCAAATAAAAATGATGCTTTTGTTCACTTTGAAGAACTTTTTAATAAAATCAAACTGCAAGGTGAACATAATATCATTACAATTCAGTCTGACCATGGAGGAGAGTTTGAAAACTCTTCATTCTCTGAATTTTGCTCAAGAGAGGGAGTGACTCACAGATTTTCTTCTCCCAGGACACCAGAGCAGAATGGAATTGTTGAGAGAAGAAACAGGTCAATAATTGAAATGGCCAGGACTATGCTGATTGAGAGTGGACTTCCAAGGAGATTTTGGGCAGAAGCTGCAAATACAGCATGCTACATTTTAAATCGAGCCTTGGTAAGACCTACTCATAAGAAAACTCCTTATGAACTCCTCAAGGGTAAGCTGCCAAACATTTCTTACTTTAAAATCTTTGGTTCCAAATGTTTCATCCACAATAATGGTAAGAATGGTTTGGATAAGTTTGAAGCAAGAAGCTCTCCTGGAATTTTTCTCGGATATTCAGAAACCTCTAGGGCTTACAGAGTCTTCAATAAAGATGAGCAAACTGTTGAAGAAACACCTCATGTAGTGTTTGATGAGAATGTTCTATCTGACAAAAAGATAAATGATGACAGGGAGTCACCTGATGAGGGAGATTTCTTGGAGAAAATTGAAGAAGAAGAGATGCAACAAACTGCTCAACCAGAAAACTTACAACAAGAAGGAGCAACTGAGGTAGGTGAACCCTCAGGTGAGGTAATATTTCACAAAGATCATCCTAGTGAAAATGTCATAGGTAATTTGCATGATCCCACTAGGACAAGGTCTCATTTTAGAACTGTCCAAGAACAGGACTTAGCTGCTTTGACATCTCAGGTAGAACCCAAGACTGTGGAAGAGGCTTTAAAGCATGATTCTTGGGTATCCTCCATGGGTGAGGAATTAAATCAATTTGAGAAAAATAATGTATGGAAACTAGTTCCTAGACCTGAAAACACTCATGTCATTGGCACTAAATGGGTTTTCAAAAATAAGATTGATGAAAATGGTGCTATCTCTAGAAACAAAGCAAGACTTGTAGCTCAAGGCTACAGTCAGGAATTTGGTGTGGATTTTGATGAATCCTATGCACCAGTAGCTAGGATGGAAGCTATAAGAATTCTGTTTACATTTGCATGCTCTAGAAACATTCGGCTACAGCAAATGGATGTCAAAAGCGCATTTTTAAATGGGCTATTGAAGGAAGAAGTATATGTTGAACAACCTCCTGGGTTTAATTTCTCTGTTCAGCCTAACATGGTTTTTAGGTTGAATAAAGCCCTCTATGGATTGAAGCAGGCTCCCCGAGCCTGGTATGAGAGACTTTCTGAGTTCCTTGTGAGCAAGGGCTACACTCGAGGTAAGGTTGACCAAACCCTATTCACCAAAAGTCTCGGAAAGGAGTTAATTATGGTCCAGGTATATGTTGATGATATCATTTTCGGATCTAACAATTCAAAATTATGTAAAGATTTTTCTGAGTCTATGTCCCAAGAATTTGAAATGAGTCTAGTTGGCGAACTAAAATATTTTCTTGGACTGCAGGTCAAACAAATGGAGGATGGTTGTTTCATAAATCAAACCAAGTATACTCTGGAGATGCTGAAAAGGTTTGGAATGACCAACCTCAAGACAATCTCAACACCCATGGGTACCAGCTCCTCACTGGATTCAGACGAAAAAGGTAAAGAGGTGGATGCTAAACTATATAGAGGTATGATCGGTTCACTCCTCTACTTAACTGCATCCAGGCCTGACATTCAATTTAGTGTAGGGATGTGTGCCAGATACCAGGCTAGGCCTACTGAATTGCATCTGGCAGATGTAAAGAGAATCTTTAGATACTTATCTACCACACATGATCTAGGTCTCTGGTATCCTGCATCATGTAAGTTAGATTTCATTGCATACACTGATGCAGATTATGCAGGATGTAAATTGGACAGGAAGAGTACTAGTGGTCACTGTGAATATCTAGGAGGATGCTTAGTCTCTTGGGGATCCAAGAAGCAACACTCTGTGGCTCTTTCTACTGCTGAAGCTGAATATGTAGCAGCGGGGAGCTGTGGCACACAGGTTATATGGATAAAACACCAGCTTCTGGACTACTCGGTTGAGCTAGGTTGTACTCCTATCTTTTGTGACAATACTAGTGCAATAAATATTGCAAAGAATCCTGTACTTCATTCCCGAACTAAACACATTGAAATCAGGCATCATTTTATTCGAGATGAAGTAGCTAAGAGAACTTTTGAGTTGATCCATGTTGGCACTAACTCACAAATTGCAGATATCTTCACTAAGCCACTGGATACTGAAAAATTTAGCACTTTGCGCAGAGAACTAGGTATTTACAGAATTTCATGATTGAACATTTGATTTCTGAATACCATGTCATGTGTTATTGTGCTTATCATATTCATTGTCTGTTGCTGAAGAAATAACTTCATTATGAGTGTTTGGTGACTCACTCCTTTTTGATTGAATAGTCTGTTCAAACTTCATGGTGTTCTCTTTGAAGTGTTTTGAGGGTTGTCTTGGTTAAGTCTGTGTTGGGGTCAAGGTCTCAGGGGGAGCTAGATTTATAATAGGTGCTTTGGTCTTTGGCCTAATTTGAACATACTCCGAATGACATCTTGCTGACATCAAAAGAGAATCAGGTTGATTAGGTGTATAAAAGAAAGTGTTGGATGCTTTATCCTTTAAGACTGTTCATCTAATTTCTTGTTGGAATTTCAGCTGTTAGTCCCACTGAGATCAAAATCTGTATTCAAAGATTACCTTCCTACACGGTAACTGTCTTCTGATCTAGCCAGTACAGCATACCTACTTAGTCAATGTTGAGTCCGAAATGAGGTATTTTGTGCTCTAGTCTGAATCACCTTGGATCTGGTGTATTGTTCTCAAACGGACTCAAGCTTAATTAACAAGGTTTTAAGAGCTGGTTAATAAAAAAACAAAAAATTTCATAAAATTGTTGTCAACCTTGTTAACTGCTCATTGAGAAACTGGGATTTTCATCAATGAAGTGAAAAAACATCCCATGTCATGAGATGGCAGTACTTATCTGGTTTCTTATTAATTGTCTTGATCATACAGAGCTATGGTACATATCTGGTTAGTAACTAGGGTGTCTGGCCTCTGATAAAGGTGTCACCTTAATGTCAACACCAGTTAGAATACTATCTCTGTCTTCTTGTCAGAAGGGGTAATGTGGTCCTGCCACCGAGTAACTGGGGTTTCATGCCTCTAAACAAGGTGTCTCCCTAATGTCAAAGGTGTACTTGACAGACTTACCTTTGATCTTGACTATCTTTAAAGATCCTACTC
Organism: Amorphophallus konjac; assembly: GCA_022559845.1. Lineage (NCBI taxonomy): Eukaryota > Viridiplantae > Streptophyta > Magnoliopsida > Alismatales > Araceae > Amorphophallus > Amorphophallus konjac. The sequence continues at coordinate 131,876,707 of CM040128.1, forward strand.
ACTTGAAGTATAGCTCTTGATTTGTTTGTTCTCAATACCACAGGTCTTTGTCTTCAGACTGTCTTACTTTATACTCTCTCAGTAAAGACTTACTTTGATCAAACTGGTATCTTGTAACTCACTTGCTTAGAATCTGGTTCTGTGTATGGAGCGAATCCTTATTCACAGTTTTTGCACAGTCTGACTAACTGATCTTCAAAAATCCTCACATAAAATTAATGGCTTTCTTGATTGACTAAACATCTCAATAACCTCCATTTATCTGCCTTACTCTGTCCTGTTTTTCTCTCTATAGTCAGCAATTTTCCTTTCTCTGTATCTTCAGATTTGCCCCTAGTTTTTGATGATGTCAAAGGGGGAGAGAATTGTGTGGTTTCGGTTTCAGAGTTTTTGTGGCATGCCATTGTGTTGAGGGGGAGTTAGTTATCAAGTCTGAGGTAATCTGTTGCTGTGTTCAGGGGGAGTGTTCTGGTGTCATCAGAGGAAGCAAGGAAGCTAGTGCGTTGAAAGTCTGCTTTAATTTGTCTGCATTAAATCTCTTGAAATGATCTCTTTTGAACTTATCTCTTATACTTAATATAGTGTTGCCATCATCAAAAAGGGGGAGATTGTTGGATTTTGTGTCTTCCCTAAGTGTTTTGATGATGAGTAACACTATGTTAATTGTTGTTGATATTTTTGATCAGATATCTTGCACTTGAGTTATCCATGGTTTTATATGAAAAAGCTGCTAAGAGGTAACACTTCGTGTGTTCGTACAAGTTCGGTCTTCGTGCTGTTTTCCTTAAACCTCATGTCATTCTTACTTCGCGTTTTCACCTCGTGTCGAGTTAGCCATGTTGTCGTCTGATTGAGTGTTGTCTTTCACCTCGTGCAGTCTTTGATTACTGTGTTGTTTCCGTGTCATCCTTAGCTCATGTCATCCGTTTGTATTCCTGTCTTCGAGTCTATTTTCGCTGAGTCTCTAAGTCAGTCTAAGTTCAAGTGTTCGTTTCACTTCGTGTTGTTTTCTCTTCTCATGTCTTCGTGTCGTTTTCCTGAAGCTGCTCTAAAAGTTCTGATGAACTTCGAGTAGTTTTCCTGTAGACCTCGTGTCGCTCCTACTTAGTAACCACACTTCGTGACGGTTACTGTTGTCCATGTTTTCGTGTTGTGTTTACATCTTCGTGTTCATCTATCTTCGTGACGGTTACTGTTGTCCATGTTTTCGTGTTGTGTTTACATCTTCGTGTTCATCTGTCTTCGTGTCGGTTTCTATTTTTCATCCTTAAGTTGTGGTCAGCCCGTGTTGTTTTCATCTCGTGTTGTTCTTACTGGCTTCGTGTCACTTTCTGTATAGTGTGTGTTTGTCACCACTATACTTCGTGTCGTTGTTTTTCACTTCGTGTTGTCTTCACTTCGTGTTGTCTTCACTTCGTGTCAAACTTCACTTCGTGTTGTTTTCACTTCGAGTTGTTTCTTTATATTCTGTCTTCGTGTTGGTTTCTCGCTTTAGACTTCGTGTCATTTTTGCCTTGACCACACATCGTGTTGCCTTCCGTAGACCTCGTGTCTTGAATATTTGCAACCACTTCGTGTCAGTTTCTGTCGTTAGCCCATGTTGTCCTCGTGTTGTTTTTGCTTTCGTGACCTCGTGTCTCTTTTGGCTTATAACCTCACCTCGTGTCATTTCCTTCTGTGTGTCTGACCTGTTACAGAGTATCTCGTGTCGTTCTTGTGTCATTTCGAGTAATAGTCACGTCGTGCTGTTACTATATACCTCATGCAGTTTTGGTTTTTGTGGCCATGCAGTGTATTAATGGATTTAATCTCATTACAGGTCCGAGGAAGAACATTCCACACTCCTGGGCTGCACGTGATCCGAGACAAGAGGAACCAATCTGATAAAGGCACGTGGCAGGAAGATTCTGGATCGAGCGTGGGAGGCACACGCGTTCTGTGCCCTATCCACCTGCTGTTACTGCTATAAATAGAATCCTTCGTCCTCAGATGAAGGTGATCGAAGAAGAGTGGCATAGAAGAAAAAAAGCAAGAAAATAGAGAGCCCTTCGATCCAGGAAAAGAAAAGAAAGAAGAAAGAATAGCAGAGAGAAAAAGAGAGAGAGCAGAAGAGTGATCAGAAGAGTTGTTCTGACTTGCGGATCAAATCCGAAGCCTATTGCTCTGTACTGAGCTACATTGTTTCCATTTTCTGGCATTTGATTCCCTTCGATCGTATTTTTCGTTTATTGTTCTTACCTTTCTTCAACTGTTCTTGTTTGTGTTTCCGATCCTCTGGACTGAGGTCGGGGTCCTCCTGTGAGATCAGGAGAAGGGAGAGTCAATCTCCAGTCTGCAAGCAGCGGGTGGGCTGCTTGTAGGTTCCCTCCGGGTTGGGAGGAAGAGGGGTCTTCGACCTCTGGTTCACTAGTAGCAGGGCTGCTACTAGTGGGGTTCCCTCTTGGTAAAGAGGAAGAGAGACGAGAGTCTCTGGGTTCTAGTGACTGCTGGTCGCTAGAGGTTCCCTCCTGGTAGGAGGAAGAGGAGAGGTTGTTCTCCTGGGAAGCTGTGTATCAGCAGTTGTTTGGCAAGCTGTGTTGCCCAGCCTTTAGTGAAGCCACACTCGGTTTGAGTGTGGGGTGGATATAGGTCCGAAGGATCCTCTGAGTCCTTGTGTGATCGATTGTGGTAATATTGTGGTATGCCTTCTATTTGATTGAGCTATTAACTGCATTGCATCATTTTCGATAGTCGGAGCTCGAGGTTATTTGCGTTTAGCGATATAGTTTGCAGTATTTTTTAATTCTATGAAAAATAGTGATCTATTCATCCCCTCCCCTTCTAGATCACTTCATATTGTACTTATCACATTGCACATAAGTTAGTGCCACATGCATATACATATAGAAGGGTGAAGCATTTTCATTTCACTTACCCCTGCCATACCACCAAGGAAGAGGTGGTCCCCGTACGTAGCCCGGTACCGTCTCAGGTAATCAGTACTGTCCTGTACATGGGACCCCACTGGGGCCCCGCCCTGCTGCCAATCCTGGTACTGTGCTGGGAAACGCGTATGCCAGTCCACAATCTTCGCCTTCCCCTTGGTCTTCCGCCCGATGCGGGCCGGCTCATCTACATCAACCCACTCCTGGGCTAGCCCCAACGTCCTCATAACCAGCCTCAGCCGAAGCGGCTCGATCTCGTTCAGGCAATGGACCCACACGTCCTGCCTGAAACGAGAAAGACCCGCTACAACCCAAGGCTGGCCAGCGTCGCCCATGCCCAGGTAGGGTCTCCACACCACCTACATCATCATACATGCATCATATTAGTTGCCATTCAGTCACATAAGAAAACACAAAAAATCATACGCATCATACCATGGCCTCGGGATACTCGCTCAGCTCCCGACGAAGTGACTCCAGCTGGTAGCTGTGTGGTGCCGCTACCACGACCGGCCTCCACTGTCGCGCTAGAGGAACGGCTCTCCTGTTCCCATGCCTAGCCCTCCCCATCGGGAAGTAGTAGTAGCTCCACACCTGCATTCATCATACATCATTAGCACGAGTAATTGCATATTTAATTACGGTAAAATGCATAAATAAATTGTGTACCTGGAGAAAAGGTGCGAAGCCACTGACTGTCATCTCCCTCTCTGAAGTCTGGGAGAGATCGGCAATCAAATGGGCAAGCAGAGCCGCTCCCCACGCATAGTGCCCCACTCTGTCAAGGTCCGCCAGGATCCCGAGGAAACGGTAGTGGATGCCATCCCCCTTCGTCCCCAGCAGAAGGCGGCCCAAGAAGAAGAAGAGGAACCTCCAGAGATCTAGATCCACCAGCTCCCGCTCGCTCGGGTCCTGGGTGAAAGCTGCACGAGCGTCTCCCTCCAGTCGTGCCAGAAACTCCGCTCCAGTCTCGCTAACCCGCTGGCGCGGGTCGACGAATCCGAGCGCCTCCATAATCTCCACTCGGCCAACTACCCTACTGTCTCTATCAGTCACGCTCGTCTCTAACCACAGCAGGTCCAGGGTACTCTCTCGGTAGTCGGGGTAGGTGACCCCACTCACCGCCTCTCCGTCCACCCGTAGCCCGGTGATCCGAGCCACGTCCTCCAGCATCGGCACCATGTCCCCCAGGGCATCAGAAACGCCCGGCTCGGTGCTTGCCACCGCTCTCTCAATGCCTGGATAAGAGGAAGGTCGAGCCGAAAGGGCTCGATCCTGAGGAAGGCTCCAAAGCCCATGGCGTCCACACGCGCCCTCTGAAAGTCTGGCAGCCCACGGTATGCTGCCACCACCAGGGACCAGCTGATCCGGCCCTTCATCACGCCCTGCACACCACAAAATCAACAAAGAACACATCATCATCATGAATAGTAATAAATAATAACACTGTATATACTACTTATTCATTTTATTTTATTTTTTTTAAAAAAAATATTTATGTTTTTCTGGAGGCGTCCAACACCTTGGACGCCTCCTTTCCATTTTCTTTATTTTATTTTTTAGAAAAACCTAAAACCAAAACAAAAATAAATAACATATATATATATTATCATGGAGGCGTCCCAAGCCCTGGACGCCTCCATATTTTTAATTCTATTTTTATTATTTACGTAAATAAATAAATAAATAATAAAAAAAAGAAAATTTGGAGGCGTCCACACCCCTGGACCCCTCCATCCCTCACTCACCGGCCCTCACCACACGGCCTCTCGTTCGCCTATCCAGCCTATTAAACCAACAGATTGAAGTTCCGAAGGGCTTACCGGGTCGTGATCGTCCTCTCCCACGTCGCCAACGCCTACTGCAGCCTCTACGGCCAAAGGAGGAGCCTCCTCCTCCACGGCAATCTCCTCCGCCGCAGCAGCCTCCTCGGCATCATCCCTCAGCCTCCTCGAACGATGAGCCCGTCGTTTCGGCTTCTCTCCACCCTGGCTCGGCCCCCCTTGCTCCATTGGGACTTAGAATGGGTCGTCTGGGGTGACTGGGTCGTCAGAATGAACAGTACAAGTGAGCAGGGGGTGAGCCCCCCCCATATATATAGAATCCACTTTAATTGGGGCGTCCAGGCGCCTGGACGCCCCCACGTTTTTTTATTTTTTTCAAAATTCAAAAACTTAGGGGCGTCCAGGCGCCTGGACGCCCCCAAAATAAAAAAATAAAAAAAATAAAAAAATAAAAAATAGGGGCGTCCAAGACCCTGGACGCCCCCAAAACAAAAAAATTGAAAAAAAATATAAATAAAAAATTAGGGGCGTCTAGGACCCTGGACGCCCCCATAATAAAATTTTTGAAAAAAATATAAAAAAGGTAAGAGTATGTATATAATCCAAACAGAGCACAAAATAAAAACACAATGAAAAAGAAAAACCACAAAAAAGATAATAATAATTAAGGGGACGGGGGTCCCAAAACATCCATGCCAGATTTTATTCCATCAGAGAAGCAGAATGAGCTACATCAGGGGCTTAGGCGCCTTAGGCCTTAACTTCCCCAGTTCGGTTACATAAGCCCTCCACAGCTCACATTCTTCCCCCACGTGTGCTAAGGCCTTTCCGGCAACACTTGTCCTCCAGGGTGCTTTGACGGCCTTCGCTTCCTTCGCGTCGGCTTCAGTGCCCAACTCCCTCTTCTTCAAAGGGATGATACCAGTCGGTAGTGGGAACGAATGGCGTGGGATGCCGATCTGGAGACAACACCGATGCGCATTATAAAGGACGAACTCGGTCACGCCAATCAGTTGAAGATCAACTTCGGGGGAAGGCCTCATGAGGAGATCAAGCGAAAGCAAACATGCCGGTGCGCAAGTAAAGAAGCCTTGTGTCACGGTGCGGAAGTGAGACCGCCAGTCTTCACGTTTCTTCAGCCACGGAACACGGTTCGCTACAGTGCCACCAAAGCCTAACACGTCGACTATGTGGTGAAGCGGGCTTTGTTGTAAAAGCTTTGAAGCAGTTGGCATTCCCTCACGGTGATCAAACTTGAAATGCAAATCCAGCCAGCAACTCAGGACAAGTGCGCAACCAAAAGGAGGCTTACCCATGCTCGAGGCAGTAAGGCCACTATACAGGTAGGCGAGGACAGCGAGTCCCACCCTCTTTCCACGCCAGATCCTGCAGATAGCGCTCAGTTGGTCTTCCTCCACCATGTTGTCGGTATAAGGAAATAAGAGAGCACCCGCCAGACAAATGGTGAACCCCTTCATGATTCCCTCCAAATAGTCATCGTCTGGTGACCCTCTCAGGGCGTCCATGACCCACTCCGCAAGCTTTTGGAGATCGATCCCCTTTTGAGTACGGACCTTTATGGCTGCGTCGGGCGGCATGAACCTTCCAAGGACGCTTTCGGAAGTCCCCCGTGTCAGCATCCGCTAGCCTTCACCTTCCCGTCATTCTTGAATTTCTTCAATCCGAGCAGAAGTTCCACCTCCTCGAGGAGGATGGTCACCTCGAAGGTCGGGAAGATAAAAGTGTGGGTCTGGGGATGCCAGATCTCCACTAGTGCGCCCATAGCCGCCCAGTCTATACGAATCTTCTCATAGTGTTTGGCGTGAATAAGGAGCCCCTGCAGATGCCACTTCGAGAGTATGGCCCTCATGTCGATGGAGATGTTGGAAGTTAGCTTTGAAAGCCATGGCAGTTTGGAAAACTTCCTCGGGCCTGGGAAGAGTGGATATGGCTGGAAGAGAAAAGAAAGAAGAAGAAATGAAGGAAGTAAGAAGAAGGTTTACGTGGAGAAATTTGAAAAGAATCAGCTTACCATATGCGACATGATCGTCCCACTCAGATGACCCTCGAGGTCGGAGAGTCGCCTGATCTCGCTGATAGGCCTGCTCCTCTTCATAACGCGGGAAGACTCTCCTTCCATCCTGAAATCTCTAGATTCTCCTCTCTTTCCTCCCCTGAGCTTCCAAAACCCACCTTGGTGCATTTGAATGAACTAGCCTAAGGGGAGTTCTTATAGGAAGGAAAGATCGCTACAGGATAAAACATGTCACATCAATAGTCATTGTCAAGATTTTTTCTGGATCTCCTTTGTACTGTGGTGCGATTCTGCTATGATTCTGCTACTTTCTGATGTTGCTAACCTTTGCTAGTCTGTGCAGGTTTTACTAACGGACGTCTTTGTCCTATCTCCTATCCCACCTTTCAATGGTTTGTCCCACCATGTCATGCATCGTAGTACATGATTCATACGCTACTAGAACATGTCAAGGACCTTGCGGCCCGAATTGAGTTCCCCTTCAACAAAAACAGTGATGATCCCGAAGAATTTGGGTTGTACGGATAGGCCGTTAACTTGTGGTAGCATGGGGACGACGGTTCCATTCAGTGAGTTGGTGCGCGGATAAACGGGCCCCAGCCCAGTATCAGCTCACCGGATCGGTATCCTGACCCGTTCTTAACAAGTTGACAATATTATCCTTGAGTATTTTCTATTTTAGTTTGTTTTAAATTTTTCTTTAAACCCAGCATGCATTCATATAGGACTTTGATTTATTGCGGAAGATCATTCAAGTGATTCGATTGTGAAAGCCGTTGTGTTTCAAGTCCTACAAATATGAGATATTCCACTCCGAATGGAATACTGAGTTTCCTTGAAACGGCCCTACGTTGCTCTTCCAAAGGAGACCCTTGTTTGGATAGACTCTCAGATATTTCTTTACTTTTTACCTTGTTTGACCCACCTTGGCCGCAGCACTTCCACATCGGCTGGTAACAGCTCACCAAAAATGAAACCTGCAGGTTTATGACCCAGGTACTTCCACACCGAGAAGTTGGTCTCCTTTTGTTTCGTGCCTGAGCGCACATCTCACCCTCCCTTTTTTGATCTCCGTCCAAGCAATCGTCAATATTTGAAACAGCTTCTTCAAGGTCGCCTCATTGAAACTTCAGGAAAGATTCCAGACAGTAACGTCAAAAGCGTGTCTCATCACACCGTGGCATCAACTTATCAGTCCGCTCCCACTTCATTTCACTCCACTTCGATACCATTCCACTACGTGTCGCTCCCTTGCAAAGCAGACGCCAAGGCGGGGCAACTGTAGACACGCCATTCTTGACGTCTCCTGCGAAAGTCTCATATTACTATACAATGCCCCGCGACGGCTTACGCGTTTTGACTCACTTGAGTGCTTCCTTTTCTTGAGTCTTCTTTCGCCCTTTTCGACATCCGGAATCGTCTCGTCACGGCATTCGGACGGCATCAACACCAGTCAGACGCATCAGGAGGTTCCGGAACCAAGAAGGGTGTCTGCCGGGTGGCCGCCATCGCCTGAACTGAGGACCCGGGTGGGTCTTAATGGGGGCGTCCAGGCCCCTGGACGCCCCCATTCTTTTAATTTATTTTATTTTTATTTTTCAAAGCCCAAAATCAAATAAAAAATAATATATTAATGGAGACGTCCAGGCCCCTGGACACCTCCATAAAAATAAACATAAAAAATATAAAATGCCAGTTGGCATAAAAGATAAAACCAAATAAAAAATAATATATTAATGGAGGCGTCCAGGCCCCTGGACGCCTCCATAAAAACAAATATAAAAAATGTGTAAAATGCCAGCTTTGGCATAAAAAACAAAACAAAAAATAAAAATAATATATTTATGGAGGCATCCAGGCCCCTGGACGCCTCCATCAACTCCCTCACGGGCGCCGGCCACCGAACGATGGTTTGTCGTATGTGAAAAAATCTAAATTATGGAGACGTCTAGACAGCTGGATGCGCCCATTTCTGAATCACGAGGCGCCGCTCACAAAACCACGTGTTGTGCCAAACCGCGTGCGGCCGTCGGCGGTGTTCGGTGGACCTGTTGGAGGCGTCCGGGGCCCTGGACGCCTCCACGAAAATATTCCATAAAAATAAATAAAAATAGAATAAAATATTAGTTTGGCCCTGTTGGAGGTGTCCAGGGTCCTGGACGCCTCCACCCTCCAGAGCCCTATAAATAGAGGCCCACCCCCTTAGTTCTGAAGGAGCTTCGAAGAGATCCGATAGGCTGCCGGAGCCCAGAGGCTACGGAGTCATTTCTAACCCGTGGGGTCTTTTGTAGGTGGAGGTTCTGCCGGCTTCTCGGGTGCCCACGCTCGCGAGAGGAAGGTCGTCTTCATCCACCGCGCTTCCACGTCATCCCCACGCTGCCGGAGCTCCGCCGGATTTCACCATCGGCACATCCAATAAGCCAATCCTTTCCTTTTCTTCGTAGTTCTTTTGCATTCATCATCTCGCATCCTCTATCCCCCTTCATAAGGGCGTCTCTTCTTATATACTTCTTGCATCCATCATCTCATTTTCCTCCTACTCGAGTCTGAGAGGGGTTTAAAAGATAACACCAACCAGGTGTGTGTCTTGCCATCATTTCGTCATTTTTATCGCAAGGATTTGAATACTACACCTTCATCTTTCTAATCCACTTGTTATTTATTTGTCGTTGTTTTGCAAGGGTACCCAAGGAAAGCCCTCTCCGTCGGCCGGCCGAAGGGGGAGGAAGAAGCAACCCGCCATCTCCCGCTCTTGAGGTAGGCGCGATCACTTTTTTTATTTTGGGGTCTTTTGACCCCTGGCGATCACATCTTGTTCTCGAGGCCGCGGCGAGTCACTTCCCCAATGGCCGTTTAAATTTCCGTTCTTATATTCTCTTTATATTCTGTTATATTCTGCTCATATTCTCGAGGCCGCGGCGAGTCACTTCCCCAATGGCCGTTTAAATTCCCGTTCTTATATGCTATATTCTTATCTATTCATGTTCTCGAGGCCGCGGCGAGTCACTTCCCCAATGGCTGTTTAAATTTTCGTTCTTATATTCTCTTTATATTCTGTTATATTCTTATCTATTCATATTCTCGAGGCCGCGGTGAGTCACTTCCCCAATGGCCGTTTAAATTCTCGCTCTTATATTCTCTTTATATTTTGCTATATTCTTATCTGCTCATATTCTCGAGGCCGCGGCGAGTCACTTCCCCAATGGCCGTTTCAATTCATGCTATTTAATTTCTGCACTATTCCCGTCCCCCCGAGGTCGCGGGGAGTTACTTCCCGCTATGGCCGTTTAACCCCCATATCTTGTTATATTACATTTGTCCCGCTCGCCCCGTCAGAGCAATTTCCCGTGGTGGCCCCTTCTCTCTTCTCTCATTTCTGTGTTGCAGCAAACAAAAGAGGAGCCCGCGTGCTCCGCGTCCTCTCCGCTTCCCAGAACCGCGTGACGTCGCTCACAACACCAACAACTTTTTTAGCCTTTTGATGCAAGTTTTGTTTCTTTTTCAGACTTTCATTTGATCTCTTCGTTGTTTGAGGAGCAGATTGATTTGGAGACCCATTTGATGTGCTGACTATATTTGAACTATGGACAAGGGAAGTATAGACTTTGTTTTCAAAATTATTTTTGTTCACAGGATTATAACCCAGCCCCTCTCTTTGGAAATTCACCTTAGTCCCCAATATCTTGTTCAAATTTTCTTCCCCATTCACAAACTTACACAAAGAAGCATTCAGATCAAGAATTTCCTTTTCAAGTGATGAAATATTCAATTTATAAGAAATGATCTCATTGTCACAGGAAATGACTTTTTCATTCAATTGGGCATTGATGGTTTTGTAGCTCTCCATCATTTATTCAAGCACATGCATCTTGTCAGATTCATCAACAATCATAGATTTCCCTTTTTCAAGTTTTTCAAGATTTTGCAATCTACTTTCAATTAGCATCGCACTATTCTCCTTTTTAAGTTCTTCATTTTCATTTGCAAGTTTATCATTCATAATCAGATCATTGCAAATATCCTGATCAAGAGAGTTTGATTCTATTTTGTTTCTTAAATCTTTTTCAGTTTTCTCCAATTGATTGATTTTGTTATTCAGGGCAACATTCTCATTTCTCACACAGCCAATGGTTTCTTTGTGACATTGAACATTATACTCTAAAAGTTCATTCAAGTTGTTAAGCTCAGAACACTTATCACAAGGTCTATTTTCATTGAGCATGTTTTCAGATTACTTTTTCGATTTTCTGTTTTCTGACATGATTTTCTTATATTACTTTTCCAACTCATCATAAGCATCAACAAGATCATCAAAAGTAAATTCTTCAGAATCTGAATTTACCTCTTCTGCATTTTCATCACTTTGTTGATCAGAATCATCGGCCATGAGATATTTTTGCCTTTCCTTTTCTTGAGCTTTGATCAACCGATCCATAAGCTCCTTTGCTGTCCTACAAGAAGATACAAATGGATACTTGTTAGTATTTACGGAAGCTTTTAATAAACTCAAAGCAGTAACATTATCATGATGCATCATTTTATCCTGATTAGACCACTTGGTCTCATCTTGAGATAATATGTGTGGACCATGACAAATCAATTTCCAGAGACAATGATTAATATAATTGATCACCACACACAGTTTACCTAGCCATGAATTAAAATTCAAACCAGTGAAGATTGGCAAACAGTTCATTGATATATGTTCAGTAGAAAAATTCATGATTGTGGAATGCACTGGGATCACTCTGTAGATCGCAAGATCAAGGGACAACAGAGCCTCGCTCTGAAACCAATTGTTGGGTCCCGTAGTGTAGGAACACAGATCTAGAGGGGGGGTGAATAGATCCTTCTACTAAAAACTATGTCCAATTAAAAACACAACTAGCACACAGCGGAATATACAAGATCGAGTAATTTAATCTAAATAGTTTTAAACTAGATTCACTCAATCTCACCGTGCTCACACGATTGCACAAACATATAGATAGAGAACACACAATCACAAGAATCAAACCACAAGACACGGGAATTTTTAAGGTGGTTCGAGACAACGACGGGCTCCCTACGTCCACCCCTCACCAAACCGGTGAGGCTTCACTACACGCTACAAATGTAGCAACACGGGGATGAACCCCAACACACACACGCTGCTTCCGTAGCAATCCACACACGAGGCGTTGCCTCAAACTGTTGTCACATCAGCACTCACACACACACACACACACCGCTGGGGAACACACCCCGCACTAAATACCTCACACGGAGACACAACTCCGTCCACACACATGTAGGACAATGCCTACACAACCACACGGAATTAAACTCCTAACATCACACGCGGATATACTCCGCACAAATCGACACACATATATCAACACAGACACTCGGAGACCCCTTTCTCCGAACACCCACACAAAGCATTATCTCAAATGTATATGAATCAAAAACACATATATGCTATGACCCTCCAAACAAATTATAGAGATGAAAACTAGACATATGCATCAAGTATAAGGCTCCCCCTTCTTCAACAAAATCTATTTTTCCTTGGCTCTTTGATGGATGATCATGATCTTGACATCATCTGCTTCCACTTATCGAACCGATCCTCTTTTCCTTCAAATCATAGCTCCAATCAAACCTTCATACATCATAAAAATGATTAGCCTCATAAACCTCTCTTCTCTTCAACCTTGTGGCCGCACTCCTCCTTCTTCTTCTGCAAGAGAAAGGAATGCATTAGCTCTTGTTGTTGCTTAGGATGAAAAACACAACACTAATAAGAGGGCAGTAACTAGATGAACAAAAGAGCATTTATATATATGTTGCACCTCTTAGATAATCCAATCACAACCTTGAACAATCTCAAACAAAAGATGCAGAAGTGAAAGATCAAGATAACTCCCTCATGAAATGCTTCTGTAAGATGAAGAACCATTCTTGAAAGAGAATGAATGATTCTTGCAAAGATGAAGTTTTAACTTGGTTTCCCACATATCTTCCAATAGAGGATTGATTGGAGACTTGAAAACACCTTCTTTCTTTCACATCCAAGCTCACAACAACGTGGAAGAAGCCATGGACCTGCGACCTACACTCACTAGGGTTAGAAAACACACCCAAATTTCAGATCTAGCATCATGTTTCTTAGGGTTTGCAACCCAAGAGATGGTTTTATATGTTTAGAACGGTCAAGGAGCACTCCAGGGACCAGATCCATGAATTAGGGAGATATTTAGGGCATTTGGAATTGATTGGTTGAACTTTCGAAACAAGGGCAAGAAAGTCATCTTTGACAGCTCCGCACAGGTGTCAACACCTGGTGCCCAGGTGTATACAAAAACACCAAACAAAAGATCTGGACACTAGGTGTCGACACCTGGTGTCGACACCTGGTGCCCAGGTGTATACAAGAACACCAAACAGAAGATCTGGACACTAGGTGTCGACACCTGGTGTCGACACCTAGTGTTCTGGCTTGCTGCCAGAACTAGTTCCAGGCAGGTGTCGACACCTCCTGGACAGGCTGCTGGAACCCAGTTCTTGAACCAGATGTCTACACCATGTGTCGACTCTTGCAGTTCCAGAAGGCCCAGAGACCCAGTTTGCTAGAAATGAAAGGTCCAACATCACCGTGAGGTTTAGGATGATGAAAGAAGGTTGTGAGGAGTTCTTCCAGCCTACAAAACACATAGAGAGATTAGTTTTGCTTCAATGTTAATCTCATAAATCAACCCATTTCATTTCACCTTCTCTGATAGATTCATGATGACTCGTGAAAGTATAATCAAGTGGGATCTTATCCAAGATTGTTTCCATTGCTCATTCAAGAAGAAAATGATGAGATATATTACATAACAAACTCATATTAGTATTTACCTCATCATTTTACCTGAATTCACCATTGATCCTCAATGTCTTGTTTATTGGTTGAATCGTCAAAACACAGAGTCATGAGGTTCAAAATATGATTCACCATTGCATGATAGAGTAAATTTGGAATTAAAGAGTAAAGAGCAAAGCCACGCAAAACAATATTGAGTCACATTCCATTTGATCATCATTCAAACTCATCAAATCACACATCATTACTTTGGGGGCAAACAATGGTATTTGCTTCACAATCATTCATTTAGCATTACCAAAGTACACATGCATGATATGAGGCTCAATATGACATTTATCCAAGCATGTTTTCCACAAAGGCTTTCTCATCGAGTACAAAGAAATCTTACCAAGTGAATATATAATGTATGTGCAATGTGCTAACATCAAAGCACATATGAGCCTTATAAAGTCACAGATGTATCCACATGATGATATCCCAATAAAAATAGTTTGTACTCATCTCCACAACAATTTCAAACTTCATAGTGAGAAGATAATGAGTTCAAGCACATGAAGACATGAATAAGCATTCACGCATAAGGCCAAGCAACAAAGTCATTTTGTAATCATCAAAATCACATACTCAACACATGACTTTCAGAATGGCTCGCCACATCTTAGTCCCCAACTTTCTGGAAGCTGAGTCAAAGTAACCATCCAGGTAATACTTCCCTTTCATGTAGCTGCATCAAAGAGATGAAGATATATAAAGTTTCCAGCAACGCTTGAGAGAGAATGCTTCACCCAGGGTGGTAAGGGATCTGAGACCAACCCCCCCTTCTGCCCGAGGCTGACAAAGAGTCTTCCAAGAAATCCAGTGATGCTTTTTATCTCCAGTATCAGAATACCAGAGGAACCGTGAGAGAATGGATTCTACCTTGTGAAGGATCTGAAGAGGTGGAGTGCAGGCTGCAACAATATGGATGGGCATCGAGAGCAGGACATGCTTAATAAGTGTAATTTTTCCACCAAAGGAGAGCAATCGACCCAACCAGGAAGACACTCGACTTTGGATTTTTGAAATGATAGAGTCAAAGTAGCATGCCTTAGTCCGGCCCACATAGATAGGAGCTCCCAGGTAAGAAAAGTTATTAGGCTCATATCTGAATCCAGTATGCTCCGCAACTTTGGTTATGTAGGATGGCGGGGTTGAGGGGGCTATGACAAAAGAGCTCTTGGGTATACTAACATTTTGTCCTGAGGCTTTCTCATATTTCCGTAAGAATTCCAAGAGCTTATTGATGGCAGCAGTATAAGCATTGGTGAAGACAAGGGTGTCTTCTGCAAACAGAAGAAGAGAAATAACAAGACAGGAGGATGACACTTTGTATCTATAGTAAGGGAAGTTCAGCATGAGGGAGGAAAGACCTCGGCTGACGGCCTCTTCTGCCAAGATAAAAAGTGTTGGTGCCAGAGTGTCCCCTTGATGCAGACCTCTAGTAGATCGGAAGTAGCCTTTGCAAGATCCATTCAACATGACAGAGAACCAGTAGTTGGTGAACATTGAGTTAATGTATGCTATCCATTTGTCAGTAGAACCAAATCTTTGAAGCACAACAAAAAGAAACTTCCATTCAAGCATGTCATAGGCTTTCATCATATCCAGCTTGATGATTATGTTCCTGCCTCTTGAGGGACGATTGAGCTCCTGCATTAGTTCCTAAGCTAAAGATATGTTATCAATAATGTCTCTGCCTTTGAGAAAGGCACCCTGTTCCGGGGAGATAATGTGAGGCAACAGATTACACAACATGTCGGAAAAGATTTTAGCAATGATTTTATATGCAAAATTGCACAGACTAATGGGGCAAAAATCAGCAATAATGGCAGGAGAGTCCGTCTTAGGGATCATAACCAAGAAAGACGAGGTGTAGGCTTGAGGCATTGCAGTAGAGAGAAAGAAATCTTGAATAGCGTCAACCACATCTGATACCACAATCTCCTAGCATACAGTGAAGAAAATACCCGAGAATCCATCCGGACCTGGGGCGCTTTCACCAGACATGTTGAAAACAATGTCCTTGATCTCCTTCGGAGAAGGCAAAAGAAGTAGCTTGTTGTTGTCCTCTTCAGTGACCAAGGGGGGAATCAGTTGGAGAAGGTCCTCATGTGTGGTAGAGCTTTCAAAAGTGAAAAGGTCAGTGTAAAACTTGACAGCACAGTTCATAATGTCCTCAAAATTGTCATAAGTATTGCCTTGCTAATCAGAGATAGAGGTGATGGAGAGTTTCTTTCTGTTACAGTGAGTGACAGCATGGAAGAACTTGATGTTCCTGTCCCCCTCAAGCAGCCAACGGACCCTGGACTTTTGTTTCCAGAAGATTTCTTCTCTCAGGTAAAGCTCTCCAAGTCGTTTACGACAAGATTCCAGCTCCAGGGAGTTGATTTCTGATGGATCATCAATTTGTTTCTATTCTAAGACCAGTAGATCTTCTTCGCACTGGGATATGTGAGTGAAGATGTTACGAAAGGTGTCGATATTCCATCGCTTCAGGGTGTGCTTCAGCCTTCTGAGCTTAAGTACGAGCTTGTGCATAGGCGGAGCCCGTAGTGGGAGATCCCATGATTGTTTAACGGTGCTAAGGAATGAATCATGGCGCACCCACATATTCTGGAATCTGTATGGTTTAGGACCAGACATAGGAGCATCCATAAATTTCGCCAGAAGTGGTGAATGGTCAGAATGAATCCTCGCCAGATGGGTGATTTTAGTTGAGGGGTAGGAGGTGAGCCATGCGTGATTGTAAAAAGTTCTCTCCAGACGAGCCATAATGGACCGCTGCCCACTCTGTCCATTCCTACAAGTAAATTGTGTTCCTTGGAAGCCCGCGTCAATAACATCAGTCGATTGAATAAAAGAGCTGAAATCATTCATGCTGGCAGTGACTGTAGTGTTGCCTCTATGCTTCTCACTAGTTGAACATATAGCATTAAAGCCACTGCAAGAAGCCAAGGAGTTGAAATAGAAGAAGCAAATTGGGTAAGATGCGACCAAAGGGAGCATCGTTCAGTAACCAAGCATTTGGCGTAGACGATGGTAATGTGAGCCTCAGGCTGCTGAATGTTACCCACTGCCATAGTAAGGAATTGGGCATGACAGACAATGCATGAGAGATTAATCGAGTGCTTCCAGAAGACCTAGATTTTGGGTTCTTTGTCCAAATTAAAGACAAAATTATTGAAGCCAGCGTTTCTGCAAACAATCTGAATGTGGGAATTTTCTAGCATAGGTTCGAAAATAGCAAAGAAGTGACAGTTATGTTGCATAGTGAGCTGGTGTACCCGGGCAATGGTGTTCGCATTGCCCACACCCCTAGCATTCCATATAATTCTAGAAATCATATAAACAAATCATCCTTGGAAACCTGAGATCTTCTAGCCAACCTAGTGTTTAGATGCATACCCTCCGGTGGTTGGTGATATTTCTTGCGCGCCTTCTTTTGCTTGGAGGGCACAACCTGTAGACAAGCTTCCAGGGGATCACCCAACAGAGAGATAGAGTCTTTTGTTAGCACTGCCATTTGTTGTAATAGGTCACCATCCGAGTTAACCGGAGAGGAGTCAGAACTATCATCAATTCTGAGCTCAGCGAATTTATTGGCAATGGAAATTCTAAAGTCCTGAAGCTTTTTTATTGAATTGATTCAATCCATAACAGAGGGTTCGGAAGTTTGAATATCCTTCTCAGCAAGTAGGGATAAAGGTGGGCCGCCAGCAAATTGATGTTGAGACTGCCCGTTGGCCGAGGGGTATGCTTGGGCATCAGCCTCCCCTGAGTCAGGAACATTAACACTCCCTAGGGGGAGAATAGGAGTCGCCGAATTCGAATTGTCAATAGCAGAGGAGTCAACACTGGGTTGATGCATTATCTGAACCATAGATGAATTGCCCATGGCAACTCTTTAAGAACTTTCACCAGACACCCTTGGGGCAGGGGATGGAGGGTGCATGGTTTTCATTTGCCACCGAGTGGGGAAGGTATGTACGTCTGTACCTTGCTTAACAACTGTGTCATTCAGTTCCTAGACAGAGCCATCGCACATCACCTTCGGCTTCACAACATTTGATGTAGTTGGCATGGCTTTAAATCGCAGGCAATTCTCCGATACATGTCCCAATTTTCTACAGGCCAAGCAAAAGAACGAAACAAAAAGGGGAATCAAGGGCTGCTTCATACCTTCCGTACCAACACCAATCCAAAGTTCGGTGGGTATCGGCTTCGAGACATCTGTTTCCATGCATATATGGGCTCCCTCCAAGCAGTGTAGGCCTTTAGTCACGGGCCTGATCTTCAGCAAGCGGTCAACCGAGGATGCAATGGATGACATGGCATCGAAACTGTAGAAACATGGAGGAAGCAGAGGGAGATGAAACCAAACCGGAACTACTGGCGATTCCAAACCCGGACGGAACCATGGAGACCAACGAAAGATTTTAACCGATTGGCCAAGCAGCATCCAGCTTTCGCGGGTCCACACTTGTATGAAGTCTTCATAGCAGAGGAATCTAATGAGAACGTGCCGGCGATCAAACCTGGAAGCGGATACGGTACCCTGGACGAGCCACTTATCGTGCAGAGCTTGCTTTATATCATCCAGGGGGGAATGGTCCTTGTAAAACTTAAAGACGAGACATAGTTTGAAAGGCTCCGAGATGGCCGAGAGCTCCTCCGTCGAGAAGAAGACCACCGGCATCCCTGTGTTAGAGGCAAGACATACATGTTTACAGGCAAGCCAAAACGGGACGTCCCGCAGCAAATCCACAAAAGAGACCCTGGATGAAATTGCTGCAGCCGCGTAAGACTTCGGTGGAGGAGAAGAGAAATCTTTGGTAATGATCAGAGGTGGAGGCGAGCCATCTCGTCCCGGCCCCCCTGATGGGGAGGCCATGATGGAAGAAGAACTAGCAGACGCCCTAAGCCATGCAAAACCCTAGAGGACATACTACTTGACATTACTTGCTTGAAATGAATTTTTCTTGCTCGTTCATGAGATTTACTTGTACATGAGTTCATACTTGTACATGAGTTCCTGCTTGCCCAAAAGTGGCATCTACATCTATAAGTTCTTAATCTCTTATTGATCATCATGCATAGATTTACCTGTATACCTGATTTTTCTTACGCATACATCATGCATAGCCGTACTGATAATACATATAACCTGTAAATCACTTAAAGATTGCTCGAACTTGAGATGTAATTCCTACTGAGCGATTCGCTCATCCAGTTGTTTCCTAACATTTTTAGGTGATTCGGATGGCGACAAGAATGGGATTGAGACCGAGTGAAGAGTGCTAGAACGCCAATCACCTTTCATTAGCTAGTTGCGTCTTTTGAGTTTAATTGAGTCCTACCTTGTATTTCCAGTATGTCAGTTTAGTTGTCTAAACCGTGTTAAGACATGTAGCATAGTGTTGGATTTTAAATTTGGAATTGTCATGGACTATCTTTATTTCCTTTGGTTAATCAAATAATTATCACTTTGGACTATTTGGATTATTTAGATTTTATTAGTCTTTTACGCACTCCGTAATTATGTATGTCAAAAATTTTATCGCTCAAATGACACGATCTATATAGACACGTCACGTATCCGAGTATGTTCCGCGCTCGGGGTGTGACAAAAGCCGCTCTCTTTCTGCCAGGAGGTAGCGGAGTAGTGGTTGGCGCTGGTGCAGGAGTGTCAAAATATTCGAGTTTTTGGGCCTGGGAAATGATCTTCCTATAAAGTCCCTGATGCTTTATGTCGGGTCGATCTATCGAAGAAGACGCATGTCGTTATCAAAAGAATTAAAGCATAAGATAGGCGACATGTCAGCGGGAGAAAATTTTACCTGCCAGGCCATTATAAAAAGATGAGAGGGGCAAGTATTGATAAGCCACCTCCTTGCTTCGGGATGTAGCCTCACGAACAAGCCATCAAATATCACCAATTTTCTCGCACTTTTCGGCCAGATGTTGACACCTAAAATATACAAAGATAAAAGAAGAGGTCAAAGCAAGCTCAAGGCTTTGAAGATCAATCAAGGGTGCAGCTCCTGTGTCATCCCTGGAAGTTCTGAGAATCATAATAGAAGAAGATCCATTACCCCTGACACTCTGTCCGGCAGAAGCCATTTCTGGCCAAGCTACTACCCAGCACGGCTATCATTTAGATAGTCAGGCTGATTAAGACTATGTCAAACCCCAGGCAATCATCTGCCTGCTGAAGAGGATCCTCATAATATTCTGGTGTTCATAAAACGGGATTCACATAGCCTCACACATGTTTGTGGATGCAAGATGTTAAGTAAGCAGAACAAATGCTCATTTTAAGAAGCCCATATCGCCAATGAAGAAGGCCCATTCATTCAAATCCCTTCTATCGGTGCCGATGCACTAAGTAAATGGGCCCAAGCCCAACACAATACGAGTGCACTGAGAAGCTTTCTTCAGGGCGCGTCGATGCCACATCGCCCTGGGAAGCACCCGTGCCGATGGAAGAAAGCCAGCCCTCTACATAAACCCCACGCCTTCAACATAGATCGGGGGGGGGGGGGGGGGGGACACAGAGAAGAGTATCGGGATCGAGCATCCGAATACAGGGAAAAGGATTCAGAGTATAAAAGAGACTAAGAGCCCGCTAAAAGGGATCGGAAAGAGAGAGAGCAGCAAAATCCCAGGGAAGGAGACTCAAGGTGGGGTTCGTCTACCAAACGCCCTCAGGGGCTATATTCTCCCCTTCCCCATCTTTTGTTTCGATCTGTTTTCTATAGTCTGCTTCTTAGCGCTGTTCCTTCGTCGATGTTAAGCGCCAGTACAGTCCGGCAGATTTTCAAGAAGCTTCAGTATGTATGTATGTTCCTGTAGTCCGATTCTCCTCTATGCTAAACATGTGCATCCTTTTGGATGAAATAAAGAAAATATGATATTTTGGAGTTTTCTCTCTCTCTATCTCCCTGAGAACTATCGTGTTTGATGGCTGTTATGTGTAGAGTTTATTCTGTTGGGTATGCATACCCCCACTTTTTATACTTTGATAGTCTGCTTCTGTAGCATCGTCGTTGTTTTTCCAACCTCACGATCGTGGTGAGAGCCTGAGACATTTTATCTCATGGCCTCTCATTTAAGAAACACTGAGGCATACAATCGAATCAGGGTTCGTACGATTCAATAAATAATCGACTTCTAATGGTACTCCAATGTGAAGGTACTCCCCTCCTTGGGATGATTTATTCTAGAATCAGTTTTAGGGTTCCCTGGCCCCTCAAAACCCTTAGATAAAGCCTCTCAAAACCTCAGATAAAGCCTCTCAAGACCCCCAAAATCCATAACCTCATAAAGCCCTAAAAATCCCTCCTATCGGCGCCAGATGGCCTCCCGGGGCTGCCCTCTCTCGGCGTGGGTTCCGCGCAGAGTGATGGGCGCGCCGAGCACCGGCCTACGCCCGACCACCTATGCGTGTTGATCACCTATCCTTCAAACCCCCCCAGGCCGATGCCCCCTTATGATCGCTACCGCGCCGAAGCCGGCCGCGCCGAGACTCCATCGCGTCGATGCCCTCCTATTCCCTGTGACAGTGGATGAACCTCGAAGCCCCGGAGCCCTGAGCCTTATTATCCTCATTGTAGAACTCTTACCATCCCAGGAAGGAGTAATAGTCCTTCACTCAAGCCCATGGAAGCCAAATTATTGGGGTTAACCCCCTACATTCTACCGAGCATGATGTTTATCTTGCAACCCTACCGGCCTATGGAGTTCTGCCACTGCATGTTCTTCTATGGCCTCTTAAAGGGGATATCAATAAATACCACGATGAGTGGACACTGTCCTGTCGAATTATGATCCTCTTGGATCTCGGGCTACGCCCATCTCTCTGTTGGCTTCCATCTCGACACTCCGTAGATGGATGTCCTATACTCCCCCCTTTGGCACAGTTCAAAATAAGGGGAGATGCTACCGAAATGAACTCTGATCCTCGGTGTGCTACATCAGCTTCAAACCCCTTGGGATCCAAAGAGGCCTACCTCTGCATGGTCTCTAGTGACTTCCTCTAGAGAATAAAGACATCAAACACCTCTACAGACAAATACCGTCTCGGATTAGTCAGTGTCAATTTAGTCCTACTTCGAGTTATTCGGGCGCTGGCATGTCACGATCATTTATGGGTTCCATCTCGCCTCTGCGTAGACGGTATCCTATTCCCACTTGGTATCATCCAAGATAAAGGGAACGTGCTACCGGATTCATTCCGTGATTCATGTAAATAAGATCAAGAGATGGGCATGCAATGTCGTAATGTTCTAATAAATCTTGTCACCTTGCTGATGCTTGCCTAGTTTTATAAAGAACCAACGTGTCTATCTCATGCAGCATTCTCAATATGATCAAATAAGCCTAAAGTCATCTCCTCCTGTACTCCCAATATATCAAATAATGCTTGGTTGAAGGTCGGGCTAAGCTCGATTGGAAGCCATCATTATGCGTGAGAGTGGTTCCCGAACCTATGTTCTCCGCCCCCGTACTGGGAATCAGGCAGATAAACCATAATAAAACTATCAATTGCACGATCATGTGCATGCATCTCATACACTGCAAATAAAGTGAGCATAGTAGTCATATCTCATTTTGCCCCTAAGGCCCCTCTTACTTTGGTGATTAATCAAGGGTTGTCCTTCTTTAGAAGGGCGTAATTAACGTCATAGCCTTTATGGTATGACGGACTTCTGGTTCCGACTCGAGCCTCACAATCGACTGACTGAGTCAGATCGAGCGCATAATAAATTATCACTCCGGTGACTAGCACGCCTAATAAACTAACTAATAAATAAATAAATAAATAAAAATAAATAAATAAATAAAATAAAATAAAATCCATTCCCACAAAGCTGGCACGCCCGGTGGGACAGAGTCTCCCTTCATCTTTTCGCCAAAGTAAGAGACCTGGCAGCCTCCCCAAAAGTTCTTACTATGCGCTGATCTTACTTGGAGGAATTCAGATGGAGACTGGACTGATTTCCCTCAGCTTCGGCCAGCAAGTCATCGGCAACCATGTTCGCGACGAGTACCTGGCGGTGCCAACGATATTTGGATCCGTGCCCCTGGCAGTAGGACTCCCAAACTGCTTAGGACTTGCATTCGTCGACCTACTCAAAGTCGATGGTGAAGCCCAGAAGACTACTGCGGTAGAACCCGCAAGTATACCAGAAAAGAAGAAGCCACGAAGGATGGCTGTTGCGGGCACCATTGTCCCATGCTACGTCCATCACCTGGATAGAAGGACCACTATCCCTGCTTCTGCTGGTAGGAAGAAGAAGAACTACCGGAGGAACTGGACCGCCTCGCCCCGAGGACGTTTGTCAATCTCGGGGAAGTCCATGCTGATAGAAGGAATGCAGGTGTACCTCAACGGTCGCCCGGCTGAAGCACTACCCGACTGCATCATTCCGGTGGTCCCTACCAACAACAAGTTCCAAGTGCTGGCCACCAGGAGGGCCAACATAGAGAAAGAATAAAAGAAGCCGCTGGCACCTAAGCCGGCAAAATTCAAGCAGATCTGGTTACCCAAGAAGGTTCGAGGCCCAGCGCCAATGATGGAGACATCATCCATAATTCCCTTTGGCTAGGGTCTTCTTCACACTCCGACATCGTTTGAGTTCGGGCCTCTCTCTATAAAGGCCCACTTATCCTTTTTTTGCTATTTACTTGAGTCATTTGATGTAATTTTCAGTTTATTTGAGTCATGTCCCTAGGTCTTGCATTTATTTTCCTAAGTATTGAGTGTCATTAGATTGTGTAATGTGCTATTGGGCCCAATTCTTCGGGCTTGGCCCATGAGCCCCCCTACCCCTTCGGTTATTTTCTATTGAGTCTTTTGTCAGGGACTTATTGTAAAATGTGGGTTTCCTATATATAGGGCCCCATTTCCTTCATTTGGAGGTAATGAATGATTCAATACAAAAGAATTCCATTTGAGTATTCAAACTTAGTTCTAGTGGAGTGAATCCTATAGTTGGGTGAGAAGCCCTAGGGGAGTGATTCCCCACCCCACCTCTCTCTCTTTCTCTCTCTTCCCCAAGGGGGGGTTCGCCCCATTCCTCTCTCCTCCTCCTCCCAACCACCTCCAACCCCCACCTACCTCCATTAAGGCCCCTCCACTTCCCCACACCCCATTTACTTCCCCCCCTAGTTCCTAGGTAGAGTCTTCCCCATTCCAACACCATCTCCCCCATTCCAACCAAATCTTTCCCATTCTAACACAATCACCCCTCTTCCCCACACCATCTCACATCTTCCAAGGCCATTTCAAATTTCAAATCCCTTCCCTCCAAGCTTTGGCCACCCCTCCCACTATCCCCTTTAGCCTAGGTCTCCCCCCACCTCCCTCCATTATTCATCCCCCTTTGCAATCCCCATTCCCCATTACCTCAGCTGAAACCTGTGGCCTCCCCCTCTTCCTCCATCTCCCCTCCACACCTCCCACAACCCCCCCTCTCACCCTTCATCCACCTCCCCTTCACCACATACCCCATTCTCCTTCTTCTTTATAGGCATTGGAAGCTGTCCCTTGGTTGCTGCTTGCAGTCCAGAAGTTGCAGGTGAACCAGCAACTTGCAGCGGCCACCACGACCTCTTCCGGACGAGTTTGAAGACCCAAGAGCCACCGTTGGAAGCGTCTACCAGTCTCCTTTTCAACAAAAGTGGTTTCGTCATCATCCGAGCTGTGTGCTGTTCGGAAGCTCCGTTCTCCCACGACTGCTCAGAACTGCCTCTGCTGAAGCCCTGAACCTGAGTAGAAGCTCTGCCACGCCTCACCCTGGAGGAATCAGTTCGAAAGCTCTTCTACAAAGTTCTTCATTGTCCTGTCAACTTTCAGAATCAAGAAGCGTAACTCTGTTCAGCATCCAGTAGCAGAAGTTATCAATTTTCTCCCTCTGCTGTACGGATCGGCTTCCCCACAGTCTACACCGACCAGTCATCCTTGTTCAGAGCCTCTAGGTCTTTTCCAACATCTTTTAGCATCCCCATCAGTTTTTATGTGAAGAGGACTCATCCACGGTTCCATCGACCCTGATGGTGCTTGATTCCGAGGTCAGGAGCAGCCGGGGCGCTCTCTGCAATCTGCTGTTAGAAGTCTGCAACTGCAGGTCTGAGAATCTGAAGCTCTGTTCAAGCCTCCACCCCGATCAGCAGTGGCCCCAGAAGAAATTACAGAAATTCTGAGGCATTCCCTTCCCAGCTACGAAGAGTTCCCACTGGTCTCGTCCTCGGCGAAATTCCTGATCAAGTTCTGCAGCTTCAACACCATCTGTTAGTCCCCTATTGCAGAGGGCAGTCAGATTTGGCACCACTACTTCTATATCATTTTAGCCCTAGTTTTCCCCACCCCGCTTGGCCGGCTGAAGGCCCCTCCCTGTGCGGAGGTAGTTTTGATTGTAATCCATTAACCCCCACCCCAAGATCCCCCTCCTGCGAGAGGTGTAGTGTTGTAACTTGCTTGGGCAGATCAAGCTACCCCGACGCGGCGTGTGGGGATCCACTCGCCTCCCCGCTCGCCCTCGTCTCCGACCGGGACCGGTTTCTTCAAACCGGTCGAGTAAGTGCTCAAACCATCACTCCATTTAGTGCTTGTCTTTCAATATTAGTTCTTAATTCCACTGGTTATGCGAGTGAGAGCCCGATCCTCAAGCCCTGTTGTCTTGAGTGATCACCGTGGGAGAAATGCAACCGGTGCCTTTGGCACTTTGTCGGCCCCCTTGAATTGGGCCTCCACACCCATTGGGAATCTCATCTTGGCCTTGCTGGCCCTCTACCAGCAAGGGCCCAACCCCTCAACCTCACCTTGGCATTGCCAAGTTACCCGGGCTTGGGTGAGTGTCGATAGAGCGATAGCCCAATTCGGCCCATTTGAATGCGATTGTGATTGCTTGCATTAGGTCCGAGGTTGTGTCACATCAGCCAACCCCTGCGAAGGCGGAAGTTGCTGGTATGCACCCTAGGAAAGGGAGCAGGAAAATTTTGATAAGAAAAGAAGAAGAAGATGAAGATGAAGTTATTCCTATGGCTGTTTCCCACATGCCGAGGGCCTGCGCTAGACAAGCAGATGTATTCCGGTATCCCCGGAAGATGTATCAGACCGCCCAGATAACAAGGCTGGCTTATCAGCCGAAAACACAAGAGCAACTGATGCCGCAAGTTGATCCTCAATGGCACATTCGAGAAGAAATGAGCAGAGTAGTCCAAGACTATTTCCATTGCCTGGGGAACACATCCATAGGGCAGCAAAGATTGCTCCGCGCCATGGGCGCCGAAGAAGAGGAAAGAGATAACAAAGAAGAAATAATGCCAGGAGTCTCGTGTTCAGACTCCAATGAATTCGAAGATGGCCAAAGGGCCAGATGTTTGAAGGATGGTTGATGTGACACCGACTTAGAGAATGCAGCAACTAGACCGAGGGTCCTTGGACTTACCAAGCGAGAACAACGCACAAGAGTAGAGAATTACGCAAGTTGCCAAACCACCGTTGCGCACACGATTCCCGGGTGACTCGGTGATGCCGAGTGGAGGTAGTGGAACAAAGCCCTTGCTGGTAGAGGACCAGCAAAGCTATGGTCACCCTCCCGAGGGTACGGTGCCCATAATCAAAGGGCTGGCTAGGTGTCGAAAGGGCACCGGGTCGCTCTCTCACAATCCCACGATGACCACTCGGAAACTGAGAGCTTCGGGGTCGGGCACTCTCTCACCGTCAACAGAGCAATTCCACGGATATTATATGAACAAACTACTGATATGAGAGCAAGGGATAGAGCTTACCCGGTTGGTTTGAAGAAACCAACCCCGTTCGGAGATGAGGGCGAGCGGGGAAGTGTGGGTTCCCCGCACACTGCGTCGATGAAGCTTGATCCCTGCTAATTATTTACATGCACTACGCCTCACACAGGAGGGTGGATCTCGGGGTGGGGAAAAGTGGATTACACACAAACACTACCTCCAGATAGGGAGGGGCGGTAAGCCGGCCAGGCGGGGAGGGGCGCGAAGCTAAGAACGGAGCCGGATTGCCCTCCCGGGGTTCTGTCCGCCGGTTCTGCCCGCTGATAGGGACTCGCTGTCCACTCCGCTGTAATCGTTCCCGGACTCGAAAGTGAACGAGACCAGCGCCAAAATGTTGGTGACTGACTCAGGATGAAGCCTGAATTTTTTTGGCACCAGAAGTTATCGACGCTGGCCGGCACAGATGCTGGACCGGTGCTGCTCTGCTCTGCCTTGGACTGAGTTCAGGTTGTTGCATCAGGTTGGCGACTTCACCACGATCGCTCCCCTGATTCAATCGAGACGGGATCAGGACGGTTGCGAGCGTGGTCGAATCCTCTTCGATCAGCAACCAAGATGGGCACCAGGCGAGGTCGGAGCAGGGAGGTGGAAACCGAAGAGTGAGAGGGGGTCTGATCAGTCCCTGACAGGACCGACCTGCGCACCTGGGGAAAATAATTCGGAACGGGGAGCTCCGAACTCCAAACGAGGTCCTGCCTGCTGTGTTAGACAGAGGACTGGTGGATATTAGCCCCGGTCAAGTGGCGCACCAAGTGGAGCACCAGTGTGGTCGCAGTAGCTTCTGAATGGCAGATCTGGTTTCTGGCCGGACTGGTTATGCGCAGTCGGTGAAGAATGGCTCTCCCGGGCAGCTCCGACCTCGGAGTGAGGCGGGACCACCTCGCCTGCGAAAACGACAGAAGATATTTCCGTCAATGTATGCCACACCTCCAGGGGATCCGGGATGTGGTCAAGGGTGGCGCTGTAACAAGCTGTTGATCTGCAGGTCTTCGGCTGCACACAGATTGGAAGAAAGAATGGTTGAGGGGGTGGTTTCTTTGGTGGAGGGGAAGGGGATATGGATGTTTTGGTGGTGGGGAAGGGTTGGGAGGTGGGAAGGGAAGGTGGGGGAGGATGGCAGGGGCGGAGCTAGCAGGGAGAGGGGGGTGGGTGCGCTGGTGGGCTTGGAGGAGGTGGTGGGCGCAAATGGCTTGGGGGAGTGGGAGGATTCCCTTTGATTTGAGTGGTGGGTTAATGGGGGTGCCTAGGGGATGGGAAGGGTTGCCTTGGGGAGAGGAATGGGTGCTTGGGAGAAGGGATTCTCCCTCGGGAGATGGAAGGAGTGGCTTGGGAATGGGGAGAGTTGCCTTGGAAGGTGAAAGGTTACTTGGGTTGTGGTGAGAGTAATGGAGGTATTGAAGGGGCCTAGGGAAGGTGAAAGGGTTGGGCTGATGTGGAGGATGAGGTGGCAAGGGGGAGAGGAGAGAGGGGGGCTGCGAATTACGGAGAGAGAGGGGAGGAGAGAGAGAGGGGGTCGCCCCCTTTAGAGAGAGAGAAGAGAGAGAGAAAGAGAGAGGGGAATCCACCCCTTAGAGAGAGAGAGAGAGAGAGAGAGTAAGAGACACAATTCTTGTGGCAATTTTCACTTAATACTTCATTAGCCTTCTCCAAGTGGGGTTGGGGTCCTATTTATAGGGATCCCAACATTTACAAAAAGTCCCTGAGATAAGTGCAAATAGCAAATAACCAAAAGAGATGGGGAAGGGGGATGGCGCCCCTGGGCCAGGCCCACCTAATTGGGCTCATAAGACACCCTAACCCATCATGATGAACACAAACTTAGGTAAATAACATAATAACCTAGGGACTTGACTCAAAACAAACGAAAAATTACATGGTTAAGACTCAAATAAAGATAAGAAAATTACATAGCTAGACTCAGAAAATCAAGATGAACACGATGGCGAGCATCGGGACCCTTGGAGAAATGGGAAGTGGTAAGCGATGTCCCCGTCATACTCCTGGGGTGTAGAGAACTCGACTCTGTCGAGTAAAGATCCATCGTATGCGGAGGGAGCCACTGCGGGGTTGCCCACAAGTCTACCAAAGGTAGCTGGTCCTTTCACCAAGCGAGGTAGCGGCCTTACCCTTTTGCTCCAGATGACAGTGACATGTTCATACAATATCCGTTCAACATGCTCATGCTGGTCTCTCTGGGCTGGTAGCTTTCTCTCAAGGGTAGGTGCTCTCTCAAGGGAGGGGATGTGCTCAATTTCCTCACTGGGCGTCACCGTGGGACCCATGTATGGCACCAGGTCAGCCACGATGAAAGTGGGGCTTACTCTGTATTCCTCAGGGAGGTCTAACACATAAGCATTAGCGTTGATGTATCTCAGGACCTGGAAGGGACCTGTTCCACGAGACCTCAGTTTTGAGACATTCTCAGAGGATAGTCTCTCAGTCCTCACCATCACGGAATCACCAAACCAGAATTCTTGGTGGCAGCGGTGAGAGTTGGCTAATTGTTTGTTCATCTCGTTGCTCTTGTTGATGTGCTTGCGAGGGTTGCCATGCAATGTCATAAATGATGATCCTCTAGGGATGAAGGGAGGGCCTGGACAACCAATTTTAGCCCTATCAAGTGTTACATTGGTTTTGACGGACTTAGGGGGACCGGGGCAACCATAAATTGACCTATCATGCTTAGATGTAATGAGGACTTTCATGGACTCAGGGGGGCCGGGGCGACCATAGGTTGTTCTATCGTGCATGCTGGCGATAATTATCGGGGGACCCGGACATCCATGTATGCCCCATTCATGCATAA
The DNA here is from genome assembly GCA_022559845.1 of Amorphophallus konjac. Lineage (NCBI taxonomy): Eukaryota > Viridiplantae > Streptophyta > Magnoliopsida > Alismatales > Araceae > Amorphophallus > Amorphophallus konjac. The sequence goes on from CM040128.1 coordinate 131,905,958, forward strand.
GAGCTATGACGAATGTGGGAGGACCAGCACATCCAAATATGAGCCAGTCATGTATTGGGCCTAAAGTGTGTGTGACATGTATGAGATGACTGGGCTTGTGACCCTTGTCGAATGATGTGATATGCCAAGATAGGGGCACTCTTACCCTAGAGGTGATGACCATGTGTGTGGGTATGGGGTGGTCCTTGAGCTCCCACTTATAAGGGTCGAAGGGGTCAAAGAAGGTATGTATCATGGAGTGGGGCACTTCATTATTTCCTAGGTGTATTTCACCCATGGTCATGGTTCCCTTGGTGTGGACCGGGTCTTGGGAGAGGTGGGCTTGATCCAACATGGTTGGTTGGGGTAGGAAAAGGTTGATGGTGAGTAAGGTGGGTGGGTATAGGAAGGGATCGAAGGGGTCATGGTAAGGGTCACCTAGGGAGAGGAACTCTAGGTCCTCATGGTCCTCACATAGTGGTGAGTCATCTTCCTCTGATCGAACAATTGGGCCGAAGTTCTTGGTGTGATGGTCAGCCATGAATGGAGGGTTTGATGTTCTACCCGAGATAAGTAACTCTAGTTTGTGGATAGCATCGGGCTCATCGGGTGTAGGGAGGAATAGAAGAAGGTCGCTAGTGTAGCAACCCACAGTGTAAATCGAGGAGATGGACCCGACACATAGGTGTAGGAGTTCAAGGCTTCTAGGTCGGTCGGCCACTGTGGTCAACCTGCCAGTTAACTCCATTTGCCAAAATAGACACTTAAGGAGATCCCCTAATGTTTCCACTTGATAGGATGATTGGATTGTGGTGTGATAGGTGGATAAGGGTACTATGGGGAGGTGTTGTTCCATGGAAGGGTAGGCATGGGGCAGGATAGGGTGAGCCTTGTTTTCCACTAGCCATCTAACCAAGGGCCCACTTATGATAAGTTCACTCCCAATTGGCGGGGGTGGCATGAAAGGTGAAATTTCTTCCTCGTTTTGGGCATGACTTTCCTCCAAGGTGGGGAGTGGTTCTAGGGTGTTCCCTACTAGGGGGTCGGGTGTGGGGATCATGGTTTCCTCTACCAAGGAGGTGAGTAGGTGCTTTGTAGGTGGGGTGATGATGACTGGCATATGGGTAATGGGGGACTTGGGATAGGATGAGGAGGTGTAGTAGTGGAGTCCTAGGTTGGGCATCTTGTAATTCACAGGGGAGGGTGCACCTATTTAGGCACAATGGGTTTTCTTTGGGTAGGGATGAGTTCTCTTGACCCAATTCTTGGCATTGGGCTTCATATTCTTCTTCCCAATCTAGGGGAGCCTCATGGTGATGTGACACAACCTAGGACTCAACAAGCAAGCACAATTAAGCATTCAAAAACGGACCGATAATAGCAACCGCTCACCCGATGCTCACTAAGACCCGGGGTAACTTGGCAATGCCAAGGGGAGGTTGTGTGGGCTAGGCCCTTGCTGGTAGAGGGCCAGCAAGGCCAAGGTTTGATTCCCCAAGGGTACGGCTGCCCAAATCAAGGGTCCGACGAAGTGCCAAAGGGCACGGGTTCCACTCTCTTCCCATGGTGATCACTCAAGACAACGGGGCTTGAGGATCGAGCTCTCACTCGCATAACCAGCGGAACTAGAACGAATATTGAAAGACAAGCACTAAATGAAGTGAAGGATTGAGCACTTACTCGACCGGTTTTAAGAAACAGGTCCCGGTCGGAGACGAGGGCGAGCGGGGAGGCTAGTGGATCCCCACACGCCGCGTCGGGGTAGCTTGACCTGCCCAAACAAGTTACACCACTACTGTCACGCCCCGTACTCTATATCATCGAGGCACCTTTTCAAGTATCGGCTCAGTTCTTAGAAAGAACTCCGAAGTTAAGCGTGCTTAATGGGGAGTAGTACTGGGATGGGTGACCTGCCCGGGAAGTCCCCCATTCTGGAGCCGATCACTGTTAAAAAAGGGACAAAACCGTGAGGTCTGTAGGCCAAAGCGGACAATACCTCGACGGTATAGAGTACGGGGCGTGACAACTACACCTCTCGCAGGAGGGGGATATTGGGGTGGGGGTTAATGAGATTAAAAACAATACTACCTCCACGCAGGGAGGGGCCTTCAGCCGGCCAAGCGGGGCGGGGAATCTAGACTAAAGAGGGATGACTAAGTAATGGCACCGAATCTGCTTGCTATCTACGAACAAGGACAGATAGTCGGTGTTGCTACTGTAAAACCCGTTCAGGAATTTTGCTGGTGGCGAGACAGGTGGGAAAATCTTCGTAGCTGAGAAGGAATGCCTCAGAATTTCTTTAATTTCTTCTGGAGTCGCTGCTGGCTGGGATGGAGGTTTGAACAGAGCCTCAGATTCTTGGACCGACAGCTGCAGACTTCTAACAGCAGATTGCAGAGAATGCCCTGGCAGCTCCCGACCTCAGAATCAAGCGTCGTCAGAGTCATTGGAATTGTGGACGAGTCCTCTTCACATAAAAACTGACAGGGAAGCCAACCGATGTCGGAGAAGACTAGGGGATGCAGAACAATGGCGACTGGTTGGTGCAGACTATAAGTAGCAGATCTGCGTAGCTGAGGGAGAAAAATGAGAACTCTGGATCACGAACACCGAATGAAGTTCTGTTTCTTGATTCTGGAAGTAGACTGGGCGATGAAGAACTTTGAAGAAGAACTCATGGATTGATTCCTTCGGGGTTCGTCATGGCAGAGCTTCTAATCTGGCTCAGGTCCTCAGTCGAGGTAGAACTGCGCAGTTGTGGGAGAATGGACCTCCTAGACGGCTCGGAGATCGAAGAAGATGAAACCACTTCTGTTGCGAAGGAGACTGGTAGACGCTTCCGACGATGGCTCTTGGGTCTTCAAACTCATCCGGAGGAAGTCATGGTGGTCGCTGTAAATTACTGGTTCATCTGCAACCTCTGGACAGCAAACTGCAACTTCGAAGTAGCTTCCAATGACCAAGAAAGAAGAAGGGGAAGGGGGTAGATGAGTGTGGGAGTGACCCCTGGTTGTAAGGGGGTCTTGAGGGGGTGTTCTAAGGTGTGGGAGGTAGAGAATAAGGTCTAGAAGAGGGTCCAATAGATGGTGGTAGTGGGGGCTGCGAATTTGGTTGGAATGGAGAGAGGGAAAGAATATTTGAAAATAGGTTTAAGGGTGGGGTTAATTTTTTATCTTGGGAATGGGGGGGTTGTGTTGGGAAAGGGAAGGGGTGCTTGGAGTAGTGGGAAGGGTGCTTGGGAAAGTGGGAGGGGTAGTTAGGGGTTGGATGGTGAGGAGAGGATTGGTGGAGGGGGTCTTGGGAAGGGGTGGAGTATTGATGAGGGTTGTGGGGAATGGGAAGAGGCTTAAATGGGGTAGGTGGAGAGTGGAGGTGGTTGGGAAGGGAGGAGAGAGAAGAAAATTCAAATTTGGGTGTTGAGGAGAGAGAAAGTGGAGTGAAAAGAGAGATTAAGAGAGGGAAGGGTGGGGAATCTCTCCCCTAGGGTTTCTCACCCAAAAAATAGAATCTCTCCACTAGATAAGAAGTGGAAACTCTCAAAATGGCAATTTTTTTCATTCATTGATTCATTAAGTTGAAATGGGGGGAATGGGGTCCTATATATAGGCAACCCACATTTTACAATAAGTCCCTGACAAAAGACTCAATGACAAATAACTGAGGGGGTAGGGGGTGCACTTGGGCCAAACCCAATGAATTGGGCCCAATAACTAACTAAACAATATAATGACTCTCAAACTTAGGGAAATAAGCACAAGACCTAGGGACATGACTCAAGTAAAATGAAAATTACATCAAATGACTCAAATAAAAATTACGTAGGACTCAAAATTAGATAACTAGACCATGCCGGATGCAACCGGGGCGAGGAGACGAGCTGTGAACGTGGGAATGGGAGGTGATGTCCCCATCATACTCCCGGGGTGCGGAGAACTCGACTCCGTCGAGTAAGTATCCTTCCCTCCTCGGAGGGTACTGTAGAAGTGGTACAGCCCTTAGGTCTTCCGAATGAGACCGATCCATCCACCTGTCGAGATAGCGCTCGTATACCTTGCTCCGGGTGGTAGTGACTTGTTCATCTAATATTCGTTCAATGCGCTCACACTGGGCTCTCTTGGCTGGTGGTCTCTCCTCACGGGTGGGTGCTCTCTCAACGGAGGGAATAGGCTCAATATCCTCATTAGGTACCACCGTGGGTCCCTTATAAGGCACTAGGTCGGCTACATTGAATGTGGGACTCACTCCATACTCCTCGGGGAGATCTAACTCATAGGCATTAGCGCCAATGCGCCTCAGGACCTGGAAGGGACCAGCCCCACATAGCCTCAATTTGGAGATGACTCCTAGGGAGAGCCTCTCCGTCCTTACCATCACAAAGTCACCCTCATGGAATTCTTGGTGTCGTCGATGAGAGTCGGCTCGCCTTTTATAAGTCACATTCTTCTTGCTAATGTGCTTGCGGATCTCTTTATTCAATGTTGTGAATGCAGACATTCTAGGGGTGATGGGTGGACCTGGGCAACCAAAAGTAGACCTATCGTGTAATGATGCAGTGTAGACTTTGGTTAGCCTAGGTGGGCCGGGGCACCCGTAGGTGGCCCTATCATGCAAATTGGTGATAAATATTGGGGGACCCAGACATTTGTAGATGCCTTTGACATGCTTAAGACCCATGATGAATGAAGGTGAACCATGACATCCGAATATGGACCACTCATACTTTCTACTTGACATGTGGGTGATATGAATAAATGGACCCAACATAGTGTTCATGCCAAGGGGTATGGTAAGTCTAGACACTTGCATGCTTTTCCCAAAGGTGACTTCCATGTGTATAGGTGTGGGACAACCTTTGAACTCCCATTGGAGAGGATCGAATGGATCTAAGAAGGTGGTCGTCATGGGGTGGGGCACAACCTTATTACCTAGGGATATGTGGCCCAAGGTCATGGCTCCCAAGGTGTAACCCGGGTCATGGATGAGGTTGGTTTGGCCCAATATGGTGGCTGAGGGTAGGAAAGGGTGGGTGGTGGGTAAGATGGTTGGGCCACATGGGTATAGAAAGGGGTCAAAAGGATCGTGGAAATGGTTACCTATAGAGAGGAACTCCTCATCCTCAAAGCCCCAAAAATATGGGTCATCCTCCTCCAAGATAATTGGGCCATGGTCGTTAGTGGGTTGGCCGACCAAAGCACTTGGGATCTCAATGGTAGGGGAATGGACCAAGATGGGTTCTTCCACCATAGGGAGAAGGAAAAGAAGGTCGCTAGTGTAGCAACCAATGGTGCAAATCGAGGTGATAGACCCAATGCATAGGTGTAGGAGGCCAATGCTCCTAGGTTGTTCGGCCATAGGGGTCAACATGCTAGTGAACTCAATTTGCCATGCTAAGCCCCTAAGAAAATCCTCTAAGGTCTCCACTTGATAGGATGCTTGGATTGTGGTGTGATAGGAGAAGAAGGGCACTAGGGGAAAATTTTATTCTATGGGAGGGCAAACATGGGTCGAGATCTCTCTAATTAGGCTCTCCCTTAGCCACCTAACAAGGGACTCTTCTAAGATGAATTTGGCCTTATCTTGAGGGGGTGGTGTATGGTGAAGATCTTCGTGCGAGGCTTCCTCTTCAATTGGGACATGGGTGCTCTCTATGGAGGGGATAGGTTCCCGAGGGATATTTGTCTTCATGTGGTAAAGCGGGTGGACTACTTCTTCCAAAACTAATGGAGTGGGAAGGTTCTTTGATGGTGGGGTGATGATGGCCGGAGTATGGTGTACCCGGGGTGGTGAACAAGGGTGGGATTCCCGCGGGTGGGAGAATAAAAGGTTGTTGAATTTAAAGATTCCCGAAAGGTGTGGCGGATGCACTAGGCAAGTCCGATGTGTTGGGTCGATGTCGGCATTCCTTTCATCTAACCATTTCTTACCTAGGATTATACATGGACCCGCCAATGTTCCCTTTTGACACCAAGCCCCATCCAAATACTTAGTCTTCCCGAACTATTTATGGAATTCAATAAAGACTTGGTCTCCATTGTGCACAATTTATCCGGTCCTACAAAGAGAGGTAATGATATCGGGGGACACCCAATTTTCAGATTCTAGGTCAATGAAGTCAATTTCTACGGGCTCTCCATTAGGTAAGCATGCATGGGATATGATTGGGAGAGGGGCCATGTGACCCAAGACTCAATGTTAACAATGATGGGTTGACAATGCACGGTTCGGACAAGAATGCAAGCATGCTCTAGGACTTGACTTGTAGAGACAAGTCAATGACTTGCTCTGATACCAATTGATGTGACACAACCTAGGACTCAACAAGCAAGCACAATTAAGCATTCAAAAACGGACCGATAATAGCAACCGCTCACCCGATACTCACTATGACCCGGGGTAACTTGGCAATGCTAAGGGGAGGTTGTGTGGGCTAGGCCCTTGCTGGTAGAGGGCCAGCAAGGCCAAGGTTTGATTCCCCAAGGGTACGGCTGCCCAAATCAAGGGTCCGACGAAGTGCCAAAGGGCACGGGTTCCACTCTCTTCCCACGGTGATCACTCAAGACAACGGGGCTTGAGGATCGAGCTCTCACTCGCATAACCAGCGGAACTAGAACGAATATTGAAAGACAAGCACTAAATGGAGTGAAGGATTGAGCACTTACTCGACCGATTTGAAGAAACCGGTCCCGGTCGGAGACGAGGGCGAGCGGGGAGGCGAGTGGATCCCCACACGCCGCGTCGGGGTAGCTTGACCTGCCCAAACAAGTTACACCACTACATCTCTCGTAGGAGGGGGATCTTGGGGTGGGGGTTAATGAGATTACAAATAATACTACCTCCACGCAGGGAGGGGCCTTCAGCCGGCTAAGCGGGGCGGGGAAATTAGACTAAAGAGGGATGACTAAGTAATGGCACCGAATCTGCTTGCTGTCTACGAACAAGGATAGATAGTTGGTGTTACTGCTGTAGAACCCGCTCAGGAATTTTTCTGGTGGCAAGACCAGTGGAAAAATCTTCGTAGCTGAGAAGGGAATGCCTTAGAATTTCTTTAATTTCTTCTGGAGTTGCTGCTGGCTGGGATGGAGGTTTGAACAGAGCCTCAGATTCTCGGACCGGCAGCTGTAGACTTCTAACAGTAGATTGCAGAGAATGCCCCGGCAGCTTCCGACGTCAGAATCAAGCGCTGTCAGAGTCATTGGAATCGTGGATGAGTCCTCTTCACAGAAAAGCTAACGGAGAAGCCAACCGATGTCGGAGAAGACTAGGGGATGCAGAACAATGGCGACTGGTCGGTGCAGACTATGAGTAGCAGATCTGCGTAGCTGAGGGAGAAAAATGAGAACTCTGGATCACAAATACCGAATGAAGTTCAGTTTCTTGATTCTGGAAGTAGACTGGGCGATGAAGAACTTTAAAGAAGAACTTGTGGACTGATTCCTTCGGGGTTCATCGTGGCAGAGCTTCTAATCTGGCTCAGGTCCTCAGCCGAGGCAGAGCTGCGCAGTTGTGGGAGAATGGACCTCTTGGACGGCTCGGAGATCAAAAGAAGATGAAACCACTTCTGTTGCGAAGGAGACTGGTAGATGCTTCCGACAATGGCTCTTGGGTCTTCAAACTCATCCGGACGAAGTCGTGGTGGCCACTGCAAGTTGCTGGTTCATCTGTAATCTCTGGACAGCAAACTGCAACTTCGAAGTAGCTTCCAATGACCAAGAAAGAAGAAGGGGAAGGGGGTAGATGAGTGTGGGAGTGACCCCTGGTTGTAAGGGGGTCTTAGAGGGGGTGTTCTAAGGTGTGGGAGGTGGAGAATAAGGTCTGGAAGAGGGTCCAATAGATGGTGGTAGTGGGGGCTGCGAATTTGGTTGGAATGGAGAGAGGGAAAGGATATTCGAAAATAGGTTTAAGGGTGGGGTTAATTTTTTATCTTGGGAATGGGGGGGTTGTGTTGGGGAAGGGAAGGGGTGCTTGGGGTAGTGGGAAGGGTGCTTGGGAAAGTGGGAGGGGTAGTTGGGGGTTGGATGGTGAGGAGAGGATTGGTGGAGGGGGTCTTGGGAAGGGGTGGAGTATTGATGAGGGTTGTGGGGAATGGGAAGAGGCTTAAATGGGGTAGGTGGAGAGTGGAGGTGGTTGGGAAGGGAGGAGAGAGAATAAAATTCGAATTTGGGTGTTGAGGAGAGAGAAAGTGGAGTGAAAAAGAGAGATTAAGAAAGGGAAGGGTGGGGAATCTCTCCCCTAGGGTTTCTCACCAAAAAAATGGAATCTCTCCACTAGATAAGAAGTGTAAACTCTCAAAATGGCAAGTTTTTTCATTCATTTATTCATTAAGTTGAAATGGGGGGAATGGGGTCCTATATATAGGCAACCCACATTTTACAATAAGTCCCTGACAAAAGACTCAATGACAAATAACCGAGGGGGTAGGGGGTGCACTTGGGCCAAACCCAATAAATTGGGCCCAATAACTAACTAAACAACATAATGACTCTCAAACTTAGGGAAATAAGCACAAGACCTAGGGACATGACTAAAGTAAAATGAAAATTACATCAAATGACTCAAATAAAAATTACGTAGGACTCAAAATTAGATAACTAGACCATGCCGGATGCAACCGGGGCGAGGAGACGAGCTGTGAACGTGGGAATGGGAGGTGATGTCCCCATCACATGGACTTCGGTCACCTCCTCAAGTTCCCTTTGGATAGGGGTAACTATTTCTTCAGTTAGTGTGTCGGACATCTCTTGTGAAGGGCATTGATGGATGAAGTGTCCAAAGCCTCTACACTTAAAGCATTGTTGTCTATTTCCCTGAGTGGTCTCACCCACACTTGGCCCATTTGAACTCCCTTCTTGCCGGGGTATGGGTTGACTAGGGATGACCCTTGTTGGATGAGGGGTGGGAGGAGGATTTGTGGGCCGAAATGGGGTACTTCCGTTTGGACATGGCATGCGTGTCTTCAGGAGAGGGTCTAGGTTGGGACGGGGTCCCATGTTATTGGCATCATCCGGTCGTGGAGTGATCCTAGGAGACCTAGAGAATCGCATCATTCTTGAGGATTGGTTGTCCAGGTTATCCCGGGGACGTCTCTCCTCACGCCCGTAGTGTTGGGACCTCTTATAATAAGGATCATCGTCTAACCCTTTCTTATCAAACTCATTTCGTGGAGGCAAGACTCTAAGGCCATAGCTCCTAAGTGGGGGTTCATTGGCTTCCCATCCAAATTCATCCCGTGGTGACCAAGCTCTAGGGCCGTGGTTCCTTTTTGCTTCAATCCGATCAAGCCAGGTGGTGAGGGTATCTAGACAGTTATGAAATTTGTTGATGATAGCGTCAAATCGGTCCATGGGTACTTGGGGCGTTTCCCCAGGGTGGTCATGCAAGGGGCGTTGGAAAACGAGATGCAAGGGATACCCAAATGCCAATGCCATAGGACTAGACTCGTAGAGACAAGTCTAAAACTTACTCTGATACCATTTGATGTGACACCGACTTAGAGAATGCAGCAACTAGACCGAGGGTCCTTGGACTTATCAAGCGAGCACAACGCACAAGAGTAGAGAATTACGCAAGTTGCCAAACCACCGTTGCGCACACGATTCCCGGGTGACTCGGCGATGCCGAGTGGAGGTAGTGGAACAAAGCCCTTGCTGGTAGAGGACCAGCAAAGCTATGGTCGCCCTCCCGAGGGTACGGTGCCCACAATCAAAGGGCTGGCTAGGTGTCGAAAGGGCACCGGGTCGCTCTGTCACAATCCCATGATGACCACTCGTAAACTGAGAGCTTCGGGGTCGGGCACTCTCTCACCGTCAACAGAGCAATTCCATGGATATTATATGAACAAACTACTGATATGAGAGCAAGGGATAGAGCTTACCCGGTTGGTTTGAAGAAACCAACCCCGTTCGGAGACGAGGGCGAGCGGGGAAGTGTGGGTTCCCCGCACACTGCGTCGATGAAGCTTGATCCCTGCTAATTATTTACATGCACTACGCCTCACGCAGGAGGGTGGATCTCGGGGTGGGGAAAAGTGGATTACACACAAAAACTACCTCCACATAGGGAGGGGCGGTAAGCCGGCCAGGCGGGGAGGGGCGTGAAGCTAAGAACGGAGCAGGATTGCCCTCACGGGGTTCTGTCTGCCGGTTCTGCCCGCTGACAGGGACTCTCTGTCGACTCCGCTGTAATGGCTCCCGGACTCAAAAGGGCACGAGACCAGCGCCTGTTGTACTCCTGGTTTTGATGATGACAACAGTAAGATTTTGGATATAGACACTTAACCTCCTAATAACTGTTTAATAGTTCAAAGGGGTTATAGGGTGCTCATTGCGTCAACGCCATCAAGTGGAAGCGTCGACGCAGCAGTGCAAATTCAAGAAAGAAGCCCCTGGGTGAATTTATTACGTCAACGCCATCAAATGGAAGCGTCGACGTAGCAGTGCAAACTCAAGAAAGAAGCCCCTGGGTGAATTTGTGCGTCAACGCAACGTTCAAGTGGAGTGGACGCATCAGAGCATTGATAGCTTGGGCACAAAGTCTATACATCAGCTGGATCCATTTAGTCTGTACATTGGCATATCTTCGTCAAGTCTGTACATCGGGCACCTTCTTAACAAAGTCTATACATTGCTGTTTGCATTGCACAGTCCATACACTTGAAGCTTTTCATTTGATGAAGTCTATACACTAGACTCCAGTTCTCCAAGTCTATACACTAGACTTCAGTTTCTCAAGTCTATACACTAGACTTCGGTCCTCCAAGTCTATACACTAGACTTCAGTCCCCCAAGTCTATACACTAGACTTCGGTCCTCCAAGTCTATACACTAGGCTTTAGTTCCCCAAGCCTATACACTAGACTTCATTTTCTCTAAGTCTATACATTGTTGTTTGCTTTGCAAAGTCCATACACTGGAAGCCCTTCATTTGATGAAGTCTGTACACTGGTCTTTCTGGCACGTTAACACTAAGTCTATACACTTCATGTTGTGCAGAAGGGAACAGGGTCGACGCCTGAAGCCTAGAGCGTCCACGCATCAGTAGACGAAGCCTTCACGATTTCTTCTATTGCGTCGACGTTGCTTCATGATGGCGTTGACGCAGTGGAAGATTTCCTGAAGGCTTCATCGCTTGTAAGAGTCTCTGCTACTTTAACAGCTGCGTCGACGCTGCTTACTTGTGGCGTTGACGCAATAGAAGAAATCGTGAAGGCTTCGTCTACTGATGCGTGGACGCTCTAGGCTTCAGGCGTCGACCCTGTTCCCTTCTGCACAACATGAAGTGTATAGACTTAGTGTTAACGTGCCAGAAAGACCAGTGTACAGACTTCATCAAATGAAGGGCTTCCAGTGTATGGACTTTGCAAAGCAAACAGCAATGTATAGACTTAGAGAAAATGAAGTCTAGTGTATAGGCTTGGGGAACTGAAGCCTAGTGTATAGACTTGGAGGACCGAAGTCTAGTGTATAGACTTGGGGAACTGAAGTCTAGTGTATAGACTTGGAGGACCGAAGTCTAGTGTATGGACTTGGGAAACTGAAGTCTAGTGTATAGACTTGGAGAACTGGAGTCTAGTGTATAGACTTCATCAAATGAAAAGCTTCAAGTGTATGGACTGTGCAATGCAAACAACAATGTATAGACTTTGTTAAGAAGGTGCCCGATGTATAGACTTGACGAAGATATGCCAATGTACAGACTAAATGGATCCAGCTGATGTATAGACTTTGTGCCCAAGCTATCAATGCTCTGATGCGTCCACTCCACTTGAACGTTGCGTTGACGCACAAATTCACCCAGGGGATTCTTTCTTGAGTTTGCACTGCTGCGTCGATGCTTCCATTTGATGGCGTTGACGCAATAAATTCACCCAGGGGCTTCTTTCTTGAATTTGCACTGCTGCGTTGACGCTTCCACTTGATGGCGTTGACGCAATGAGCACCCTGCAACCCCTTTGAACTATTAAACAGTTATTAGGAGGTTAAGTGTCTATATCCAAAATCTTACTGTTGTCATCATCAAAACCAGGAGTACAACAATCTCCCCCTTTTTGATGATGACAACCCCCAAACTATTTTAATGACTTCTGCGATCACATAATGGTTAGCATCAACCAATCGCATGGTTACTTGTCAGTTGAACAAAAAATTATGAGTCACAAAAATGAAGATATATGCTATCATTCATTAACAAGACTCAGCATTCATTAGCAAAATTCAGCACAAAACTCAGCATTCATTAGCAAATTCAGCACAAAACTTAGCATTCATTAGCAAAAATCAGCAGTCATTAACAAAATTTAGCAGCTCATTAAGCTCTCCCCCTTTGTCATCATCATGAAAGGGGGTGCATGTAGAAAACATAGATTAAGATGGGAAGAAGTGATTGTAACGCCTGGCAGAAGATGGTTGTTGTTGCTGACGAGAAGATTGTCCTTGAGTGCCTGGAGGTGTCTGGCGAGATGTCTATCCTGAAGTAGAATGGTCCCTGGTTAGAAGGTCTCTGATCTCTTGAGCAAGTTCGCTTAGCTGATGACTTAGAGAGTTGCGAACATTGCCAATTTCAGTGACAGAATCTTTATCGTGGATGTTGGCTATTACTTTGTCAATCTTCTCTAGCACAACTTTGAGGACTAGAGGGATTGCATTGACAGGACCTTTGATTGTTTCTAGCCCTATCTTCAGATCATAGCACAGATCAATAATTTTGGCAAAAGAGGAAAGGGTTGAACCTTGTTGATTGTGCATCTCTTGTACCAGAGTGGCAAGTTTGTCAAGGAGGGATGATATCTGTTTCAAGACTGGCCTTGTTGCTTGGTCAGACACCATCTTGGTGAGTAAGAAATTTCGCCACTCACATAAAACTGAAGTTTCAAAATTCACAATCCGAGCAGTCAACTTGTTAAAATGAAGGGTTGTGAACTCCACCAACTTGTCCATCTTGGCCTCCTGACGCTGCATCATCATAGTCATGTTCACCAACATCTCTTCAACAGTTGCTGGGGGTGGAACTGCATTAGAATTTCGAGAGGTTCTTCCATGGTGACTGTACGCGAGCTACCAGCATCTTTCTAACCGGTTGCAGAACCTGAAGATAAGCCCTTCCGCTTCTCTTTTCTAACTGTGGATGTCTTTAACCTTTTGGTTGGCAGACTTGGATCCCGTGGACCCGTCTCCTTCCTTCTTCCCCTTTCGCGAGCTACTAGAGAGTGGGACTCCATTGTGCCTCTTGCTGGTTCTGAGCTTCTTGGTTGTTCCTCTGCCCTTTGCTTCCCTGTTTGAGTGGATGCTGGAGAATCCATGACACGGAGAAGAATCGAGCAGGAGAGAGAGAGCTGAGAGGATTCTTGGGGGACACGAGAGGTCGAATGACAAAAAGGGTTTTGAAAAAGAACAATAAAGAAGAGCAGCGGTCTAATTTGGCTTTTAAAGGGACTTCGAGAACCCTTTAAGTGAACGGTTCAGCCGGTTCAAGTGGGTGAACCGGGTAAAGACGATATGAATAAGAAGCAATGCGTGGACGCAGAGAGGGGCATTGCGTCGACGCAGTGATGCAAGTGAACCGAAAAACACAAGATAAAAGGCCAGTGAGGCATAACGCGTTGACGCTAATGTAACATTGCGTCTACGCAGTGATGCAGTTAGGAGTGAGATACTCCTCCTTATGCAGCATGATGCATCTAATAATGAAGCTCCCCCTTACTAAAAGAAGCCTTTGAGAAGAATAAGAAGGGAAATTCAATTGGATTCTCAAAGGGATATTATTCTCATAAATCCAAAACATGTTTTCAAAGTCTTCCATTATAAGAGCTTATGAATGAGCTTTATTAACAGCGTGGTTTAATTATGATGTATGTAGAGTTCATCAGTAAAATTCTGTATTGATATCTAAAACCATGGTTTAATAAAGATGAACCAAGCCCTCATAATTATCTTGATCAGTCTCTCTTTCTCTTACACAATCAAATCTATTGACTTCTTTCAGAGTTACATGCACTAGTATTGAAGTCAAGTATTTATGAAGTTATATGATTTTGTCTACGGTTGCAGCAATTTGATTTGTGTATCAATATTCAGATATTTCATTTTTTTTAAACAATTTTCTTGCTCCAAATATTACGAGCACTCTAGTTCAGTGCACACATTGTAACTAGAGGATATGCCTTGATTAGAGGCCAATATCCCTAAGCCCCTAGTGTGACTAACTGTCATGCTTTATGTGAACAGAGTTAGCACTTACATATCATGACACACTACAAATCATTTTCTAATGAGTGAGTTGTATTTCTCAGTGTGCATGCCATTGCTCTGCCTGAGTTTCAATGAATTTTATCAGAGTTAACGAAGGCACCTCATGACACAGTCCTTTGGACTTGTGTTTCTCAGTGGCCAATGTCATTGCTCTGACAGAATTAACCCTTTAGACATTTCAGAGGCATTCATTTACTTCAAATCAATAATAGTTTCATGTACTTAACCAATTAAAGTCATGTATTCAAAAGTGCAGATTTCAGAGATTTTTCACAAGACATAGCATGAAACAAATGGTTAAGGTTTATTAAACATGCTTCAGATATTTTTAAGAGATTTTAAAGTCAAACTCCATGAACATTAAACCTAAACCACATGAGTTATTTCAGTCATTCATAAACCTGTATAATAGAAGTTTTCTAGTTCAAAATTTTCAGATTTATGATCAAGATAGCCCATTGGAATCTTCATGAGGGACTGAAAGAATTCTGAAACCAAACGATACCAATTGATAGGAGAAATACCAATTGTTAAGAGAGATTTTGAAGCTCAAAAATTTTCAGAATATGATCAAGGTTTGTCAACTAAGTCAATAATAAAGGATATGCTATGAAATCTGACAAATGTATGCATTTGACAACCTATATGCAATGCATTGACTCCCCCTTACAATATGCATTCAAACTCTCTTTTTGACATTTTCAATATAAGAGGATACAATGAACTATATGTATGCAGGGACATGCAAAGACTCGACATTGAATAGCTATGCAAAGGATATGCAACTAACTCCCCCTGAAAATATGCAATATTTGCACTGAGAACTGAACATATGTTACCAAAAGATTCATGCACATTCAGACTGTCTTAACCAGCAAGATGACCCATGGTACTAGGCAGAGCACTTGGTCTAAAAGACCACCTCACACATAGTAAGAACCTCCAGACAGACCTCCCTGCCCTTTGGTACCTTACCATTTATATACCATTGAGGTCATGCATGATTATTCAACACACAGTCGTATATGCAATTCAGAAATTCAGTGAGCTATTGCAACACAAATGTTTCAAGTCACACTCATAAGCAGTTCAGATTTTTTAGACAATTCGAAAGATAATTTATTTTCAGAGTCTATGCATAACCCAATTATCAAGCAATTGCAATTAACCTATGTATGCTCAGAAGATAATGCACATGGCAACTGATGAAAGAAAAAAAATGCAATAAAACTAAAGACAAGAAGAGCAGGAAGTTTACCTGAAACGTTCAGAAGGGGTTTTCATTCTTGAGTGCCTTGCATTAATACCCCTTTTTATTCCATTCCAAGGCACACCTGCAAACAAGGTTTATTTTGCACAAACAGGTACCCAAGAAGTCTTGGGTCCTGACATGACATTATCACTCCTAGCAGGTTTTCTCAACATATTTTTAGCTTCATAGCAAGGAGCAGCAGTTTTCAGATCTAATTTATGAACATTCTTGTTAGCATGAATTCTATGTGCATAAGCATGAGATTTCTTGATAACAGAATAAAAATTCTGTTTGCCAAAACCAGTTTGGTTTTGATATCCTGCCAGCCAACAGGTTGCAGCCCTGTGACCTGGCTTCCCACAGTTATAACATGAAAGTTTTGCAAATTGTCTTACAGGGAATTTAGCATGT
Source organism: Amorphophallus konjac (assembly GCA_022559845.1). Taxonomy (NCBI): domain Eukaryota; kingdom Viridiplantae; phylum Streptophyta; class Magnoliopsida; order Alismatales; family Araceae; genus Amorphophallus; species Amorphophallus konjac. The sequence continues at coordinate 131,921,843 of CM040128.1, forward strand.
TTGAGATTCACATTTCCACCCTGAATGTGCCAACAGTCTTTGACTGTATGGCCATGCTTTCTACAGTGAGAGCAATAAGAGGCATTCTTTTTAAAATTGAGTTCATTATTGCCATAGCCTCCTTGGGCATGCCAACAATTAATGGCCCTGTGGCCATTCTTTCCACATTCAAAACATGAAATAGAATTTCTTTCAAAGAAGCCTGACCAGCATTCAGAGGCCCTGTGACCCCTTTTGTTGCAATTAAAACATATGATATGCTGGTTCATTGAAACAGATTTGTGTTTATTAAAAACATGTTGGTTTGCAGGGAATTTAGCATGATATGAATAAAAAGTTGTCTTACCACTAGCAAACCAGCAATGAGCAATTGAGTGTCCTAATTTGCCATAATTAGAGCATGTGACACTCCTTTTCTGAGATGATGGATTTTTATCATAAGATCTCCTAGCATTCTTATCATCCTTCTCCATCAACTTACACTCATGCATCAGATGTCCAACTTTATGACAGTAATGACAGATAATCTTCCTTTTAGATGCATGTGAGTGTGTGTGAGGACTGTGATCAGCATGCACTGATGAACCCTTTTCATTTATTTTCTGATTTACAGTCCTTTTCTGGTTTTTATCCTGTTTTCCTATTTTCTTAGCCTTGTACTGAGTTGGAGATGAAATAGAAGGCTTCTCATGTTCAGAGGATTTAACAAAGATAGTTTTTAGGTTGGCTCCATCGACCTTCCTCATGACTGGACTATAGCCCAGTCCGTCTTTCTTAAAGTTATTCTTTGTTCCCAGTATTTTCTGAACAATGGGCTGTTTGTCTTTAGAGGTGGTGGCTACGTCTGAACCACTTACAAAAGATGTCATAACTTTGTTCTGAAGTTCCTTCTTGTTTATCTTATTGTAGCCCAGCCCTTCCTTCCTAGAGTTGATTTTTATACCTAGTAGCTTGTCTAGGTTTTTCTGCCCATCAACAAATTTAGACAAGGAGACTGTCAAATCCTTAATTTCATCTTCCAGAGAGGAAATATGTAGCTCATAACTGGCAATCTCTTGTTCACTACAATTCACACATTCAGTTAACACCTTGTTAGCAGTTTTATATTTGTCAATTTCCTGTTCCAGATTGCACAGTTTATTAGAATCTTCAACACAAATACTTTTTCCTCTTTCCAAAGCTAGAAGTCTCTCTGACATAGTGGAATTCAACATTTTTAATTTTTAATTTTCTTCCTTAAGCTTGTCATTCTGAATTAACTCATTTATTAGAGTCTGATCTTCTGAGTTAGTTTCAAGTTTTCTTTCAGCCTTGAATTCCTTCAAATCTTTTTCCTTCTTTTCAATGTCTTTCTGTAATTCTACATTCACAGATTTGATGGCTTCCAGTTTTTCAGCAAGCAAGTTTTTCTCCTGCTCAAGTTTCTCAAATTTGTTATCATTTTTATTAACAGATGTTCTCCGGGAATCATTTTCGGATCTCAGCTTGTTTAAATCTGAGTTTACACTTTCAAAGTTTTTCAGCAATTTTTCATATTGGTCATGATAGTTAACAACAGTCTGATTATCATTATCTGAGTTCAATTCTTCTTTGAATTCAGATATCACATTTATATGTTCTTGATTTTCAGTTTTCAATAATGAAACTTGTTTCTTCAGTATTTGAAGGTCAGACATACAAGCATCATGAATATTTTTCAATTCAACACAATTTCTACAAGGAAAGCTTGAACTATCTAAACCAGTACCCCTTTTCAATTTTTTATATTGTTTTCTTAACAGTTCATGAGATTCAAATAATTCAGCATAAGCATTCTCCCAATCTTCTAGAGAGAAATTCTCGAAGAGATTTACCTCATCATCATCATCTTCTTCAGTTTGATTGCTGCCTTGATCGCTTCTGTTGGCCATCATGCAGCTTGTTTGATTTCCTTTCCCGGCTCTCTTCATCATCTCCAACATATCCCTTACAGATCTGCAATCAGAGAAACATGAGTGAAAGGCTTTGTCAGTGGCTACTTTCATCAAATTTATAGCTGTCTGATTCTCCTCATACATTGATTCGTGACTGTCAGTCCATTTGGACCTTTTCTTTGGTAATTTATGAGGACCATGTGAAATCACTTTCCACAGGTCTGGATCAACAGATTTAACATAAGCACGTAAAGCACTGTGCCACTGGTTGTAATCAAAACCACTGAAGACGGGTAGACAAGCCATTGAAACAAATAGCAGATAAATTCAATGCAACAGGAATATTGATGCACTAAAAGCAAATTAGCACCTAAGACCGCAAGATCGAATCTGCAGGTCGCTGGACCTTGTATGCAGAAACCTGTCTCTGATACCAACTGTTAAGGTGCTTGGCCCGGATACAGAGGGGGGGTGAATGTATCCTTCTACAGATTATGGCCAAATTAAAACTAGGATGCTAGAAAAGAGACACAGAATAGAACTAATTCATTTCAACTCAAATACAAACTCATGGGCGTGCCTATCCAAGCATCTAGCGGAAGCAAATCAATCAAACAAGCCATGGCACAAGAGATTTTAGGTGGTTCGGTCCACAGACCTACATCCACCCCTCACTCCCAACCGGAGTGAGGCTTTACTAGCAAATGCTAGAACCAAGCAGACTCAGTCTGCAAACAGTTGCTGCCACACAGCTTGACCAGGGGAACAGACTCCCCTCTTCCTCCCAACCGGAGGGACACCCAAGTGACTCCCAGCCACTTGGAAACTAGAGGTCGAAGACCTCTCTTCCTCCAGACCAGGAGGGACAACCCACAAGTGACAACCTGTCACTTGCAACCCGGAGATTAGATCTCCCTTCTCCTGAATCAACAAGAGGTACCCGATCCCCAACAGGGCAATCGGAAGACCAAGGATAATCAGAAGAATAAAGGAAAAATAATAAACAAAAAATAACACAGCAATCCGAAAGCTGTAATAGATGAAAACACAGATGAGGCTCTCAACGGAGCTGACTGGCCTAGATCTGATCCACGGTCCAGTGAAGACAGATCCACGAGCTCTCTCTCTCTCACTCTCTATCTCTCTTTCTTTCTCTTCTGCTCTCTTCCTCTTTCTCTCTCACTGCTGCACTACTTCTTTTTATGGATCAGAGGGCTTTCAATTCTCTAGGCTCTTTCTTCAATCTTCGATCACACTTCATCAGAAGACGAAGGCTCCGTTATATACCTGGAGCAGCAACAGGGCGCGTGTGGCTTCCACAGTTCCCGCCCTAAGATTTCAGACCACGTGGCAGCATCCAGCAGCTGTCAGAACACGTGTCTTCATCTGGGCATTCTCCTTATCCTCAGATCACGTGCCCAGCACCAGTACGCTCAGCAACTGGAGGTAGATGGCGTCAACTGACTTGCTCCAAAGAGTTGACGCAGTCATCAGAAATCTTCAAACTTCTTAACCGCTGCATCGACTCCATCAGCCTATTGCGTTGACGCAACGGTATCGGTAGTCCAGTGTTCAAGTCTTCAACAGATAGGCGAGCTACGTCGACGTTATCAGCATATTGCGTTGACGTTTTGAAGGCAGCTAGAGGTAAGTCGTCCCTTTCTTGGACTGCTACGTCGACGCTGCCAGTTGGTGGCGTTGACGCACGAACGTGTACGTTTCTATATGGCCAAAGTAAAACTAGGATGCTAGAAAGAGACACAGAATAGAACTAATTCATTTCAACTCAAATACAAACTCATGGGCGTGCCTATCCAAGCATCTAGCGGAAGCAAATCAATCAAACAAGCCACGGCACAAGAGATTTTAGGTGGTTCGGTCCACAGACCTACATCCACCCCTCACTCCCAACTGGAGTGAGGCTTCACTAGCAAATGCTAGAACCAAGCAGACTCAGTCTGCAAACAGTTGCTGCCACACAGCTTGACCAGGGGAACAGACTCCCCTCTTCCTCCCAACCGGAGGGACACCCAAGTGACTCCCAGCCACTTGGAAACTAGAGGTCGAAGACCTCTCTTCCTCCAGACCAGGAGGGACAACCCACAAGTGACAACCTGTCACTTGCAACCCGGAGATTAGATCTCCCTTCTCCTGAATCAACAGGAGGTACCCGATCCCCAACAGGGCAATCGAAAGACCAAGGATAATCAGAAGAATAAAGGAAAAACAATAAACAAAAAATAACACAGCAATCCGAAAGTTGTAATAAATGAAAACACAGATGAGGCTCTCAACGGAGCTGACTGGCCTGGATCTGATCCACGGTCCAGTGAAGACAGATCCACGATCTCTCTCTCTCTCACTCTCTTTCACTCTTTCTTTCTCTTCTGCTCTCTTCCTCTTTCTCTCTCACTGCTGCACTACTTCTTTTTATGGATCAGAGGGCTTTCTATTCTCTAGGCTCTTTCTTCAATCTTCGATCACTCTTCATCAGAAGACGAAGGCTCCATTATATACCTGGAGTAGCAGCAGGGCGCGTGTGGCTTCCACAGTTCCCGCCGTAAGAGTTCGGACCACGTGGCAGCATCCAGCAGCTGTCAGAACATGTGTCTTCATCTGGGCATTCTCCTTATCCTCAGATCACGTGCCCAGCACCAGTACGCTCAGCAACTGGAGGTAGATGGCGTCAACTCACTTGCTCCAAAGAGTTGACGCAGTCATCAGAAATCTTCAAACTTCTTAACCGCTGCGTCGACTCCATCAGCCTATTGCGTTGACGCAACGGTATCGGCAGTCCAGTGTTCAAGTCTTCAACAGATAGGCGAGCTGCGTCGACGTTATCAGCATATTGCGTTGACGTTTTGAAGGCAGCTAGAGGTAAGTCATCCCTTTCTTGGACTGCTGCGTCGACGCTGCCAGTTGGTGGCGTTGACGCACGAACGTGTACGTTTCTATACTAGCATCTCTTAAGCCGCTGCGTCGACGCTGCTTGATGATGGCGTTGACGCAGTGGAAGATTTCGTGAAGGCTTCATCACTTGTAAGAGTCTCTGCTACTTTAACTGCTGCGTCGACGCTGCTTGCTTGTGGCGTTGACGCAATAGAAGAAATCGTGAAGGCTTCGTCTACTGATGCGTGGACGCTCTAGGCTTCAGGCGTCGACCCTGTTCCCTTCTGCACAACATGAAGTGTATAGACTTAGTGTTAACGTGCCAGAAAGACCAGTGTACAGACTTCATCAAATGAAGGGCTTCCAGTGTATGGACTTTGCAAAGCAAACAGCAATGTATAGACTTAGAGAAAATGAAGTCTAGTGTATAGGCTTGGGGAACTGAAGTCTAGTGTATAGACTTGGAGGACCGAAGTCTAGTGTATAGACTTGGGAAACTGAAGTCTACTGTATAGACTTGGAGGACCGAAGTCTAGTGTATAGACTTGGGGAACTGAAGTCTAGTGTATAGACTTGGAGAACTGGAGTCTAGTGTATAGACTTGGAGAACTGGAGTCTAGTGTATAGACTTCATCAAATGAAAAGCTTCAAGTGTATGGACTGTGCAATGCAAACAGCAATGTATAGACTTTGTTAAGAAGGTGCCCGATGTACAGACTTGACGAAGATATGCCAATGTACAGACTAAATGGATCCAGCTGATGTATAGACTTTGTGCCCAAGCTATCAATGCTCTGATGCGTCCACTCCACTTAAACGTTGCGTTGACGCACAAATTCACCCAGGGGCTTCTTTCTTGAGTTTGCACTGCTGCGTCGACGCTTCCATTTGATGGCGTTGACGCAATGAGCACCCTGCAACCCCTTTGAACTATTAAACAGTTATTAGGAGGTTAAGTGTCTATATCCAAAATCTTACTGTTGTCATCATCAAAACCAGGAGTACAATAATCTCCCCCTTTTTGATGATGACAACCCCCAAACTATTTTAATCACTTCTGCGATCACATAATGGTTAGCATCAACCAATCGCATGGTTACTTGTCAGTTGAACAAAAAATTATGAGTCACAAAAACGAAGATATATGCTATCATTCATTAACAAGACTCAGCATTCATTAGCAAAATTCAGCACAAAACTCAGCATTCATTAGCAAAAATCAGCAGTCATTAACAAAATTTAGCAGCTCATTAAGCTCTCCCCCTTTGTCATCATCATGAAAGGGGGTGCATGTAGAAAACATAGATTAAGATGGGAAGAAGCGATTGTAACGCCTGGCAGAAGATGGTGGTTGTTGCTGACGAGAAGATTGTCCTTGAGTGCCTGGAGGTGTCTGGCGAGATGTCTGTCCTGAAGTAGAATGGTCCCTGGTTAGAAGGTCTCTGATCTCTTGAGAAAGTTCGCTTAGCTGATGACTTAGAGAGTTGCGAACATTGCCAATTTCAGTGACAGAATCTTTATCGTGGATGTTGGCTATTACTTTGTCAATCTTCTCTAGCACAACTTTGAGGACTGGAGGGATTGCACTGACAGGACCTTTGATTGTTTCTAGCCCTATCTTCAGATCATAGCACAGATCAATAATTTTGGCAAAAGAGGAAAGGGTTGAACCTTGTTGATTGTGCATCTCTTGTACCAGAGTGGCAAGTTTGTCAAGGAGGGATGATATCTGTTTCAAGACTGACCTTGTTGCTTGGTCAGACACCATCTTGGTGAGTAAGAAATTTCACCACTCACATAAAACTGAAGTTTCAAAATTCACAATCCGAGCAGTCAACTTGTTCAAATGAAGGGTTGTGAACTCCACCAACTTGTCCATCTTGGCCTCCTGACGCTGCATCATCATAGTCATGTTCACCAACATCTCTTCAACAGTTGCTGGGGGTGGAACTGCATCAGAATTTGGAGAGGTTCTTCTATAAACTTTAATGGCTCCTGACGTAGATGGTTCTACTGTAGGTACAGAGCCACTCGGTTCCTCAGAAGCCTCAAAAGATTGCTCTCCCCTAATGGAGTTGTCCTCTAGCATGTCTGCACTCACCATAGGTGGAATCAGTATTTCTGCTCTGTGTGCTTGATCATCATCCTTAGCGGCTGTTTTTGATGCCTGACCGATCTCTGATGGGGCTAATTTCTGACTAGGAAGGGTTCTGACAGCCTTACCATCAATGACCTCAAAACCCATAAACTTTTGGATGTAAGAAAGTGTGTATACATTCCCTCGAGGGATGGTAAGTTTCTTCTCAGAGCCAAAGTCAACACCAGCTTTCTGAAAAATAGCAGTTAATGGGGCGGCATAAGGAAGGGTTCTGGACTGAGATAGACAGGACCCCATTGTTTGAATAGCTACATCCGGCAGGGAAATCTGTATTATCTTCAGCATACAGTAGAGAAGAAATCTTTGCATCTCTGTCACCCTTTCTCTTCCACTGCTCTGTGGTGTGATCATGGAGGTGCAAATGTGGTGGAGCAGTCTATTTAGCGAAGGGAAATGATTGGCTTTGAGACTGCCTAGGTAGGTCTCCCTGACATCGGAGAGATTACTGGGTTTATCAGTCAAGAGCTCATATGCCTCATGCGCATCATACTCAAAATCATGCAGCTGAACTCCTACTTTAGGAACCTTCCAAGCTCTGGCAAGCAGCTTATCTGTTATTTCGAACCTTACACCTCTAACACTGGATGTGAGTTTTGGAACAGAAGGTTCATATTTTAAGTTCTGGTAGAACTCTCTGACCAGGGTGGGGTAGTAAGTCTTATGTGTTGAGACAAACGACCACCAGCCCTGATGGTCCAGTATAGGAAACAGCTAAGGAAAAACTTCGAGCATGTGATGATCAGTAGCATCAACGTACCGGGAAATAAGAACCTTCAGAGGTTCTTCCATGGTGACTGTACGCGAGCTACCAGCATCCTTCTGACCGGTTGCAGAACCTGAAGATAAGCCCTTCCGCTTCTCTTTTCTGACTGCGGATGTCTTTAACCTTTTGGTTGGCGGACTTGGATCCCGTGGACCCGTCTCCTTCCTTCCTCCCCTTTCGCGAGCTACTAGAGAGTGGGACTCCATTGTGCCTCTTGCTGGTTCTGAGCTTCTTGGTTGTTCCTCTGCCCTCTGCTTCCCTTTTTGAGTGGATGCTGGAGAATCCATGGCACGGAGAAGAATCGAGCAGGAGAGAGAGCTGAGAGGATTCTTGGGGGACACGAGAGGTCGAAAGACAAAAAAAAAGTTTTTTAAAAAAATGAAGAAGAGCAGCGGTCTCATTTCGCTTTTAAAGAGACTCCGAGAACCCTTTAAGTGAACGGTTCAGCCGGTTCAAGAGGGTGAACCGGGTAAAGAAGATATGAATAAGAAGCAATGCGTGGACGCAGAGAGGGGCATTGCGTCGACGCAGTGAGGCAAGCGAACCGAAAAACACAAGATAAAAGGCCAGTGAGGCATAACGCGTTGACGCTAATGTAACATTGCGTCTACGCAGTGATGCAGTTAGGAGTGAGATACTCCTCCTTATGCAGCATGATGCATCTAATAATGAAACTCCCCCTTACTAAATGAAGCCTATGAAAAGAATAAGAAGGGAAATTCAATTGGATTCTCAAAGGGATATTATTCTCATAAATTCAAAACATGTTTTCAAAATCTTCCATTATAAGAGCTTATGAATGAACTTTATTAACAATGTGGTTTAATTATGATGTATGTAGAGTTCATCAGTAAAATTCTATATTGATATCTAAAACCATGGTTTAATAAAGATGAACTAAGCCCTCATAATTATCTTGATCAGACTCTCTTTCTCTTACACAATCAAATCTATTGACTTCTTTCAGAGTTACATGCATTAGTATTGAAGTCAAGTATTTATGAAGTCATATGATTTTGTCTAGGGTTGCAGCAATTTGATTTGTGTATCAATATTCAGATATTTCATTTTTTTTAACAATTTTCTTGCTCCAAATTTTACGAGCACTCTAGTTCAGTGCACACATTGTAACTAAAGGATATACCTTGATTAGAGGCCAATATCCCTAAGCCCTTAGTGTGACTAACTGTCATGCTTTATGTGAACAGAGTTAGCACTTACACATCATGACACACTACAAATCATTTTCTAATGAGTGAGTTGTATTTCTCAGTGTGCATGCCATTGCTCTGCCTGAGTTTCAATGAATTTTATCAGAGTTAACGAAGGCACCTCATGACACAGTCCTTTGGACTTGTGTTTCTCAGTGGCCAATGTCATTGCTCTGACAGAATTAACCCTTTAGACATTTCAGAGGCATTCAATTACTTCAAATCAATAATAGTTTCATGTACTTAACCAATTAAAGTCATGTATTCAAAAGTGCAGATTTCAGAGATTTTTCACAAGACGTAGCATGAAACAAATGGTTAAGGTTTATTAAACATGCTTCAGATATTTTTAAGAGATTTTAAAGTCAAACTCCATGAACATTAAACTTAAACCACATGAGTTATTTCAGTCATTCATAAACCTGTATAATAGAAGTTTTCTAGTTCAAAATTTTCAGATTTATGATCAAGATAGCCCATTGGAATCTTCATGAGGGACTGAAAGAATTCGGAAACCAAACGATACCAACTGATAGGAGAAATACCAATTGTTAAGAGAGATTTTGAAGCTCAAAAATTTTATGAATATGATCAAGGTTTGTCAACTAAGTCAATAATAAAGGATATGCTATGAAATCTGACAAATGTATGCATTTGACAACCTATATGCAATGCATTGACTCCCCCTTACAATATGCATTCAAACTCTCTTTTTGACATTTTCAATATAAGAGGATACAATGAACTATATGTATGCAGGGACATGCAAAGACTCGACATTGAATAGCTATGCAAAGGATATGCAACTAACTCCCCCTGAAAACATGCAATATTTGCACTGAGAACTGAACATATGTTACCAAAAGATTCATGCACATTCAGACTGTCTTAACCAGCAAGATGACCCATGGTACTAGGCGGAGCACTTGGTCTAAAAGACCACCTCTCACATAGTAAGAACCTCCAGACAGACCTCCCTGCCCTTTGGTACCTTACCATTTATATACCGTTGAGGTCATGCATGATTATTCAACATACAGTCCTATATGCAATTCAGAAATTCAGTGAGCTATGGTAACACACATGATTCAAGTCACACTCATAAGTAGTTCAGATTTTTCAGACAATTCGAAAGGTAATTTCTTTTCAGAGTCTATGCATAACACAATTATCAAGCAATTGCAATTAGCCTATGTATGCTCAGAAGATAATGCACATGGCAACTGATGAAAGAAAAAAATGCAATAAAACTAAAGACAAGAAGAGCAGGAAGTTTACCTGAAACGTTCAGAAGGGGTTTTCATTCTTGAGTGCCTTGGATTAATACCCCTTTTTATTCCATTCCAAGGCACACCTGCAAACAAGGTTTATTTTGCACAAACAGGTACCCAAGAAGTCTTGGGTCCTGACATGACATTATCACTCCTGGCAGGTTTTCTCAGCATATTTTAGCTTGATTGCAAGGAGCAGCAGTTTTCAGATCTAATTTATGCACATTCTTGTTAGCATGAATTCTATGTGCATAAGCATGAGATTTCTTGATAACAGAATAAAAATTCTGTTTGCCAAAACCAGTTTGGTTTTGATATCCTGCCAGCCAACAGGTTGCAGCCCTGTGACCTGGCTTCCCACAGTTATAACATGAAAGTTTTGCAAATTGTCTTACAGGGAATTTAGCATGTTTGAGATTCACATTTCCACCCTGAATGTGCCAACAGTCTTTGATTGTATGGCCATGCTTTCTACAGTGAGAGCAATAAGAGGCATTCTTTTTAAAATTGAGTTCATTATTGCCATAGCCTCTTTGGGCATGCCAACAATTAATGGCCCTGTGGCCATTCTTTCCACATTCAAAACATGAAATAGAATTTCTTTCAAAGAAGCCTGACCAGCATTCAGAGGCCCTGTGACCCCTTTTGTTTCAATTAAAACATATGATATGCTGGTTCATTGAAACAGATTTGTGTTTATTAAAAACATGTTGGTTTGCAGGGAATTTAGCATGATATGAATAAAAAGTTGTCTTACCACTAGCAAACCAGCAATGAGCAATTGAGTGTCCTAATTTGCCACAATTAGAGCATGTGACACTCCTTTTCTGAGATGATGGATTTTTATCATAAGATCTCCTAGCATTCTTATCATCCTTCTCCATCAACTTACACTCATGCATCAGATGTCCAACTTTATGACAATAATGACAGATAATCTTCCTTTTAGATGCATGTGAGTGTGTGTGAGGACTGTGATCAGCATGCACTGATGAACCCTTTTCATTTATTTTCTGATTTATAGTCCTTTTCTGGTTTTTATCCCGTTTTCCTGTTTTCTTAGCCTTGTACTGAGTTGGAGATGAAATAGAAGGCTTCTCATGTTCAGAGGATTTAACAAAGATAGTTTTCAGGTTGGCTCCATCGACCTTCCTCATGACTGGACTATAGCCCAGTCCGTCTTTCTTAAAGTTATTCTTTGTTCCAGTATTTTCTGAACAATGGGCTGTTTGTCTTTAGAGGTGGTGGCTACGTCTGAACCACTTACAAAAGATGTCATAACTTTGTTCTGAAGTTCCTTCTTATTTATCTTATTGTAGCCCTGCCCTTCCTTCCTAGAGTTGATTTTTATACCTAGTAGCTTGTCTAGATTTTTCTGCCCATCAACAAATTTAGACAAGGAGACTGTCAAATCCTTAATTTCATCTTCCAGAGAGGAAATATGTAGCTCATAACTGGCAATCTCTTGTTCACTGCAATTCACACATTCAGTTAACACCTTGTTAGCAGTTTTATATTTGTCAATTTCCTGTTCCAGATTGCTCAGTTTATTAGAATCTTCAACACAAATACTTTTTCCTCTTTCCAAAGCTAGAAGTCTCTCTGACATAGTGGAATTCAACATTTTTAATTTTTCATTTTCTTCCTTAAGCTTGTCATTCTGAATTAACTCATTTATTAGAGTCTGATCTTCTGAGTTAGTTTCAAGTTTTCTTTCAGCCTTGAATTCCTTCAAATCTTTTCCCTTCTTTTTAATGTTTTTCTGTAATTCTACATTCACAGATTTGATGGCTTCCAGTTTTTCAGCAAGCAAGTTTTTCTCCTGCTCAAGTTTCTCAAATTTGTTATCATTTTTATTAGTAGATGTTCTCAGGGAATCATTTTCGGATCTCAGCTTGTTTAAATCTGAGTTTACACTTTCAAAGTTTTTCAGCAATTTTTCATACTGGTCATGATAGTTAACAACAGTCTGATTATCATTATCTGAGTTCAATTCTTCTTTCAATTCAGATATCACATTTATATGTTCTTTATTTTCAGTTTTCAATAATGAAACTTGTTTCTTCAGTATTTGAAGGTCAGACATACAAGCATCATGAATATTTTTCAATTCAACACAATTTCTACAAGGAAAGCTTGAACTATCTAAACCAGTACCCCTTTTCAATTTTTTATACTATTTTCTTAACAGTTCATGAGATTCAAATAATTCAGCATAAGCATTCTCCCAATCTTCTAGAGAGAAATTCTCGAAGAGATTTACCTCATCATCATCATCTTCTTCAGTTTGATTGCTGCCTTGATCGCTTCTGTTGGCCATCATGCAGCTTGTTTGATTTCCTTTCCCGGCTCTCTTCATCATCTCCAACATATCCCTTGCAGATCTGCAATCAAAGAAACATGAGTGAAAGGCTTTGTCAGTGGCTGCTTTCATCAAATTTATAGCTGTCTGATTCTCCTCATACATTGATTCGTGTCTGTCAGTCCATTTGGACCTTTTCTTTGGTAATTTATGAGGACCATGTGAAATCACTTTCCACAGGTCTGGATCAACAGATTTAACATAAGCACGTAAAGCACTGTGCCACTGGTTGTAATCAAAACCACTGAAGACGGGTGGACAAGCCATTGAAACAAATAGCAGATAAATTCAATGCAACAGGAATATTGATACACTAAAAGCAAATTAGCACCTAAGACCGCAAGATCGAATCTGCAGGTCGCTGGATCTTGTATGCAGAAACCTTGCTCTGATACCAACTGTTAGGGTGCATGTATCCTTCTACAGATTATGGCCAAATTAAAACTAGGATGCTAGAAAAGAGACACAGAATAGAACTAATTCATTTCAACTCAAATACAAACTCATGGGCGTGCCTATCCAAGCATCTAGCGGAAGCAAATCAATCAAACAAGCCACGGCACAAGAGATTTTAGGTGGTTCGGTCCACAGACCTACATCCACCCCTCACTCCCAACCGGAGTGAGGCTTCACTAGCAAATGCTAGAACCAAGCAGACTCAGTCTGCAAACAGTTGCTGCCACACAGCTTGACCAGGGGAACAGACTCCCCTCTTCCTCCCAACCGGAGGGACACCCAAGTGACTCCCAGCCACTTGGAAACTAGAGGTCGAAGACCTCTCTTCCTCCAGACCAGGAGGGACAACCCACAAGTGACAACCTGTCACTTGCAACCCGGAGATTAGATCTCCCTTCTCCTGAATCAACAGGAGGTACCCGATCCCCAACAGGGCAATCGGAAGACCAAGGATAATCAGAAGAATAAAGGAAAAACAATAAACGAAAAATAACACAGCAATCCGAAAGCTGTAATAGATGAAAACACAGATGAGGCTCTCAACGGAGCTGACTGGCCTGGATCTGATCCACGGTCCAGTGAAGACAGATCCACGAGCTCTCTCTCTCACTCTCTATCTCTCTTTCTTTCTCTTCTGCTCTCTTCCTCTTTCTCTCTCACTGCTGCACTACTTCTTTTTATGGATCAGAGGGCGTTCTATTCTCTAGGCTCTTTCTTCAATCTTCGATCACTCTTCATCAGAAGACAAAGGCTCCATTATATACCTGGAGCAGCAGCAGGGCGCGTGTGGCTTCCACAGTTCCCGCCCTAAGAGTTCGGACCACGTGGCAGCATCCAGCAGCTGTCAGAACACGTGTCTTCATCTGGGCATTCTCCTTATCCTCAGATCACGTGCCCAGCACCAGTACCCTCAGCAATTGGAGGTAGATGGCGTCAACTCACTTGCTCCAAAGAGTTGACGCAGTCATCAGAAATCTTCAAACTTCTTAACCGCTGTGTCGACTCCATCAGCCTATTACGTTGACGCAACGGTATCGACAGTCCAGTGTTCGAGTCTTCAACAGATAGGCGAGCTGCGTCGACATTATCAGCATATTGCGTTGACGTTTTGAAGGCAGCTAGAGGTAAGTCGTCCCTTTCTTGGACTGCTGCGTCGACGCTACCAGTTGGTGGCGTTGACGCACGAACGTGTACGTTTCTATACTAGCATCTCTTAAGCCGTTGCGTCGACGCTGCTTGATGATGGCGTTGACGCAGTGGAAGATTTCGTGAAAGCTTCATCGCTTGTAAGAGTCTCTGCTACTTTAACTGCTGCGTCGACGCTGCTTGCTTGTGGCATTGACGCAATAGAAGAAATCGTGAAGGCTTCGTCTACTGATGCGTGGACGCTCTAGGCTTCAGGCGTCGACCCTGTTCCCTTCTGCACAACATGAAGTGTATAGACTTAGTGTTAACGTGCCAGAAAGACCAGTGTACAGACTTCATCAAATGAAGGGCTTCCAGTGTATGGACTTTTCAAAGCAAACAGCAATGTATAGACTTAGAGAAAATGAAGTCTAGTGTATAGGCTTGGGGAACTGAAGTCTAGTGTATAGACTTGGAGGACCGAAGTCTAGTGTATAGACTTGGGAAACTGAAGTCTAGTGTATAGACTTGGAGGACCGAAGTCTAGTGTATAGACTTGGAGAACTGGAGTCTAGTGTATAGACTTGGAGAACTGGAGTCTAGTCTATAGACTTCATCAAATGAAAAGTTTCAAGTGTATGGACTGTGCAATGCAAACAGCAATGTATAGACTTTGTTAAGAAGGTGCCCGATGTACAGAGTTGACGAAGATATGCCAATGTACAGACTAAATGGATCCAGCTGATGTATAGACTTTGTGCCCAAGCTATCAATTCTCTGATGCGTCCACTCCACTTGAACGTTGCGTTCACGCACAAATTCACCCAGGGGCTTCTTTCTTGAGTTTGCACTGCTGCGTCGACGCTTCCATTTGATGGCGTTGACGCAATGAGCACCCTGCAACCCCTTTGAACTATTAAACAGTTATTAGAAGGTTAAGTGTCTATATCCAAAATCTTACTGTTGTCATCATCAAAACCAGGAGTACAACAATGCCAAAATGTTGGTGATTGACCCGGGATGAAGCATGAATTTTGTTGGCACCAGAGGTTATCGACGCTGGCCGGGACAGACGCTGGACCGGCGCTTCTCTGCTCTGCCTTGGACTGAGTTCAGGTTGTTGCTGCAGGTTGGCGACTTCACCACGATCGCTCCCGTGATCCAATTGAGACAGGATCAGGACGGTTACGAGCGTGGTCGAATCCTATTCGATCAGCAGCCAAGATGGGCACCAGACAAGGTCGGAGCAGGGAGGTGGAACCCAAAGAGTGAGAGGGGGTCTGATCAGTCCCTGACAGGACCGACCTGCGCACTTGGGGAAAATAATTCTGAACGGGGAGCTCCAAACTCCAAACGGTGTTCCTCTTGCTGTGTTAGATAGAGGACTGGTGGATCTTCGCCTCGGTCAAGTGGCGCACCAAGTGGAGCACCGGTGTGGTCGCAGTAGCTTCTGAATGGCAGCTCTAGTTTCTTGCCGGATTGGTTCTACGCAGTCGGTGAAGAATGGCTCTCCCGGGCAGCTCCGACCTTGGATTGAGGCGGGACCACCTCGCCTGCGAAGACGACCGGAAGAGCTTTCCGTCAATGTATGCCACACCTCCAGGGGCTCCGGGATGTGGACGAGGCCGGCGCTATAACAAGCTGTTGATCTGCAGGTCTTCGGCTGCACACAGATTAGAAGAAAGAATGGTTGAGGGGGTGGCTTCGTTGGTGGAGGGGAAGGGGATATGGATGTTTTGGTGGTGGGGAAGGGTTAGGAGGTGGGAAGGGAAGGTGGGGGAGGATGGCAGGGGTGGAGCTAGCAGGGAGAGAGGGGTGGGTGCGCTGGTTGCCTTGGAGGAGGTGGTGGGCGCAAATGGCTTGGGGGAGTGGGAGGATTCCCTTTGATTTGAGTGGTGGGTTAATGGGGGTTAATGGGAGGGCCTAGGGAATGGGAAGGGATGCCTTGGGGAGAGGAAGGGGTGCTTGGGAGAAGGGATTCTCCCTTGGGAGATGGAAGGAGTGGCTTGGGAATGGGGAGAGTTGCCTTGGAAGGTGAAAGGTTACTTGGGTTGTGGTGAGAGTAATGGAGGTATTGAAGGGGCCTAGTGTCACGCCCCAAACCGATAGCAGCGGAACGTGTCGTTTGCTCAGAACGTGGCAGTTAAACAGTCATGTCAATCAGAGCATAGTCATTTCCACAAAACACAATTTGGACAAATAACAAATTTCATTTTAAATATAAGTTCTTTACATATTCGGGCCCATAATAAATGAAAAGACTCAATAAAGAAAAATTACAATGAGACTCTTGAATCGACTTAACATAAGACACAAGATAACCACGCTAGATGGTTAATCTAGGTTGTCGGGGTACTCTTCACTCTTGCCCTTGCCCATCATGTTCGCTCTCATCGTGACTAAGGTCATTACCTGAAAAATATTTGAAAAAATGTAGCGTGAGCGAACGCTCAGTAGGACTTAATATCTCATGATTCCAAGCTAGCTTTAAATCAATTACAGTTTAACATGCTCATGCAAGTTGTGCAAGATATAGAAATCGAGAACTGTAATAACACGAGATAAATTCAAGAACTATAATAAACAAACGAGTAAGCAAGATAAACTCATGAAGAGTAGGGACAATGATAATCAAGAAGGTATAGCAAGATCTAATCAAGTACTTTTTTCAAGTTAGGTCAAGAGCATTCATGAAGAAATATAACATTCATCTTTCTATGACGAACACTATCACGAGAGCTTCAATGTATCCATTATTATGAAGGATCTTTGTGACAAGATAACGAGTACTATCAATGAGATAATTCAAGAACATTTATGATGATCGATATAGAAGTAGAACAATTACTTCTACAAGTATTCTATAGCATTTGCCACGACACTAAGGGAATATCACGACGATATGATAACCCCTCCAATACAGCAATTCAAGATATTTTCATGACGAACAATAAGTTGTAGAAAGATGCACTATGATGGCAATTACTCCCGATCATCACTATCACGAGAGCGTTTGCACATCTAGCACTATATAGGATTGGCCAATGCACTAAGGGGAAAATCACGACGATATGACCACCCCTCATGGAAATAGCACTAGTTAGTATTTGGTCGCACACTTAGGAGTTCTCACGACTGTATGATTGCCCCTAAATGCCAATAACCGAGTTGGTGAATGCCTGCACCCGATCATCGTATACCGGTAATGTTTGGACTTTGCCTCGCCCAATAGGGTCAGATCAGGACCCGTAGCATTTAAAATGTCATTTTAGTGGGACCCATAGCCCCTGACATTTAGTCTAGATTAATTCCATATTAATGGCCAAGAATTTCAAGGATCAAGCATGTAAGAACTTTAAGATAGATTTCATGAAACATAGAGTTCAAGGACATAACCTGTAATAAGGATGATATATCAATAAACCAGATGAAAACCATGACATTCTGGAAATCTGGATGATTAGGTACAACCAGCTCAGTCGGCCTTGAGGGAATCTAAGGCTACGAGGAGACTTACGGAGGTCCCAATGACTAACTTGCCAGTCCGAAGGAACGGAATGTCCAACGGAGGGCTCATATGTCACCGAGAGTTGAGGTGTATAACGTGAACCAATCATGAAACAGGGACTCCATCTACGGACGTGAGATGAGAGTGCCAAAAGACCCGCGGTATGGGTCAAAACGGAAGAAAATGGTGAGAATAAGAATGTGTTAATCATAGAGTTCATGTCCATCCTACCTTATAATTAACTATAATTAAATAAACTTATATTATTTAACACCTGTGGGTGCCGTCATTTATTAATTAGCATTCTCTTGGGGAATGTTAATTTTCATGATTTTTAACTCAATTTATTTAACAAGAATTTACATTTATATCAATTTAATTGAATAAATTCAAAAATATACATAAAAAGGCACATTGATTTATTTAAAATAATTTAGAAAAATAGAATATATGATAATTAGGAGAAAAATACCAGAATTCCAAATATATATTTTTCATAATTTTATATTACATATTCTATTTAATATGAATTTTCAAAGATACATGTACATGATATATATATATCAAAAGTGACGCCTAATAGCAAGGTCGTCCAATGTTGTTTTGATGACCGAACGTGGGTCGTTTTTTTTTCAAAAATTTAATTTTTTTTTCTTCAACCCTCTCGTTTCTATATTAAATGATGTCGGAATCTAGCTTATAATATATCGAAATGACCGGCTCGAAAAACTCTACCTAACCATGTGTTCAAAATAATTTTTTGATGAGAGACTGGGGATCTTGAAATAGGGGGCATGAAAAACGGTGCAACCACTTTTATTACCTCGGTCTCCACCCCAATAGTACGCCCATAAATTTTCATGGCCAAAGGATATTCCGACGGCCACGAAACAAATCGTTAAGGTAAAATCCCATAACTATCAAGCTACAGTAAATTTTATAATTCACCGAGTATATAGTTAAAACATATTAAATTGTTTAACTAATTAATGTTTATAGTCAATGTAACATTTATATACACGAAAATTTAGAAATAATCATGGGGATTCTAATCATATGCACTTCACAATTTTTAGATAACAGATTAGATAGATATAAAAAAATTTTAATGTGCTGTAATTAATATAAACACACAGGAATTAACGACAGAGAGGAGGGCGTTAATTTAAATCGCGCCTTTATCCAGGGCGTTAATTCCATTTATGAAATAAAAAGATAAATTCATTCCAGAAACGAAATCACAGACCTATATGCATGTTTCTAGAGAAAGTCTACATGTTCTATTAATCTAGCATGACGATTGTGTAATGTTTTGATTGGGAGATTGCCTACCTCGTGTTACTTTTAACAGGAAAGAAGAGTAGCAGAGGATGAAGAAGAAGAATAACGGCAACTGAAATAGTCGAACAGTGAAGGAGAAGAAGCTGTGCTTCTTCACTGCTCTAATAATAACATCAGCAACCGCAGTAGTGGCTCATGATAGCTTCCACGACAGCCACGCGAAAGTCAGGAGGAAGAAGAATGTTAACAGTAATAGCCGCATCAGCTTCACATGAAGTAGCAGCTACAGCGACGGCACTTCAATGGTGGAGGAAGAAGAAGCAACAGTAGGATGCCGCTGGAAGACGCTCCTCCTTGGGTTCGCAGTAGCAGAAGGAAGAATATACTATAGCGAGGGCCAGGTCGAAAGATAGGGTTTTTATAGAGTAGCAATCCTAATGGGGTTCTAGGAGTTTGATTAGGACTAACATTTCCTAGGTAGAACCCTTACTAAACTTAATTACCCACGTATCAATCTCTTTCCCTAATTAACACTTACCCCGGATAACATCCCTGTTCGATCCAAATACCAACGGGTTCCGTTAAAATGACGTCTAGGATTGGGGCATTATTTTAATGAATGACGCTTGTATATACAGTCGTCAATTCTTGAATTGACGACTTTCTCAGAGACGTGAGTTTAAGGTGTAATGATCTTCCTGGATTTTTATCTTTTTTTCTTGATGTGATCTTATTGGGAAATTTTGGGAGTATTAGTTTTCCATTTTTCTCTAATTTTTCATATAGTTTGTTTTACAAAATTCCTTTAAAATAAAAAGTGACACTATTCACATTTAATAAAATAACGACTTTACTATAGTCGTTATTCACGTGAGCCACGTCCAACCCATGGGCGTTATTCAAGTTTTGTTATTAACCAAAATTGTATTTATGTCCTTAGCCCACTAGTTATTATTATTATTATTTTTTGCCTTTACACTAAGGCCCTTCCATGTTCTCACGTAACCTTCTCAAGCTTTTCTAAGAAGGCCTATAATATTTATTAGTTTTATAATTGGGTTGGACATGTGTTCTTGTCCTTTATTAAGGCCCACTAATCATATTTGCTAAAGTTATAATAAGCTTTAACTAAATTTATTTAATAGTATGCTTCATATATATATATGGGTCTTATTTCTTATAGCTTAACTATTTATCCAATTTACTGGGTTTTACCATTTTTTCTAGGGTATGAGAGTCGGGTTCTATAATATCTCTATTCTTGAATTGTATTTTTAATTTTAAACTCAAATAAATAAAGGTTATTCAAATTTTCATTTCTTAATTTATTTACTTATACTTTTACTATTATTTAGGCTCATTAACTATTTAGCTAACTATTACTTTTTCTTTATAAACATTTAATTTTTGCATGACAAATATTTATAGTTGTTTTCTTTTATTCTAGATTTAAATTTTCTGGGTGCTACACCCTCCCCCACTTAAAAGAATTTGGTCCCCAAATTCACATGATTTTCTTTCCAAAATTTGTGGGGTAATATCACCATATCTAAAACATGTGTTCTAACTAGCTCTATTCTCGTAGTATGCTAAGTTATATCCGATTCATGCAAGGTTTATAGGGTTACCTTCCGTTGCTTGCGGTGTTTCTTCCTTTAAGAGTGGACATCGAGTAATTTTGTGATCTCTGCTTCCACAACGGATGCATTTTCCAAGTTTATACCAACACTCGTCCGGATTGTGTCTTCCTTTCTTGCAATGCTCGCATTTTCCCTTGGCCGGAACAATTCATCGATCATCATTCCGGAGTTTCTTATTTTTATAAAATTTGTTGTCTCCATTAAATCTCTCCTTGTCGTTCACGTTTTTCTTATCCTTGGATCCATTTGGTAAATTCTTCTTGACGGTCTTTTCTTTGATTCTTTCCATCATATCTATAGCATCTTCCAAGAGTTGAGCTTTTCTAACCATCTCTATATATGTTTGAATTTCTAGTGGGGCTAGTTGAGGTATAAGTTCCACCTTCAAGCCATTCATAAATCTCTTTGCTCTCATTTTCTCCGTGCTAACTAAGTGTGGTGCATATCGGGCCAATCTAGAAAATCTCGCTTCATACTCGGCGACAGACAGACTACGTTGCTTCAAAGCCGTAAATTCCATAGCTTTCTTCTCGCGAATTCTTTCCGAGAAATACTTTTCATTAAAGTGTTCTAAGAATTCGTCCCATGTAGCTTGCTCGTTCGGCAAGATTGCTTCCACGGATCCCCACCATACTCGAGCAACCTTCTCTAATTGATATGTTCCTAATAGTACCTTCTCTTCATCGGTGCATTGCATCACCTTAAAGGTCCTCTCAATTTCCTGCACCCAATTCTCCACTTCATCCGGGTCAGTCGACCCACTAAACTTAGGGGGATTTATCTTTTGGAACTTCCGATACAAATCCCCGGCTCCATGCCGTGCTCCACCTTGTGCAACTTGTTGCAAGGCTTGCGTTAAACCCTGGACAGTGCGTTTCATCTCTCTCCACTGAGCTCTCTCAGCGGCCATTTTAGCCTACAAGAATAAGGTTTGAATTAATGATATTCATATCTTGGCATGTATCTAACGTGAAAGTAACATATTTTATCATTTAACCCCAAAGCTCTACCCAAATCTCACAGGGTTCCTATAGGATAACAGACAAGGACGACTCAATCTAGGACTTGAACCTGATGACCTAGGGATTTAGAAAGCCTAGGCTCTGATACCACCTTCTGTCACGCCCCGAACCGATAGCAGCGGAACGTGTCGTTTGCTCGGAACGTGGCAGTTAAATAGTCATGTCAATCAGAGCATAGTCATTTCCACAAAACACAATTTGGACAAATAACAAATTTCATTTCAAATATAAGTTCTTTATATATTCGGGCCCATAATAAATGAAAAGACTCAATAAAGAAAAATTACAATGAGACTCTTGAATTGACTTAACATAAGACACAAGATAACCACGATAGATGGTTCATCTAGGTTGTCGGGGTACTCTTCATTCTTGCCCTTGCCCATCATGTTTGGTCTCATCGTCACTAAGGTCATTACCTGAAAAATATTTGAAAAAACGTAGGGTCAGCGAACGCTCAGTAGGACTTAATATCTCATGATTCCAAGCTAGCTTTAAATCAATTACAGTTTAACATGCTCATGCAAGTCGTGCAAGATATAGAAATCGAGAACTGTAATAACACGAGATAAATTCAAGAACTATAATAAACAAACGAGTAAGCAAGATAAACTCATGAAGAGTAGGGACAATGATAATCAAGAAGGTATAGCAAGATCTAATCAAGTACTTTTTTCAAGTTAGGTCAAGAGCATTCATGAAGAAATATAACATTCATCTCTCTATGACGAACACTATCACGAGAGCTTCAATGTCACCATTATTATGAAGGATCTTTGTGACAAGATAACGAGTACTATCAATGAGATAATTCAAGAACATTTATGATGATCGATATAGAAGTAGAACAATTACTTCTACAAGTATTCTATAGCATTTGCCACGACACTAAGGGAATATCACGACGATATGATAACCCCTCCAATACAGCAATTCAAGATATTTTCATGACGAACAATAAGTTGTAGAAAGATGCACTATGATGGCAATTACTCCCGATCATCACTATCACGAGAGCGTTTGCACATCTAGCACTATATAGGATTGGCCAATGCACTAAGGGGAAAATCACGACGATATGACCACCCCTCATGGAAATAGCACTAGTTAGTATTTGGTCGCACACTTAGGAGTTCTCATGACTGTTTGATTGCCCCTAAATGCCAATAACCGAGTTGGTGAATGCCTACACCCGATCATCGTATACCGATAGTGTTTGGACTTTGCCTCGCCCAATAGGGTCAGATCAGGACCCGTAGCATTTAAAATGTCATTTTAGTGGGACCCATAGCCCTGACATTTAGTCTAGACTAATTCCATATTAATGGCCAAGAATTTCAAGGATCAGCATGTAAGAACTTTAAGATAGATTTCATGAAACATAGAGTTCAAGGACAGAACTTGTAATAAGGATGATATATCAATAAACTAGATGAAAACCATGACATTCTTGAAATATGGGTGATTAGGTACAACCAGCTCAGTCGGCCTTGAGGGAATCCAAGGCTACGAGGAGACTTACGGAGGTCCCAATGACTAACTTGCCAGTCCGAAGGAACGGAATGTCCAACGGAGGGCTCGTATGTCACCGAGAGTTGAGGTGTATAACGTGAACCAATCATGAAACAGGGACTCCATCTACGGACGTGAGATGAGAGTGCCAAAAGACCCGCGGTATGGGTCAAAACGAAAGAAAACGGTGAGAATAATAATGTGTTAATCATAGAGTTCATGTCCATCCTACCTTATAATTAACTATAATTAAATAAACTTATATTATTTAACGCCCGTGGGTGCTGTCATTTATTAATTAGCATTCTCTTGGGGAATGTTAATTTACATGATTTTTAACTCAATTTATTTAACAAGAATTTACATTTATATCTATTTAATTGAATAAATTCAAAAATATACATAAAAAGGCACATTGATTTATTTAAAATAATTTAAGAAAATAGAATATATGATAATTAGGAGAAAAATACCAGGATTCCAAATATATATTTTTGATAATTTTCTGTTACATATTCTATTTAATATGAATTTTT